>JARHVA010003057.1:115000-715000 GCA_037957365.1 Torreya grandis | reverse complement strand
AGTGGGTAGACTTCAAAAAAACTTCAAAAAGAGGAAAGGTAAAGGTAGAGAAAGAAAGAAGGTTTTGTGATCTCAAGAGGGATTAATTATAGTGTAGTCTCTTTATGGACAAGTGCCTAAAAGTATTGCTTATAGTTATTAGCTATTGAAAAAATACATACAAACATAGTTAAGGAGTCAAAGGAAAAGATAATATATCATACTCTAATATCTCAACTAAATGTTGCTCATAGTTAGAGTTATTTTTGTACAGCCATGTTTAGAATATTATAGCTCAAATCATAGATGTGCCAAAGGTAGATATTGGTCACTCATAGAAAAATATATAATGGGAGGTAGTTTTACACACTCAAAGAAATGAAATGGTAAACCCAATTTCATAAAATCAATGATATTTATTAATTATCTAATAGCTATTTCACATCTTATACTAGCATATACCATTTGTATGCATAAAATTTACTCACTTCATGTATTGTCACTATTATTATTATTATTATTATTATTATTATTATTATTATTATTATTATTATTATTATTATTATTATTATTATTATTATTATTATTATTATTATTATTATTATTATTATTATTGGTCAACACTAACATCATTAATTTCATCTAACTCCTCCTTACGAACTCGTAATAATTTTCCTAACATCCCCTTCATTCATATTATCATGCATCAACCTTACCCCTTCCCATGTATTCATTAATTCTTCTAATATATATTTATTATCACCTAACCCAGCTTATCTATTATATTATGATTTTTCAATTCACAATCCCACCTACCTACTTACTCCTAGGCTTTCCTACAATCCTACTCCATAAATCCCATTTAATCACTTATATAATCATCTACTAATCTTTCTTATCCCTTAATGGATTATAGAATTCCCCAATTCTAGAATCATGTACTCTTCTCTCCATACTCTCTAAAATCCTCCAATTCTAAATTTTTTTTGAGATTTTTTAATTCCCTCCATATGATCTATTTAAACACCCCCATCCTCCATTGAAACTAATTTGTGGAATGTGAGGAAAAACCATGCTAACAACAACCATGAAGTCTATGATCCTCACATGCCAAACCAATCTACTTGTCAAAGTCATCAAGGAAATCACATGTTATCCCAATGATATGAGTCTTCAAAGAAAATCCATTCAATGAGGAACAAGTGATCAAGCATAAATAATTAGGATCAAGATTGGGTATAAGATTTCATGATGATCGTATAATTTTTTTAATTCATTTTTATTTGGATTTTTATCTTGCCTATTTCAAATTTTGAGGATTAGTGTTTTGAGTAGTTTTTTATATAATTTTCATATCTAAACCTCATTTATCAAAATTACTATCTTACTCCAATAATAATAAGAAGCAATTATCTATATATTTCTCATACTTTAAATGATTGAATCAACTAACCAAGAAAATAAACACAACTAGTTATATAGATTTGAAATGGAAAGACAACAAAATTACATGAAAATCAAAAATATTTCTTCCTATATTGATAAATTTTCCTATCAAAATCCTCCATTGATCCTAACAACATTTCAGGCAACAATTCTAGTGATGGTTCTACCCCAATTGGTGGCAAAACTTCTGGGAGCCATAACTTTTGCACCATAGCTCCGTTTGACTCTCCCTTTGAACCATTGGAAAGATAAGAATGAGGGGAACATTTTTAGATAGCACTAAGCTCTACTCAATTTATTTTAACCCTTAAAAAATAAATGTAAGTTCCCCAAATTTCAATTTTAGTAGTGTAGTCTAAAAATAGTAAGTTTCTAAAAATAGTAATTCCTCAAATTATTTATTATTGTAAATCATGAAAGTCAAACCACTTAATCTCCATCGATATTGGTGACCTTTAACATCCTCCTCATACCTTCAAAACATGTATAAATGAAGATGTAACTTGAAATGGAAATCAGACATCTCTTCTCAGAGATATGCATATGTTTGGGTCTACAAATTTGATGAATAAAACATCTCTTCTCAGAGATAGCATTATTGTTATTATGTCATTCTTTTTTCTTGAATTATCTTTCAACCAAATCTTCTGAGTTTTGGATAATCCATATTTTATGAAATGAGAGGAGTAAAATATAAATAAATTTTGGGAGGGGTCACCTCATCCTCCAAATCCATGCAAAACTCTAAAATTACATGCTAATGATAATTATAATGAGAGTTCTAATTGATTCAACTTTTGCATCATATTTAAAATAGTCAAAAATAATTTTTTAAAATAAGCCACATTCTTAAGAAACCACACAACATGTGCATGTTTACAAATTTTTTAGTTACTTACTACATGTATTAGTTACATTGCTCATTTACATGGAAAATAAATATAAAATTAAAAAAATAAAACTAAGGTTTACTAGATGCTAAAGCTTGCATGGTTGAACTCAAAGTTGTCAAAAGTGTGAGATAGGAATCCAAGAGAGGAGTTAGTCAAGTGTTAGTATGATAAAAATAAATGAAAACACATAAATAATCTAACACCTTAAGCCTAGATACTCAAGTATCAAGATAAAAATGCAAGTAACAAAATAAAGAAGACAAAACAAGTATTCTTCATCTTCCTTGTGAGAAAGAGTTGAACATTGGCCTTGGAGGAATATGATCAGTTGTGTACTCAAATATTTTTTAACAATGGTGCTCCTTGAATTATTCTCTTTGTCACCTTGGCTTTTTTTGGCTTGGGTTTGGTAAGACGAAGTAATTTATAAATAATTTTAAATTATAACATCACACAAGAAAGCTTTGTCTCTCAAAAATTTAACCTTATAACTTTAGCTTAAGAACTTGTTTAATAATGGTCTTGGAACTTATATTTATAGGTTCTCCAACTAACTCTAACTCAAGTGCAATTAGGTTAGATTTAACCATAGTTAGGCTTAGTTTAATCTTAGTTAAGTTAAAGAGGGGACAAGTAATTAATATTTGGGATAGAGATCCCATTTATTAAGCATGGCTTTTCATTTCTAAATTTAAGGATTTAATGGAGATATTTTCAATTCCTTGACTTTGAGGATGATGACATCATCATGACCTCAATTTTATTGGAATTTCATTTAAAAAATAATATTCATTAATTACACATGGAAATTTCATGTAATCATTTAATTAGATTTGATTAATTAATTCATTATTCTTAGCACTTTTACATTTTAGGAATTATTTAAGTGCCCCACTTAATGGGTTCAAAGGCCAATCTGTCAATTTCTTAATTTAACTGGAGATGAATTTTTGAGAGGTTATTATTTCATATAGGATGATACCCCAAATAAGGATACCTCAACATGATTGTGGGTACTAATGTTTGATGTGTTGATGAAATTGGGATATTCAGTGATTCCTAAGATTAATTTGCATTGTTTGGTAAACATCAATCTAAAGTCTAGTTGAAACATGTTTATGGCCAAAATGGGGTGTTTACATTTTTCCCTAATTTGAGAAGGTGTTGATAGACACAATCATAGTAACATCTTGGCCAATTTCCTATTGGGTGATGGATGAGCCCTAAATGCCCCTCAAGGGACTGGATGGAAAATAAAGTCATCGAATCTTCCCTCAAAAACAAGGAAATGATTCAACCTATAGGAATGGGGATGGAAATACTAATTTTCCCAAAGGTGATTATGATTAGTGGTACAATGAGGTGCCTCAGTAGGGAAAATGAGTGAAAATAATGATTTTCCCAAAGGTGGTTATAATCATCATCATAGTAAGGTACCTAGTAGGGAAGGTGAAAATGTGATACAAGTTTACTTTGACCCAGTAAGGCATATGTGATAGTGAAGGTTTGAATAGTTTTCCTTGGTATGGTAAATTAGGAAAGGGGGATTACATTATGAATCCATATTCATAGAGTAACAATAGGCTAACATAGATAATAGGCATAAATTTGGGCTACCTCCTAATATGGAGATGCATGTCCTAACCAATAGTGATGACTATTTAGTTGTTATTTAAATACTCTACATTTGAGTAGTGTTTGGGTAGGTTTGGGATTTACCAAGTGTGAACAAGGATAAGTAATTCCTATTGCATTATTTGATAGATCCTTTGGCCTAATTTTTACTGTAGCTTATGATATTATGTATCATAGTTATAAAAAATTATAATAACAATGTGTATCCAAAGTATGAAAACTTAGTTTAAATGAAATTAAAAATCACTTAGGTATAAGCTATGAACAATCAAATCCCAAGTGAATATAATGTAATAAACTAAGCGTAAGAATGTACATAAATTCACAACTCAAGTACAAGATATAGGTAATGAATATTCAAGTGTAAATGAAGTGTAGCAATCCTATGACAACTAAAAAGAAAAATGCAAAAAGGAAAATAAAAACAAACCAAAAAGTAAATAAAAATAAAACACTAATAAATAATAACAAAAAAAAACCAATAAACAAAAATAAATAAATCAAGCAAGAGAAATAAGACTCAAATACAAACATAAAACTAAACAAATAAATAAAATATATAAAACAAATAGAACAAATAAAAATAGGTAAAATAAACAAATAGATAAATAAATAAACAAGTCTATAAACAAATAAAACAAAATAATCAAAACAAATAAACAATCTAAATAAAAAAAGTGCAATAAATAAATTATTCTAAACATATAAAGGTAACATACAAACAATGGGTAATTATAATGTTAGTAACAAATAGAATACACATTATTCATGTATATGTAATAGAGGTGTTACTCTTG
The DNA here is from genome assembly GCA_037957365.1 of Torreya grandis. Taxonomy (NCBI): domain Eukaryota; kingdom Viridiplantae; phylum Streptophyta; class Pinopsida; order Cupressales; family Taxaceae; genus Torreya; species Torreya grandis. Next base: position 710,250 of record JARHVA010003057.1, on the reverse strand, counting down.
GTTACAAGGTGACCCCTAAGCTAGGTAGAAACAACACGAGTAAAATAACACAAGAATAATTGACACAATATTGACCCTAGGTTAGAGGGAGCAAAAACACAAATATTATAACAAAGATTGCCCCTAGACTATAGGGGAAAATGAGACAAACAAATAAGATGGAGGGAATATACGAATAGGAAGGGGTAGATGAGATGACTCTAGATGCACTAGGCAAGTGGATGTTGCATACACAATCCTATAGACACTAAATCCAACATGAACTTTATGGAAAATATAGTTCAACCAAGATATATGATAAAATAAAAATAATGATAAGAAAACATGATTGACATGTATAGTAAAATATAAATGGTCTCACAAAATGGTGAGTGTGTAGGAACAAAGGGGGATGACATTCATAATCATGAAAGCATTAACACAAAAAAATCACTTAAGCATGAGAACATGGTTTAGGATAAAACCATATGAAAAGTCAAGATACTCATAAACCATGTTTTGGATACTTAAGGAAAATATTTAAGGTAAATAAGAGTTTGAAAAATAAATTAAAGTGATGGATCTAACCTGAGATACCTCATGTATCCAAGTGCTACCCACATAGTCCTAAAAAACCATAGGTTGATGTAGTTCACCCATAAATGGGAGGAAAAAGGCCAAGGTAACCTAAAAATGAAGCTAAATAGATAAGATGGCTCATCCCAAAAAACTTTGATGGATTTATATTTCATGTGGAAATTCTAAGCCAATTTTAATGATGTTGTGATTTTTAGGCTTTTCCTAGTTTTTTTATAAATGTTTATGGGTTTTTGAACTATTTAAATTATTTTTGGAATTTTATAGGTATCTCAAATCAATTAATAATTATGAGATAAAAATGGTCCAACTTGTAAAATTTCAAGATCATGACTAAAAGATCACAAAATGGAGAGATCATTCAAACTTAAATTAATCATACAATAAGGAGAGCGTGTTAAAGGGGTGACTAAGTTGACCTCAATGTAAATTGATCACTGCCTACATAGTCATTTATGACCTAAATTCACTATATTTATTCCTAAAAAAAGGTATCTATCTAAGTAATAACAAGTTCATGAATATACAAATGGAAAACTATAGAATAGTGATGTGGTAATGTGGATAAAAATGGGGTTATTCCTAATTTAACCAAAGGTGGTTATAATGAGGAAACAATGGCATGAGTTAGTGATAGGAATTTTACCAAAGGTAGTTATAATTAGTAACACTAATAATGAGATATAACATGAAAATAATGAATAATTAAACTTCCAAATCACTATCATACTAGCCCAAGATACTGCTTTGTTTTGAAAAATATGTACTCAATTAATCACCATACCAAATAAATCATTGAAATTTCATCTGAATATAATATTTAAATGTGATAAAAATAACAATGGATCAAAACCAAGGTAAAAATGGTGGGAAAGGGAGGGGAAAATAATCTCCTAAAAATAGGGAAGGTATGGAAGGAAGGGTATATGGTATGTTACAAAAATGGTGATACTACAACATGATGTAAATGATCCTCATAGATAATACCTTAGGTCTCTAAAATTAAATAAAACTTCAGATATATTATTTTCATTATCTCATTAAGGTTGTCTACTTATGTCATAGATAACCTATAAGCTCTAGATCCATAGCTAATAATAATTACATAAAGTTCTATCCAATTAGGTTTGAACTTACCTTTCTTATTTTTTTCGATCATGGTGTTCTTCTAGTTTTATTTGAAGATAAGATCACCAAGATCAAAATCTTTATGCCTTAAATACCTATTATACTGACCATGTAACTATTTATAATATGATTGAAGGTTTTTTACAAAATCTATGCACTTTTCATCTAGTAACTCAAGCTCTTGTAGATGAGCGAATCTATAATCTTCATTATTAAAGATGTGCTTCAATGAGATGCACAAAAAAGGAAACTCAACCTCAATGGAAAAAATGGCCTCAATTACATAGAGAAGGGAATATAGTGTGGCTCTTATTGGAGTAAAATAATTAGTATGGTAATCCCAAAAGGCACAAAATATTTTCAAGTGCTATTCACAACCTTCATCATTGACAATATTCTTAAGAATATTGATAATGGTCTTATTCGATGCCTCTATTTGGCCATTACCTTGTGGGTAATATATAGTGTAAAAATGTTGGGTAATGTTAAAGTTAGAATAGAGTGCCTTGACATCCTTGTTCTTAAATGATCTCCCATTATCAGATATAATTTTAGATTGGATACCATAATGTCAAATGAGATGGTTGAAGATGAATTTATAAATTTGTTTTCCTATCATGTAAGTGAGGGTTATAGCTTCAACCCACTTAGTGAAGTACTCAATGGCGGTAAGGATATCCTTATGACCATCTAAAGAGGTAGAGTTAATATTCCCTATGAGATTGAGTCCCTACATTGAAAATGGCCATGGTGTAGTCATTCATTTGAGTGTTATTACTATATCATGGATCAAATTTGTATGTCTATGACATTTTTTACATCTTTTCACATAAGTAGATTCATCTGCTTCCATGGTTGACCAATAATAACCAATATGTAGGAGATTTTTATCAAGGATTGACATGTTGATGTGAACCCCACAAATGCCTTCATGAACTTCCCTCAACACTAATCTAGATTCTATCAAATTTAAACAATGAAGTAGAGTTCCATCAAAGCTTATGTGGTAAAGGGTTAGGCCAAGTATGGTATATTGAGAGTCTTGGTGTGTGAAATTTATTTTTTAGTTATGTGAAATGTCTAGTGTAAGGATTTTATCATGGAGGTAATTATATAATTCATAATACCAAATAGAATTTAGAATTATATATATATATATATATATATATATATATATATATATATATATATATATATATATATATATATATATATATATATATATATATATATATTAGTTATGTGAAATGTCTAGTGTAAGGATTTTATCATGGAGGTAATTATATAATTCATAATACCAAATAGAATTTGGAATTATATATATATATATATATATATATATATATATAGACAAGGCAAGAGACTATAAATTTATCATTAAACATCTTATAGCCCCTATTCATGAATGCTCGATTATATATATATATATATATATATATATATATATATATATATATATATATATATATATATATATATATATATATAATAGAGCATTCATGAATAGGGGCTATAAGATGTTTAATGATAAATTTATACTCTCTTTCCTTGTCTATGTTGTGGATCAAAGAACCAATAGTATCCATGGCATCTATTGTCATTTTATTTTATCGAGGTATGTGTTAAAATTGAATGTGAGAAATTTTTTTCTTAAGATTTTCCACCATGGATTCATGATACCATCTTATCATCTTTGGTCTAGAACTAGTCTGTAACTTGATTAATAATAATTTGGGAGTCTCCATGAACCAATAAATGTTGAGTGTTCCATTGTACTACTAGACAAAGCCTTATAATGAGTGTTTCATATTCAGTTAGGTTATCGGTATAAATAAATTTGATATAAGATTATTTGGGAATGATATTCCCCCTCTGGTGTAATGAATAACAATCATGATATTGATCCATGAGATGTGAATGACCTATAAAAATATAACTTCCATTGTTTAAACTCAAGTGGTATTTCTATGAGTCATGATGTACTCATTTTGTAATGCAAAATTAAGCAGTTGAGTATTTGTAATGGGAGTATCAGTAAGATAATATTGAAGTACCTATCCTTTAATGGAATTTAAATTAACATATTCAATCTCAAACTCACTTTAGAAACATGATCTACTTACCCATGTGTCCCTACAAAGTTATTTTTGATAGTAGATACTTAATCGGATCTACTTTGGAAATGATTATGGTGTTGTTGTTGACCATACAATGATGGATATTTTGGGATGTAAACACCATATCTAAATAATCTTTTTTAATTGGAATATAGTTATTTGCATATGTTACCAGTGTATGGATTAAATAGTAAACATGTTATTTCCCATGTTCATCCTACTGGAATAAAAGTGCCTCAAAAGATTTTTTAGTGGTAAATAGGTAAAGTAGGAATGGCCTCCCTAAAATTGGTGGTAATATAAGAGGTGGATTGGCTAATTATTACTTTAGGTGCTCAAAGGCCTTCTGACATTCTACATCCCAGAGAAAGGTAATAACTTTATTCAATAAATTAGTGAAAGGATGACATTTATCAACCAACTATGAAATGAAGCATCTAATAGACTAGATTTTTCCCTATAAACTATGGATCTACTTTAAATTGGAAGGTGGTAGCTTCTTGGTAATGAATTAAACCTTGGTGGGATCAATTTAAATTCCTTAGTGAGAGATAATAAATCCTAACAGTTTGACTAAAGTAACATCAAAGAGGCAATTATTGAGATTAAGTCATGCTTTATACTCATGAAGCCTTTCAAATATCCTTCATAGTGTAGTTGGATGACCTGCACGGGTCTTAGATTTACCTAGTATGTCATTGACATAGTCTTTAAAAATAGCATGCATCATATCATGGAATATAATAGTCATATCCCTTTGGTATGTTGCCCCAACATTCTTGAGGTCGAATGACATGACCTGATATAAAAATGTTCCCCAAGGAGTAGTGAATGTTGTGTTTTATTGGTATTGTAGTACAATCCTGATCTAGTTATATCCTAAATAACCATCCATGAGAAAAAATATTTCATACCTAGCTATGAATTCAAAAATCATGTCAATGTTTAGTAGAATAAAGTCATCCTTCAAGTAGGCCTTATTTATGTCTCAAAAATCAATGCACAATCTAATACCTTCTAGATTTTTACTAACAGGCACAATATTGGATATCCACTCTGAATATTCAATTGACCCAATGTATCTTACTTTTAAGAGTTTCTCCAACTCTTTCTTTACTAAAAAATAAATATGAAGATGCATTTTATGTAATTTTTTATTAACGAGTTTGGCATTAGGATGTACAATGAGATGGTGTAAAACTAAGGTGAGGTCCAAACTTGGCATGTAAAAATAGGACCATTTAAATTTGTCAACAAACTCCCTTAGAGTAGATACTTTTCATTCCTCCTTAGTGAGGGATGCACCTAATTAATCCACTCAGGATCATCTGGAGTCTTAATTTTTACCTTGATAATATCCTCTATAAGGAGAGTCGAGCCATGTTCCATAATATTTAGCAAGGATGTAAATTGGCCAATAATGGAAAATTCCTTTAGTTGGACAACTTCTTAAAGTTCCCCCAAATAGTATGAATCTAAATTTACTAATGGTGGTAAGGGCCATGTAAAAAACATTGTAGGACATTCTCAGATAATTCGATCAAAGACATGTTTCTCTTTTGTACTAAGATCATAATCAAAAGAAAATTCTCTATTGGTGGTCTATTGATCTTCATTCAAATAAGGGTTAATATCTCCATATAATGGTTCCCTAAAACAAGTTTTCATTAAGATACTAACCCTTTTATTTACTTTTACCTTGGTCCAAAAGTGCCTTAAAGAGATTTTCACTTTGGGAACTCAACATTTTTTTTTGTTTTTGGCTAAGGGTGTTCATCTGCTCTCTAAAATAGGCATCAAGATCCAATTTGATAGAGAACCCTTGTTTATGTTTTTGAAAAGGAACATTATATAACATGCCCAAAAAATCATAAAATGCCTCATCATTCTTGAACTCATCTAAAGGTACTATGGATTCTTGTTTGTCCCAATCTATGAGTTGAGGGTAATAAAGGTAAGTGGGGAATTTCATATTACTAGAGTTATGGTACAAATAGTATATGGGTGGACTAAGTTGGTACTATCTAGGTCTTCATATATGCTATGATCAGACTTTGATTCACTATCAACATTATCTTCACTAGTAATTGGTGTAGGAACATGAATAATATATGTGGGGTCATCCCTAGGTAGTTTATATCTAAGACCATGAGTTCTTTTGTATTTAGTCATAGAAATGAGCTAAATAGTACCTAGTTGATTTGACTCTAGGCCTCTACATTCATAAAATTAGTTATCCATAATATTTTTAGGGATGGGATACTTTATACTTTGGTAAAAATCATCCAAATTGTCATTTTATAACAAAAAATCATCATTGGTGGTGGGTCTTATTCTTGGCTAGTGGCTTGCATGAACATAATAGGTGTTAGGCTATCAATCTTTCCTTTTCCTTTTTGTTTTCATTCCATATATATACTGAACTAGCTTTGTGTCTTCCATAAGACATGGGATTTTGTGGAAGTTTGGCTATATGGAAGGTAGCATTGGTAAAAATACTCTCCTAGACCATTGTACGAAATGGTTAAATGATTAAAAATTTCAATAAGAGGCATATGTGAACTTGAGGTAAGGCTATCATGGTATATGTAATTGGTCCTTGATAATTCCATAAGTATATCCTTGTCTTTGTCCTTTTTTTGTACTATGTCTAGATTGAAATTATAATTATAGCTTTCATATTCAGCATCCAAGTGATTGCAGTATTAATATGGATGTAAATCTCCATGGATATTTACCTCCATCTTAAAGTGAGTAAACTTTATACACTAGTGTAAGGTTAAATTTATTGCATGGATTTCGTGTATCTATGGTCTACCCCAAAGTAAATTCTATGATAAATTCAAGTTTAACACATGAAAAAGTGTGTCATGGGTCAAAGGCCCAATGACTATATACATCCAATTCCTAACAATTTTTATGCTAAAATTGTCAATCTTACTTGAATTATACTCAAATACACATTTTATGCTAAAGTCACTAAAACATGCTAAATAGTTTAAACTTGTAGTTTACAGGTTCTAATTTAGGCCAAAGTGTCCCTAAATGGGGTAATGCATTTTATGTGATAACTAAATTTTATAAATTCATTTTATGTCAAAATGATGATTTTGCCTTTTTGTGCTCTAGATCACTCTTTTCTTCTAATTTGTTGGTACACATCATGTACCTTTTTCTATTTTGTGTTGGTGGCATCCTAAATGAGAATATGGTTCTAACACATCTAACATCACCTTTCAATTCTTCTTGAGTCAAATTATAACCTAGTAATATGACTTTCTGACCATTTTGATTAATTGACAACCAATTTCTAAATAATTGCACAAATATTAATTAATCTTGTTTAAGGCTAATTAATTCAAATCAAAACCTAATTGAATTCATTCATGATAACTTAAATCAACTATCAAAAAGGAAAATTCAAATATCAAGAGCATCTTAAAAGCTAATCATTACCTTTCGTGAGTTGTCATTTTTTGAATATATCTAAATAATATCCTAAGAATATGTCAAACACACTCAACCAAGGTTAATAAACTCAACCAAAGTTCCACTTTAACCCATTACAAATATTAGATTAATCCATGGCCACACATCTCAATATTGAGATGGATGGTAATGGTTGATCTTAGACCATTTCCAAAATATAGAAATAGTAGGCTTTACACTACCATTTTTAAGCTCTCATTGTATAATGTTATAATGCTAAAATCTCTCCACAACTCATTTTTGTTTTGATTATTGCATTATTTATATTTGGATTAGCTTCATTGATAGGCATATTAGATAGTTTCAATATCTTGAGCCTAGGTTTTGTGAAGTGTTCTTGAAACATTGGAAGAGTTTGCCATAATTTTTGATGAAGACCAGGATGTTTGATCAATGGAAAAACATGTTTTTGAGCCGCTATTGAGCAATGGAGTCACTTGAGAAGGTAATGGTTTACTTTATTTCATTTGTATCTTATTATTGTTAGCAAACCCTACATAAATAGATTGACTTGATTTAATTAGCTTTTTATGCATTTTTATTTGATTTTTTGGACTAATGCTTGACTAATAATTTCTTTTAATGCACTCTATATTTTGGCATGTCCGGTAGATCACGATTGCACACCCTACATCTTTGAATAAAAATGGATGTTAAAATAGTTCTTATTCTTAATCTATTTATTATTTTTTTCTAAATTTTTTATAGAATGTTATTATGATTTTTATCCTAATTATCTCAAAATTTCATTAAAATAAGATTTTTAGTTTAGAAGTTATGACTCTTTTAGTGATTATCACTTTTTTTTTTTTTTCTAGAAAAAATAACTACTACAAAGTTAATAACTTTTTTGTTATTCACTATTTTGATCTAAAATTTCATAGAGAAGTGTGCTCTAGACTTATAAACAACATATAGATATTTAATAAGAAATATATGAATATTTTAAAATTTATGGTTAAAATACTAATTGTAGTTTTTTATATTTTATGTGTTTGATTTTATTTGTTTTAAGCTTCTAACTTGTTTTCATGTTTCATAGGTTTATTTTATTTTTTGAGTTTTTGATTGATATTTTTATTAACTTTTGCCTAACTTAACATGTTTTTTTCTTGAGGTTTTGATTTTGGGTTGACAGATTTTGCCCTTCAAATTTACTTGTCTCATTTGATAAATAAGATTCAAGGCTAAACTACATGCTGACCATTTTCTTGCAGGAAACTACTTAGAAAGTGATCAAATCATGCTTAATTTTATATTTTAAACCTCATTTTAGGTCCTTAAAAATAAATTAATAATGGTGTTTTTAAAAACAAAATTGCTTGTTAATTTTGAATAGGTTTGTTGTTCTTTAAAATTTTTTGCAACTTAAGGCCAAGGGGCCAAAGAACACCACCAAATCTTTCATTATGGTGCTTTAAAACTGAACTCACTTCAAAGTTTGTTTTAAATAAGTCATCTATCATTTTATGCTTATATTTAATGTTTTGTTGTTATTCTTTTAAAGTTTTTACTAACTAAGGCCAAGGGGCCAAAGAACATCACTTAATATTTTAATTTAGTGATTAAAACTTAACTCATTTCAAGTTTTGTTTTATGTAAGTCATTTAAAATCTTTAAATATGGTGCTTTAAAACTAAACTCACTTAAAAGTTTGTTTTAAATAAGCCATCTATAATTTTATTGTTTATTAAATGTTTTATGATTATTTTTCTAAAGTTTTTGCAACTTAAGGCCAAGGGGCCAAAGAATATCACCAAATATTTTAATTAGTGCTTAAAACTTAACTCATTCAAAGTTTTGTTTTTTGTAAGTCACTTATAAATTATTTGATCAAAAAGAAAGATTGTAGATGCATGCTCTTCCATCCATCCCCTTTAGGGAACTTTTAGGATCAAAAACAACATTTTAATTGCAAAGTACCTTATTTAAATTTTTGAAAGAGATGTTGTGAAGGATTTCCTTAAGGACCCACATGTCTTGAGTGACCTAAAAGTAGCCTTTAAAGCTCTTTAACTTAGTCATTTATATCATTACATCTTGGCTTGTGAGGGAGACTTCATTACCTCTCACAAGTTCTATAGGGAATATTTGATCCAAGGTTTTATCTCCCATCATAGACTTCATCACCCCAACTAGGATTGGAGGTTTGAGTGATTAAACCACCTTTTAGTGTTGGGGTTAAGCACCAAGATGTATCTGCATATTGGACATCACACTGCACTAAGCAAGCAATGGATGTAGTGATTGTAAAAAAGGCCAGACTTTTTTTATAATAAACTAAGTAATATTAATACCCAATTAAAGTTTGCTTATTTTTCATCATTTGGCATGAAAGTCATTATGCAATTGATCCATTTAGAAATGTTCAAAAACTTTCTAATTTTGTTAACCCCACTTTACCATACCTTATCGGTTTAGGATTTAAGAGGATTTTTTTTGTCTTTATTATTAGATTACTTGGTCTTGATTTGGGTTAAAACTTGTTTGTTAACTAAAAAATCATACCCAAAGACATTGTCCACAAATTTCTTGAACAAGGAGGCATTACGCTGTCTAAGTGAAAATCAATCTTTTCTTTGTTCAAATTTGTCATCATAAACATCTTGTCATCATTGGTCTAATTGGTGAAATTATGTTGCCCATTTGAGTCTAAATAATTTTCCAAATTTTCTTAAGTCCCTCATTGATAATTCACATTCAAAATTGAACCTTTCTAAGTTCTAAGGATTGATGTGTTAAATTGGGTTTGCCATTTTCACATTAAAATTATTTTAGATTGGGTTCAAATTTTTATTTTTTGAATTTAGGGCCATTTATAGACTCATAATCACATTATCATCTTTGGTGGATTCAAGTCATCATGTGCATCACTCACACTTTGAGTCCTAGAACACATGTTATACTATCCCCCTTCCTATCACCATGTGGTGGCATTATGCTACCCATTTGGTTTTAGTTTTAAACTTAGGAATTCTTGCATGTTTTCACATCATGAGTTTCTTAGTTTGCATTATCTTCTTCATAATATGAAGATATTTATTTTAGTTTTCTAGTGTCAAATAATCAAAGTTAAACTAGATTTTATGGTATTGACGTATCTCAAAAGTCTACATTATAGTGTACTAGTGACACTCTAGGATTTTTTGAGTTATTATACCCTCTTCTAATTTATACAATTTCAACCTTACCCAAGGTTGAGTAATCTCATGAACAAATTATTATAATTGTGTTTGGTTCTAAGCCACCCTCCTTTTTATATTCTCTTTGGTACATTAGTCATTGTTGAAAAAGAAGATCAAATCCATACCTTGTTTAAATGTTTGCATAACTTTGATCCAAATCTAAGAAAACATAGAGAATAATATTTTAACAATGACACTAAGGTATAATTTCAATAGGGTTTTTTGTGACCTTAGTTGTGAGGTTGAACATTTTTATAATGGACATGAGTGTTCCACCTTGTTTGAGGATGTCACCCTATTGGGTCTATCTATTGAAAAATAAGCACATCCATGTCAATTGTTGTACATCATCCTCATCTTCCCCTTCGATTGCACTCTTATGCTCAAAGGTTAAAATTTTAGGATGCCCTATGTCTCCTTTAATTTACATGTGAAAATAATCAAGCTCCACAATTAATCTCATGTGATCAATCAAGATCCACAATTAAACTTATGTAAAGGTTACTATTTCAAGACCTCCTCCTTTGGTTTGCATGAACAACCAAACTACAAAGTGTCTAGTCATTACCATTCTTGCCCCATCACTAGTTTTTGATGAAAATATTATTGAAGAACCTCCATTTGATGAACTAGTCATTTTTGATTCCTTATTCAATAGTCTAATTTTTATAGATTCTATTATTGAATCACAAAACATTATTCCTACTAAACCAAATGTTCCCCATTTTAGAAATTCTATGCTAATATTTGAGCCAAAACAAGAACCATTGCCTCTTCAAGATCCTTATTATGAGGATCAAAATGTGTTTAAAGTTGATATTTTGTAAGCAATTATGAATCAAATCCAAAATGTTATTGTTGAAACACCCATTTATGACAAGTCAACCTGTGATAAGTTACCTATTCATATTTTACCTATTTTTAAAGAGATTAATATCCTTAACAATCCAGTCTCTATAGATTTATCTCTTGATCTTTTTCCATGTGTTAAGGAGTCTCACTTTGATAGACATGATTTTGTCGAGATGTCCCTTGAGTGGTTCCCTCTCTTTGAGGGGATTCACTTAGATGAGCTAGTTTATGTTGAACCCTTCCAAGATGAATCAATTTTTATTGAGCCCATTATGCCATCACATGCCATTACTTGTCAAACATTTATAATTCAATATAAAATTAAAGAAACAACCACATCAAATGTAAAAATAATATTAGAGTCAAGTTCTATTTTTAAACTATCATTAGATTTAACATCAGAAATATAATCAACATCAGTTTCAACATCGAATTTAGAGTCCCTTACATTGAAATCAGATTCAAAAATAGATTATAGTCATGGTTATTACAATATTAGTTACAATTGCCTTGTAGATAAATTTTAATATATTTGTGATCCTTTTATGGTTTTTCAGGATGATTACTTCAACATCAACATAAGTTCTAGTATTTTATATAAGTATTGTGCTACCTTTCATCATCCCACCATTATTACCACCCGACATAGCCATTATATTGACATTCCATCTCCCAAAAATGTTGATTGGGACCAACAGAATCACACTTTGTTGAACTGCATCCATGGTGACATACCATTTACATAATATCAGTAGGATGAAGACCCCATTCATTTAAAAGAAGAAAAATCTCTTAGTGAAACCTTTTCAAAGACACTAGGAGATAATCAAACTCAACATATTTTAGTGAAACCTTTTTGAAGGCACTAGAATAAAATTAAAGTCAAATGTTAGCATCTCTTTTGGAAACCTTCTTAAAGGCATTATGGGATGATCAAAACAACTTCATTGGTGAAAATCTCATTAAGGCACCAATAAATAAGCAAAAAAAATCTTCACTATTTACTACAGATATTATTCAAGATCAAATCAAAATAAATCCTAATCTACAACATTATCAGATGGTAGCTACTCTCAAGATCAAGCAATAGAACAATATAGTGGTCATATTGAGAACATCTTCAGAGGTCTTTGGCCCTGCCACAACCAAAATTATGTCAAATCTAACATCAACAACATTATGTGTGATTGAAAGTCATGATCCTTATTTATTACCCACTTATTATACATTCCATTATCACCCACCTATTTATCACCCACTTATATCATTTATCATTGGCAACACTTTCCTTTGTCAAGGCTATAAAGATATCTTGTCTTGACATTTGAAGGAAATAGAATCAATGAATAATGAAGATCATGAACACATTATTGAGATCCAAATCTATAGCCAATTATTGATAGAGAAATAAAATCAATGAGTTGGGTAGCAATTTTTATAAATTAAACATTTTGATTGTCTCATTTGTTGACTAAGATGAGCATTTCCATGTCAATAAGAGTAGTAGAACCATTTTTAATTTACCATTTACCCATTGAACATTGTCCTTGCCTAGTCTCTTGGGGGAAACCCCATAGACCATTTTATTATAGACATTATTATACCATTGTGTTCCATTTACCATGTTGTTTGAACTACATTGGCTTGAGGTCCTTTGGGACTATATAGACAGTGCTCAATTTCTATTAAGGTCAGCTTGGTCAACCCTTTCTTCATGCTCTATCCATTTTGCAAGTATCTTGTCCCATGCTCTTGCCATTTTATGAGTAATTTTTACCTTCAAATGATCTTGTTATTTTGTGAGCAACCTAAGAAATGCTCATGACCATTTTATGAGCACACTAAGCCAATCATCATTTGGAGGAAACTTTGTTGCCACTATAGTTAATTATCTTATGATCATTTTCCTTATACTATTTTTATTATACCATGTATTTATTATTAACCAGAGCCTATTTTTGGCCATCTTTCTTAACCCATTTTTACCTTTGTTCCTTTGGTTCATCCTACACTTTCTATGGACCTTTGTTCCTTTGGTTCATCCTACACTTTCTATGGGGGGATTCAATAATTTTAGAATTTTGTGTTGAATGATAGTTTATGATAGTAGTGTGACATTTTATTTGGTAAGTTATCTTTCATCTATCATCTTATTTGGTATTGATAATTATAACCACCTATGTACAAATTATAATTATGATGTTTTTTCCTAATTAGAACTACCTATGGGAAAATTAGGTACAATGCCTTTTTATCATGCATTAGCACATCATCTGGTCATTACTATTATCATTTACCTTATTGTTTATCTTTATTCTCAAACTTATTGTGACCTAGTTAGTTTTTCATCATCTTTATGTAGGTAGAATCACTATGTCTAGAGGTCTTAATGAGATTACTTAGGTTGTGCTTAATTCATGTCGAGGTTAACTCAATTCCCCTTTCATTAATCTCTCACTATCTTATGAGAATTTTAAGTTGGTGCACTCTCATCATTTCATGATTTAGACCATTTTGTATCTCTTTATTCTCAATCGAGTTGAGATACTTAGAAAATTATAAAAACATTCATAAAATTTTTAAATCCCAAAAAATGTTTTATTTTGTGTGTGTGTTTAATTAATTGATATTTGTTTATTTTGTCTTACTTTGTTTGTTTTTCCAGGTGCATCTTGATGGTCCATATGAATCTTGATTATTCATGTTTTGATCTCATTTTATCAATTTGTTCTTGATTTTTATTTATTTTTTCTTTATCTTTGATTTTTTAAAAATGTGAATAGTTGTAAATTTGGTCTTGATCATTATTTTACCATTATCCTTAGTTATAAGTGTTCACATTTGAACTAGCTCTATACATTTGAAATGCAATGTCATTATAAGTTATTCATACTTATTATGCCTAATTTGTTTTGTTATAGTAAGAACTTTGTGCTCTAGTGTCAAAGTCTTAACATCAACAAAGTTCATATGAACAGTTCTCAAGATCACTATGCATAATCTAGGTTCATAATATGAAAATAAACATCTAGGTATCATGAATTTTAGCACTCAACTCTATGCTTAGACATGCATCTCTTTACATACATTATGAGTCTAATAAATTCTTGGTCAGTTTTCATCATCCGCATTCCATTCTCTCCCAAACTTGGGTGAACTACATTTTCCTAAAGTTCATGTTGGAGCATGAGTCCATGGAACTATGTAGGTAGTTTCCCCCTATCTAGCACATCTAGAGTCAACTTGGCCAACTCCCTTCTTCTTTTCATCTCTCTCATCACTTTGTGTATTCTCGTATGCTTGGTTTCTTATGGCTTTCCAAGACATTCTACCATCACATGTATGTTTGTGTCTGCTTACTTTAATATATGTTTTAGGTTATATCCTTGAGATAATTTCTTACTAATCATCCATGCTAGGGCATACCATCTAAACAATGTCAGAATCAAATTAGCCCTACAAGGGCAAACCATTATTTATTCTTTATTAATGATCAAAAGTAGCCCTATTAGGTCACAACCATATTATTATGATCAAATCTACTCTAATGAGGCACTTTTTATTATCATCTTTATGGAAACCACATTTTCTTTTTCCTTTAATTCCAAGCTTTCCACACATTTGACCATGATGGAAATATTTTAGTGTGCAACTTGTCTCATGATTGATCAATGCCATAAGTGTGTAGCTTGTACTCTAAAATTGGGTGCATTTAAAGTGTGTCACTTATATGTTTTAGATTTAGTCCTTCCCATTCCCCTCATATTATGGCCCATTATACCTCTAATTATATTGTGATCATTAATGGTAACCATGTATGTAAGTATTAGCTCATTTAGATGTGTTATATTCCATGGGTTAATATCTCATTATCCATCTCTTTTCGAGAGTCCATCCTTCTCTTTCATCCTAGTATTTCCTCTTGAGGGGGCATCATGGGTCCTTTCCAATTTTTTTTTTTGAAAATACATTGCTTCACCTGAATGTCTCACTATGCCTTCTCAAATAAGGGTAAAATGTAGACATCTAATTCTTAACACTTTTTGTGTTGAAATTGTCAATCTTACTCGAATTGCACTCAAATGCATATTTTAGGCCAAAATCACTAAAACACAATAAATGGTTCAAAGTTATCATTTAAAATTTTTGATTTGGGCTAAAGTATCCCTAAATAGGGTAATGC
Source organism: Torreya grandis (assembly GCA_037957365.1). NCBI lineage: Eukaryota > Viridiplantae > Streptophyta > Pinopsida > Cupressales > Taxaceae > Torreya > Torreya grandis. Next base: position 694,720 of record JARHVA010003057.1, on the reverse strand, counting down.
ATTTTATGTGATACCTAACTTTGACCAATTCATTTCAAGTCAAAATGATAATTTTGCCTTTTTGAACTTTGGATCACTCTTTTCTTCTAATTCATTAATACACATCATGCACATTTGTTATTTTTTATTGGTGACATCCTAAATGAGAGTATAGTTCCAATGCATCTAACATCACCTTTCAATTCTTCTCAAGTCAAATTATGACCTAGTAATATGACTTTCTAATTATTTTGATTAATTGAGGGCCAATTTACAAAAAAAGGCACAAAAATTAATTAATCTTATTTAAGGATAATTAATTCAAATTTAATCCTAATTGAATTCATCCATGATTAATTGAATCAATTATCAAAAATAAAAATTCAAATATCAAGAGCATCTTAAAATCTAATTATTACCTATTGTGAGTTGTCATTTTTGGAAAATATCTAAAGAATATCCTTGGAATATTCTAAACACACTCAACCAAGGTTAATAAACTCAACCAAGGTTCCAATTTAACCTATTCAAAATATTAGATTAATCCATGGCCACACATCTCAATCTTGAGATGGACGGTCATGGTTTATCTTAGAGCATTTCCAAAATCTATAAATAGAAGGCCTCACACTACCATTTTTAAGCTCTCATTATATAATGTTATAATGCTAAAATATCTCCACAACTCATTTATGTTTTGATTATTTAATTATTCACATTTTGATTAACTTCATTGATAGGCATATTAGATACTTTAAATATCTTGAGCCTAGGGTTTATGGAGTGTTCTTGAGACATTGGAGGAGTTTGTCATCATTGTTGATGAAGACAAGGATGCTTGATCAAGGGGAGAACATGTTTTTGAGCCACTTTTGAGAAATGGAGTCACTTGGGAAGGTAATGGTTTAATTTATTTTATTTTTATCTTATTGTTGTTAACAAACCTCACATGAATAGATTGGCTTGATTTAATTATCTTTTTAGGCATTTTTCTTTGATTTCTTAGACTAATGCTTAACTAATAATTATTTGTAATTCACTCTAAAATGAACACTTGAAAATTGATGGTTCCTTATGATTCCCACAATTAATTATCATAGGCCTTGATAGTAATAGCCTTTGGTTGAAGGTCAGAAACTATGTATCCTAGATGATTGATGAAATTTAGAGACATAATATTTAGGCCCAATCCATTGTCTATGAGGACATGTTTAATTTTGTGATGCATTACAACAACTTCAATGTACAATGGGTTATTTGGATAGGGTTAAGATATGACATATCACTTTGGTTAAAGTTCAATTATTGGCCTAAGTCTAGGTGTCTAACCAAAGCTTAAAAATTGTTATGATCCTGATGGGCTGATTTCACTAACACCTCAAGGTTTTGGTGTAATGGTTCATAACATTTAGTATCAGATCCTCCACCTACATTAAAGTAATAGAGTAGGTGGATATGTTATAATGATAGTGTTTTTTCAAGGCTTGTACATGTGGGGGATCCTAGTGTATGGGCACAAATCTAGCCCAGAGTCTGGGCTTTAGAAATATGGTGGGATGTTATAATCCTAATGGGAAGATTTCATTAATACCTTGAATTTTTGGTATAATGGTTTATTACATTTGGTATTAGAGACTCCACCCAATTCAAATTTATAGATTGGGTAGTTTTGTTGGCATGGAAGTGTTACGAACCATTACACTAAAACCTTGAAGTGTTAGTGAAATCTGCCCATCAAGATCATAACATCCTACCACACTTTAGAAGCCCAAAATGTAAGATAGGTTTGTGCCTATATACCAAGATCCCCTACATGTACAAGTCCTAAATGAATATTTTCATGATGACATAGCCACCCACTTCATGACTTAAACTTGGGTGGAGGCTCTGATACCCCTTGTAAGTAAATGACTTTGTTGATTCACAATAATAGAATTATATGTGTCATAATTAAGATAATATTAAGTAGATCCATAATAAAAATTTGTGAAAGATAAGGATACTTTAATATTTTGACTAAGCCACTTTGAGGGGGTAACCTCAAAAATAATTCAATAAGAAAAAATTTCATGATATGATGATAAAAGACTAACCACTACCTCCAGTATATACTCTACTTATCCATGGTTATTCCATAAGTAGATTATACTAAGAACATTGATAAATTCAAAATGCTAATATGAAAATGTGTAAGCTATAAGTCAACCACACATATCCTTAGATGCACTATAGGTTAAGGGCTTGGCATGTCTCTCCATTTCAAAACAATGTTCTACTCAATATTGAATCTAACTAGGATGTTTCTATAGGAATTATTTATTCTCTCATGTTACATCTTCAGAATATAGGTTCTTCCATTTGATCAAATACTACTAAATGGTTCTAGTCTATGTAGAGACTTAAATCTGGCCACCAAGAACCTCCAATTAGGCTTTTGAATAATTTCCACTAAAATACACAATTTGGCCTAAAAACACTAAATCACATTAAAAGCTTTGAAATTGATATATTCAAGTGCCAATTTTAGTTAGAGTTTCATTAAATGGGGAAATGTAATTTATGGGATAGCTAACTTTGATCAGTTTATTTTGAGTCAAAATGCCAATTTTGCACTTGGGTTCTCTGGATTGCTCTTTCCTATCAATTTTTTTGCACAAGACATGTGCCTTTGTTATTTTGTATTGGTAACATCCTAAATGGGATAATAGATCCAAAACATTTGACATTGACCTCTAATTCCAATCTATTCAAAATTTGGACAAATAATAAGACATTCTGATCAATTTGAGTAATTTGTGCACAAAGTGCTTAATCATGCTTAAGAGCTAATAAAACCAAGTTAGAGCCTAATTAAGAATTCTATAAAAAATTGTTGAATACTTGTTTTTAGAAATGAATATTGAATATCTGCATCATTAGGTGACCTCATTTCTTGGGAGGACATCCCTAGGCCATAATTGCCATAAATATCAAGATTCATGCCCTCTATGTCTCTTAAATTTCTCTTGTATCCCAAATTTTGATGAGACTGTTTATAAAATTTAATTACATATTCGGATTAATTCTTAGACACACATCTCAATCTTGAGATGAATGATTTAGACTGATTTTAGACATTTAAAAAAATCTATAAATAGAGAGGCCATGAACATCATTTCTAATTTATTTTAGTGCAAAGTTATTATGCTCAAATAACTTCAAAAGTCTTGAGAATGTAAATTTATAATGAACAAATGATTCCAAAAGATTTTAAAATTAGTGTTACTAAGCCAAAGCTAAAGGTGTCAAGGAGAGATATAGGTAGCCAAGCTTCCACTGATGCAAAATTCATGAGTACATTTTGAGCAAGCCACTACAAAAGCATTTGGAGCATCCAAAGAAAGTGAAAGATTATTATTTTTCCTTACTTTTTAGTTGTGTTTGTCATTTTTTTATTATTAAACTCACCCTAGTAACTAGGAATGAAGGTGTTATTTTAGTGTGTTGTTTGTATTCTTTGTTCATTTTGTGACTAACATAATACTAATCTCCTCTTCTTAGTAAAATTCCTAGTTCACAGTCTACAGTTGTTTAGTGAGCATGTGAAGGATCTCAGTAGGCTCTAAAATGACTTTACTTTATTCATCTAATTTAGGTAACTAAATCTAAGTGGAAACATTTTATCTAATTACTTTCTTCTAGTATACATGGAATATTGGATGTATGTGAGTGGTGAGGGGTAATTCTAACTTGTAATCCACACTACAAATTTTCTAAAAGATCTGGTAAGGGCCATATTACTTAGGTGATAGCTTGTTATCCTATTTATATTGATTTAGAGACATATACTTATATGGATGAAAATGCACAAATACCCAATCACCAATGTCAAAATATCAATCATTTTAGTGTTGATTTACTTTTTTCTTCATTCGATTTTATGCCATTACTCAATTTTCTTATAAATTGACTAAAACCTATTGATGATGAATGTATTCCTCAATAGATCTAACATTAGGATGAACTATCAAAGCTAAAGTGTGAATGGGCATTGGCACCCATACAATGCCATAAAGGGAGACATCTTGGAAGAAGTGTGAAAAGAAGTGTTATACCACAATTCAACAAGTGGTAGCCAATGAACCCATTTTTCTTATTTGTTAGAAACAAAACAATGAAGACACCCTTCGAGACATTTTTTGACTAATTTTGTTTGTCCATAAAATTTAGGATGATAAGATGAGCTATGAGCCAACTGAGTACCCAAACATTAAAATAATTTAATCCAAAAATTATTAGTAAATATGGTATCTCAGTCACTTATAATGATATTTGGAGTGCAATGCAATTTTTGAACTATATTAAGAAAAGCAAAAACTACTGTACTAGAAATAAGTGGCTATCATAAGGATTAAAAATGAGCATACTTGGTGAGTCAATCCACAAATACCATGATAAAATATTTACCCTCATACCTTGGTAATCCTATAATGAAATCCATGGAAACCATTTCTTGATGTTGGCTAGGGATGGATAAAGGTTGAAAAAGACCTACAATATTAATGGTTCACCTTTATTTTTTTGGCATACCATGAATTTAGCCACATATTCATGAACATACCCTTTGATTCATTCCCAAAATAAATATTTCTTGATTATATGATATGTTTTCATAAATCCTAAGTGTCTTCTAAGAGGAGAGGCATGAAGCTCCTGAACAAGTTTATGTTTGAGGAGAGAATGCTTAAAAAGGTATAATCTATATTTATACAATAATGTGTTCCCTTTCCATGTAAATTTTTTAGATTCATTAGACCCTGCTAAAGATTTTGAATCAAATCTTTGGTAGCACTATCATTATCTCATTCTGATCTTACTTCATTTAGCCAATTTACTTGTCACGTGGTCATGGTGCATAAAAATGCCTCAATTGATTCATCCCATTGAGAGAGGTAATATGCCACCACATTCTCTTTTCCTTTAATATACACTATTTAAAAATAATAGATTAACATTTTAGTCACCTATTTTTATTGTTATTTAGATGAAAAGTGTTGATCAAAAAAATTTGAGGATATCATGATCAATCTTTACCTAAAAGTGGTGACCCATCAGATAAGGTCTCCATTGCTTCACTACATGAAGAATAGCCATCATCTCTTTCTCATATATTAGTTTGAGCCTATTTTTCCCTTAAGTTGGCAACTTTAAAATTCTAATGGTTTGCCTTCTTGCATGAGTACAACCTCCATGGCATATCCTGATGTGTCACACTCCACAACAAAAGTTTTTGAAAAATTAGGAGTAGCCAAAATTGGGGTTGTGCACATAACCATTTTAAACTATTCAAATGCCTTGGTAGTTAAATTAGTACATTAGAAGGATTATTTATTTAACAAAGAGGTGAGTGGGGCTATAATTCTACCATAATTTTTGACAAACCTATGATAGTAACCAGTTAGCCCCAAAAATCTATAGAGGTTACTGAGGGTCTTAGGAACCTACCACTCTATAATTGCTTGGATTTTCTTAAGATCAACTTTCATTCCTTCATGTGAAATAATATGACCCAAATACTCCACCTTTTGGACACAAAAATCACCTTTGGAAGGTTTGGCATAAATTTGATGTTTTTCCACAACTGAAAGCACCTATTTCACATGCTTCAAATGGTCTTACCAATTTTTGTTGTAGATGAGGATATCATCAAAAAACACTAATACAAACTTTCTCAAAATGGCCTAAAAAATAGTATTCATCAAACTCTGAAATGTAGATGGTGCATTTTTGAGGCCAAAAGGCATGACCATAAATTCATAATGGCCTTCATGAGTTTTGAAAGTTTTTTTAGATATGTCCTCATTGTGGATGTGAATCTGATGATATCCAGAGTGAAGATCGAACTTGGAAAAAATAAATAGCACCATGTAATTCATATAGTAAATCATCAATTACTAGAATATGAAACTTATCTTTGATGACATATTTGTTGTCTTCTCTATAGTTTGGGCACATCCTCTAATTGTCAGCTATATTTTGCACCATGACCATCAGGGAAGAATATTCACTTTGACTATGTCAGATGATTCTTTCCTCTAATATCTCTTGTACCATATTTTCAATTTCACTCTTTTGGGTATAGGGATACTTGTAGGGTCTAATATTAGGTAGTGTGCTTATTAGAATGATTCTTATGGAATGATGATGTGCATGACTTAGAGGAAGTTCTTTTGGCATGTAACTAAAAACAACATAATGGCCATCTAACACCTTTTGTAAATTAGGATGTGTAGATTCTTTAGTTTGTTGAACTTCTATGGAAAATAAGTGTGCCACATAAAATTTTGTACCTTTTTGAGAATATTCATCATTTAGTGGGAACTAACCAATTTTAGAGATTTAGCCTATAATCTCTGTAGTTAAAATGTCCTTCCTTATGAATGGAGCCTCATGACTACCTCTTGGAAATTCATCTTAGTAGTGCCCAAAGTGGTGAGCCATTACACTCCCAAAATAATGACAGCTCCTCCCATAGGAATAACAAACATAAAAGAATATAATAAATAGTCTCCCATACAAAGACTAATACTATGGAATTTTATAGAACAATTAATCATACCACCATATGCAATCATGACTTAAAAGTCTGGAGCTAGGTAAATGAAACAATTCAAATGAGTAGCTAACTTACTATTGATGAATTTATATGTACTCCTAAAGTCAATTAACATAGTCACCTTCTATTTATTCAATAACCCCACCACCTTAAGGGTTTGAGGCATACTATTGCATGAAAGTGTATGACATGAAGTAGTAGGTTGAGAATCTTTAGATTCATCCTTGAGTTCTTCCAACCCTTCTCTTAAACCCTCCTCATCTTCTTCCTCATCATTGGCACCATCAATGTAAAATAACTTCTTTTCAACACATTGATTCTCTTTACTCCATTTTCTATCACATCTAAAAAATATACCATTTTCATTCTTTTCTTCCACTTTTTTAAGTGTCAATCTTATAGACTTATGAAATGATGGTGTTGGAAAGGTGCATTCATGAAAATTGTTGAAAGGTATTCATCTGATCAACTCTTTTTCCTCAACCATGCATTCCTTTGGTATGGCCTCAAATAAAATATTGGGATGAAAAATTAAAACCTTTAATTGGATGCTATATTTAAGGCCACCTAAAAATAGGTTAGTCATATTTTCCTTAGTGATGTATGATACATGTAAGGAGAGATTCTATAATTGATTAATGTAGTCTTTGATAGTCCCAGTTTGGTGCAATTTTTTTAGCTAACTAAATTAAAATTTAGAGATATTATTGTGATAGTGGACCTAAAACTCCTCAAAAAATATCAACCATGAAATTAGGACACCCTTCTTTTTATTTTAAGTACACAACCAATGCTACCAAATGAATGGCTTAAGTTCCAAATAGAGAGAGACATAGCCACTTTTTGTGAACATGGAGTTCGATGTAGATCAAATAAAATTTCAATTTAAGTGAGCCAATTATGTTGGAGTATTATAAATTATGTCATGGTGATGTCATTTAAGTGTCCTATTGAGTGGATGAAGTGCTTTGATAGCCTAAGTAATAATGACAAAGTGTGTAATGTGCTTATCCTAGTATACTTGAAGTATGCTTAGTTGATCTTTTGATTTGGCATGGTTATAGATATTTAGGGATGATTATGGAGTATTGAAGATGTGAAATAGGTCATTAAGATGTTTTATAAGCTTTGAGTACTTGTGTGCATGAGTAAATTTCATTTGGTTGATCATAGTTTTCATCTAGACACTTTGGGTCTAGTGGCAAAAAATCTAAGTAGGAAATTTGATGACATCGCCATTACCATGTGTAGATAAGTTATGGGGATTTGGTCATATGTTTTTAATCACATTATCCCCTAGTTTTTATGAACTAAATCTTAGGTCATGCACCTAAGTGTGTCAAAAGATATGCAAGTGCAAAGATTAGCTCCTAGGCATTTTGATAGTGTTTTCCCATACTTAACAAAATTTGCATGAGGAAAGAAATAGCCGAGTAAAAATTTTAATGGTATCATATATTTCATGTGTGGAAATTTAAAGATAAGTTGATCATATGGATTTGTTTAGTTTTGTGCCTAGTTATTATGTACCAAATTTTAGGTCATGCAATGTAGTGTGATAAAAAATATGCATCTAAAAAGTTGGGCTCCCAAACATTTTTATAGTGTTTTATATGTTCAAATAGAATCAAGTAAGAAATATTTTGATGTCATATCTCATATGTGTGGACATATAAAGAGAAGGTGATTATATGGGTTTGTTTAAATTTGAGCCTAGTTTATTTTTAATAAATTTTAGATCATGTGATAAAGCATGTCAAAAGATATGCATGATAAAAGTTGGCCTTCCAAGTAGTTCTAGGTTTATTTGGAATTATGGAAGAAGATTATGAGTGAGCATGTTGATGATGACATATATCACACATGTGTGGGTTCCAAGATCATATTGTTATATGGATGTATTATCCTACGTGAGGATATCTTATAGTAAAAATTTGTGATCATGCATGTAACCAAGAAAAAAGTTATTAAGGTTAAAAATTGGATACTTAGGAAGATAAGCAAGGTTCCCATACATAGTCAAATATGTAAGAGGTAAATTTAGAGAAAGTCTCAAGGAGATTTATAGAGCACATTTGCTCTAAGATGTCAAGAAGAAATGAGATGGAAAGAAGTGTACATTGTTTAATGACTAAGTAAAGGTAAAAGATAAGGATCCAATAGTGAATGGGTGTTCATAAAGATTGATCCAATGGTGAAAATTGATATTTAAAGACTTGATTGATCTATAGAGATTGGTGATGCATATTAAATCAAAATTGTAAATATGCATGATATGAGGTCAAAGTGATCGAGGTTTAACATTTGAGCATTGGTGTCTATATATTAAAATATCATATAATATCGATGGTGTAAGATTGATCTAAATCTAAGAGGACACGAGATGAAAGCATAGTGCTTGAAGTTTAACTATGACCATTTGCATTTGAATATTTGAATTTATGAAGGAAAGATAGTGTCTAGTTTTTAGGCCATAACTTTTGATCATGGCAGAATTTGATAGTGTAGTAAAAAACAAACTTGTAGAGGATTCCAAGGAAGATTTGAAATTACTGATTTAAATATCTAGAAGTGTGTACAATCAAAGATATTATGGCTCAAATTTGATTATGTGTTTATGCTTATTCTGCAAGTGACCTGAGAAGGATGATTGAGATTGGGTATATGTTATTTCAATATCTCTTGATGAATTGGATATTAGGGAGTGTTGTAGACTCCATAAAGACTATTTGTGTGGTTTTTTTAGGTGTGATCAATCTATCTTAATTATTAACAATGCTTAAGAAGTTGAGTCTATTTCCATTCATAATGTTCTTGTGTACCAGGTCAGTGTTTGAGTTGTTTAAGCATACACAAATGTGATAAAAATTGAATATAATTATTTGAAGTTGTCAAAGGGGACATAAGGAGTGGAATAATGTATTTAAAAGTGGACATGTGTTTTTTTTTGTTTTATGATGTGATAAATGGGTGGATATGTCTCCATAATACTTATAAGAGCTACAAGGGCCTTATTAAAAGGTGTAGTTTCTTAAGAGTGACTCATAAATGCTGTGGCCAAACTATGAAGTTTTTATTTAGATATGTATTTATGTGAGAGATTATTTAAGGGATAAGTAATGCCCAAATTCCAACCAAGGTGTTGATTATCAAGTATGCTCCATAAATAGTAAAACCAAAAATGATGGTTTCTAGACTTTTGAGTTAGAGACTTGGGAGAGATTTTAGAGAGGATAGTGTGTGTGTATTATGGAATGAAGGAGGGGAAGAGTTCCCTATCGATGAGTTGAATATAAAAATATATTTATGACTATTTTATGACCTATTAGTCATAATTCTATTGGCAGAATAGTGCTCTTTCGATTTGAGTATGAGCAAAGGTGAAGAGTGATAATCTGAGGTCCATCATTAGTTTTTAATAAATCAATTCAAAGGTGGATGTGTTCATAGGTTTTATTATGGATTCTAAACATATAAGGTGATTATATCCTCCTTTTAAGGTAAGACTTGCTAAAAGTCTAGTTATTGTTATAGCTTAACTAGATATGTGTGGTAGCTCCTTGTGGGATTATAGTGTCAATAAAATCAAAAATGATTGTTTTTTGATCATTTATAGATGGTCTAAATTAGTTATTGTTATTATAGGATAATATTCCAATTATAGGTTATAGTGGGTTTTATTCCCTAAGAGTGTTTCCTATGTATGTCATGTATTATGTGATTAATCTTGCATTATCTCTCTTGCTCATTATTATGAATGATGTGTATACTTCATGAATGCTTGTGGTAACTAATTAAGTGTTTGCAAAGATTATAATTGAATTATTATTTGGACTCATAGATTCACCCCCACCCTCTTAGTGATTATACCTCTAAAAATTGGTATTAGAGTAGGTCCTCGGGTAAAGGCTTGACAACTTGAAGGTAATCCAAGGTAAAATATGGGTAGTCATCAAGGAGGTTTCTCTATGAAGATATCATCAATGTCTAATAGATCTAATTATTATTTTTGGAGTACAAGGATGATGACATACATTATGTCCCTAGGGTTTAATGTATGGTAATATTTTATGGATAGGTATGTTTCTCCTATTACTCCTTTATCTAGTGCTATAGACAAGAAGTTGTTTGAGAACAATTCCAAGGTAATGAATGATATCACTTATGGTATTTTAGAGATTGAAAAAACCAAGGTAATCCATTATAAATCTACTAAATAATTATGGGACAAAATGAAGATCATTTTTAAAGGAGATTCAAAGGTTAAGCTTGTTAATTTTTAGACTCACAAAAGGAAATTTGAAAGTCTCAAGATGAAGGAAGAAGATTATGTGACATCCTTTCTACAGAGATTTGATGACACTATGAACATCATCAAAAGTCTTGGAGAGAACCTTGAAGAGGCTAATATAGTATAAAAGGTATTAAGGTCTCTTTCTCTTAATTTTGATAAAAAATTATTTGATATAGAAGAGATTCATGATCTTACTCAGTTGAATATGGATCAATTGCATGGCACCTTTATTGCACATGAGATGAGAGTAAATGATGATATACCACCAAATAAGGAAGCATCTTTCAAGATAGAGATGAATCCTAAGAATAAGTTCCAAGGTAATAAATCAAAAGAGGATGACATATCTAATATTCAAGAGGATGACATATCTGATATTCATAAGGATGAACTAATTGCTTTGATTACTAGGAAATTGAACACTAGCTCAGGGAAGTATAAGGGTAAACTTCCCTAAAAATGTTTCAATTATGGAGAGATAGGACATGATTTTTTTAGTAAGTGTCCTCATAATCATGAGAATAATGGTGATGAAGAGCATGATGAAGACTAAGAAGAAGACAAGAATACATACATGAATAAAGGATTAAGAAAGTTTAATAAGAAGTCCTTCAAAAACAAGAAGAATCTCTACACTAAATAAGATTATATCTCATCAGATAAGAGTGAAGATAGTGACTCAAAAAATGATCTTGAAGATGATGGTCCTACTAAATATGAAGCTTTGTTCATGGTTGAGGAAGGAAGTTGCTCACATTAGGTATCTACTTGGAGTGATTTAGATAATGATGAAGATGAGGTGGAATATGAGATTGTATCAATGAATTCTCTTAAAGAACTAAAGATTGAGAAAAATATTAATAAGAAGATGATATATAAACTCAAGGACAATAAGGACCAATTCAGTGTGTATGAGGAAAGATTGAATGAAGATGTTGGAAATAATGTCATTGATGTTAAAGGTCTAGCATTATTGGTGATAAAGGCCCCATTGCATTTAATGTTGTTTGTAATAGATATATCTTGGCTAATATGAGTTAATATTTATTTAATATTAGTGAATATATATTTTTTGCATATGAGACAAAAGAAGGGCCCATGGAGAAGTCAAAGAGTCATGGGGTAAAGACAAAAGAAGGATGGGATGCATTTTCCCATGAAGAGTCATCTTGGGGAATTCCAAGAGTCACCAAGTGAAGACAAAAGAGTAAGGGCACAATTTCTCATGAAGGGACACTTTGAGGAATATGAAAAGTCACCAAGATAAGGACAAAAGTGGGAAGGACATTTTTGGTCATGAAGGGTCACCACATGACTTTTCAAAGGCAAGAATATGAAGGATCATACAAGTTTGGTGCCATTTTCCATGAGGATTGAAGGGTCACAAAGGGGGAAGGCCAAAGGTCATTTGGAAAGATATAAATAAAGGCTTGAGAAGCCATTTGTAATATGAGAGATAGAGGTCGATTTGATATTGTAATATCTAGCTTAGAAGAGCAATTATGAGAGATGAATATGATTTGTATTTTTTATATCTAGCTTAGAAGAGCAAAGGTGAGAGAGAGGAAAGAGATGTTGTATTGAACTATAATTTGTTGAGATAGAAACATTGAGAGATAGGTGTGTGGTATACACAAAGGGGTTGGTGCTCTTATGGGTTGGTGCTCATGAATTGTTGCTGGGTTGGTGCTCAGCAAAAGTGTTGGTGCTCCTTTGGGTTGGTGCTCATGAATTGTTGCTAGGTTGGTGCTCGACAAAGGTGTTGGTGCTCCTATGGGTTGGTGCTCATGAATAGTTGTTGGGTTGGTGCTCAGCAAAGGGGTTGGTGCTCCTGTGGGTTGGTACTCATGAATAGTTGTTGGGTTAGTGCTCAAAAAAGGGGTTGGTGCTCCTACAAGTTGGTACTTGTGAATATTTTTTGGGTTGGTGCTCATTCATATACTTGAGATTGTTCTCTATGGTTTTTCCCACATTGGGTTTCCACGTTATATTTGGTGTCTCTCTCTATCTTGTGTGGTGTTTATTGTTTGAGTTTTATTAGATATATTGAATGTTTGATTATGTGGAATTTGGTTAAGGAAAAGATTCATAAGATATATGATATACTGATTCACCCCCCCCCCCTTAGTATATCTCATGCTTAACAGAAGACAACAAGGAACATGAAGATATGATCAAGCATCTTAGTCATCAATTAGAAATCCTATCTACAAGCCTAAAATCTCAAGAAGATGAATGTTCAAGGTATGTTTATGAAAATGAGCCTTTGAAATCTTAGCTAAAAGAGATAGATAAAAAGGTGAAGACATTTATGATATTTGAAAAGATCTCATGTGATATAGATAATATTTTGAGTGGTCAAAATCATACTAGTGATAGAACTAGTCTTAGATATGAAGAAGACAAAAAGAATGTAACTCAAGACAAGATGAAGACTAATATGAACTAGGAAAATCATACTTTGAAGAGAAATCATCAAAAAAGGAGTGAAGGTGTTGGTAGTGTAAATATAAATTAGATCAGATAGCTAAATGCCATGAGGTATGGAAGATTGAATGGTTATTGTTACACGTGTAATCAATTTGGTCATAGGGATAGAGAATGAAAGAGAACTATTATAAATGAGTTTGCATGGCATTATGATAGGGGTCATTAGTCAAAAAGTGTGAATAGAGTTAAGTTCTTTAATTGTCATAAAAAGGACATGTTGCAAATTTATGTCCAAATAAGGCAAGGTAAGATACATTTCTTGCAAAAGGTATGGTGTGATATAATTATGAATAGAGAGATCACATTACTAAGTTATGCAAGCAAAGGTCTATAAGTCATAATAGTTTTAATCAAGATCCTAGAGTGCAATGAAGAGGGCATGTTAACACATGGAAGACAAAGGTGAAGAGTGTGATTCATGATGAGACTATAGGTCCAAGTAATCTATTTTATATGGTGGAGAATGCTTCAGAAGTTGAAGAGTGCCAAGGGCTCTCATTGTTTTCTCATGTTTTGAGTGAAGAGACCAAGCTCAAAGAGAAGACCAAGGAACTGGTTAAAGATAGCCTTGAGGTATGTATAGATCCAAGTGAACATATGACTATTGCTAATCATGTATCATGCAAAGAACATCAATTATTTGTGCCTAATGATGATGTTTCAAACTACAAGGAAGATTCTACAAATGAAAAAGTATGTCATGAATCTTTATTATCTCCATATATTATCAATCCAATTCTAGAAGAAAAAGAGAATGATATAGTGGTTAAGCATGTTGCTTCTTTTTAACCTAAGAAGAAGAAGAAGAAGAAATACAAGTATCAGATGACTAAAGAGGAGAAGGAATAAGAGGAGTTATGGGCAAATCCTAGTTTCATACCATGGTATAACATTTTGGTATAGAGGAGGTCTTTGTCTATGCTTATTAAGAGACTCTTTTCAGTGGAGAAGCAAGTTTGTGTGCTCAATATTATATTTCCAATCTGAACAGAGACTTGTGGTGATCTTATAAGGTCATTGGTTTAGGGGGAGTAACAACTTCAAGAGTTTACTCCATTGGTTTATGAAGCAACTATAGTACAGAGTCAGAATGGGTGGTTATAGGTGGGTTAATGATATTTATGCATATATCAAGAATATTTTGATGCTTAGAAAGGTATATACACTTATTTTTAATGTTCTACAGGTGCTTTTGTGGTCTGAAAGTTTGTTTGTGCCAATTGAATTTTTTTGAGTGCTCTCAATTTTCTTAGTTTATTGGCTTAAGGGAAAGCATGCCTAAAATGGGTTATAGGAAGTCTATGTTCCTAATGGTGTGGAAGCTCAAATCTTGTTCCAAAAGTGTGTAATGGTTTCTCTAGGTGTGCAATAAGTTTCAGAGGTGTGTATTGACTAGAAAGAGGTTTGTTGACCCTATTTGTTTTGAGATTATAGGGATTTGGGCTATGTTAGAAAAGTAATTTTCCTTATGAATTGAGATATAGGGATTATTAATAGGTTGAAGGGGCCAAATGGGTGGTTATATCAAGCTTCACAAAGAATTGAAGATTTGTGGTTCTCAAGTTATTCAAGTTTTTGTCAAGTTGGAGGCCTAATTAGGTAGTTGTTTTATGAAGGAAGAATATTGTAGAGGATGAGATAGTTGTTTCATATTAATGTCATTGAGATGGAATATGAGAGTTATCTATATATGAAGTTTTAGGTATTGAATTTGTGTTTACAAAAAATTGTGCACTTTGTAAGTTCTAGGTGGGGCTATAAGGAGGCTAAACATGCCTAGTTTGAAGAAGAGTGGTTTTGTTCAATTTTTCCAAAAGAGAAAAGTATGTTTGTTTAAAGGAGAGTTATTAGGTTGGTTGAGATCATGTTTAATATTTTTTGAGTGGTTTGAAGTTTTGTTGGTGGTCCTTATTGTAGCTTGAGAGAGAAGGCTAGTAAGCCTATATGTTAGTTCTTTATGGTATGTGGAGATCTGAGGATGCTCAAAAGGTGAAATGGATCAAATATATTATAGGAGTTTCCTCTCAAATGTTTCTTGGTGATTTCAATCAGATTTTATTTATTTTTGTGTGTTCTTTATTCATTGGTTATGGTGCTTGGTTAAAGAGAGTGTTGGCATGGAGAAAGAGGAAGTTGTCAAGGAAAGAAGAGGTAAGCTCAAGATAAGGGGGAGTTTGTATCATATTTATAATATGGTCCTCTCATATTTATAGTATTTTTATGTCTTAAATATTAGTTTGTGCCTACTTTATCATTATGTCAAAGGGGGAGAAAGTTCTTATTGTAGAAGTGCTTGAAGAGAGAAGGTGAGTTGTATATTACTATATATGATGGTTGTTGACATCAATGACAAAGGAGGATATTGTTGGAGTATTATCAATAATGTCATGGTGATGTCATGGAGGTGTCATTTTGAGTGGATTAAGTGCTTTGATATCCTAAGCAATAATGATAGTGTGCAATGTGCTTGTCTTGGTATGCTTGAAGTATGCTTGGTTAATATTCTACTCTGGCATGTTTAGAGATATTTAGGGATGAGTATGGAGCATTGAAGATGTGAAATAGGTCCATAATATGTTTTATAAGTTTTATTGCTTGTGTGTATGAGTGGATTTCATTTGGTTGATCATATTTTTCATCTAGACACTTTGGGTTCAGTGGTAGAAAATCTGAGTAGGCAATGTGATGACATCACCATTACCATGTGTGGATGAGTTAGGGGGAGTTGGTCATATGAATTAAATATTAGGTCATGTACCTAAATGCATAAAAATATATTCAAGTGAAAATATTAGATCCCAATCATTTTGATAGTGTTTTCCCATGCTTAGCTAAATTTGCATGAGGCAAGAAATAACTAAGTATTTTAATGGTACAATATCTCTCACATGTGGACATTTCAAGAGAAGTTGATCATATGGGTTTTTTTAATTTTGTGCCTAATTATTATGTGCTAAATTTTAGGTCATGATATATATCATGAAAAAATATGTGCATATGCAAATTTGGGCTCCTAGGCATTTTGATAGTGTTTTCTATGTTCGAATAGAACTGAGTAAGCAATTATTTGACATCATATCTTACATGTGTGTATATTTTAGGAGAAGGTGATCATATGGGTTTGTTCAATTCTGAGCTTAATTTTTTTGTGATAAATTTTATATCATGTGATGAAGTACATCAAAATATATTCATGAGTAAATTTGGCCATCCAGGTAGTTCCATGCATAGTTGGCTTTGTGGAAGAATATTTTGAGTGAACATGTTTATGATGGAATATCTCAAATTTGTGTGGGTTTTAGGAGTATATTGTTATATGGATGGATTATCCTATGTGGTGAGATCATATGGTCCAAATTTGAGATAATGAATCTAATCATAGAAGAAGTTATTAAGGTTCAAAAATGGCTACTCAGGCAGATAAGCAAGGTCCCATAGTCAAATATTCATGAAGTAAAGTTTAATTAAGTCTCAAGGAGATAGATGGATCACATTTGATCTAAGATGTTAGGAAGTAATGAGATGAAAATAATTTCACATTGTTTAATTATTGATAAAAGGTAAAGGATAAGGATCCAATAGTGAGCGGGTGTTCGTATAGATTGATCAAATGATGAGTATTACTAGTTAAAGCCCTGATTGATCTATAGAGATTGACAATGTATATTGAGTCAAAGTTACAAGGGTGCATGGTATGAGGTAAAAATTATTAAGGTTTAACATTTGAACATTGGTACCTATTATTTAAAGCTTGGATATGATTGATGATGTGGGATTGATCTAAAGCTGAGAGGACACGAGATGTAAGAATAGTGTTCAAAGTTTAACTATGACTGTTTATATTTGAATATTTGAATTTAAGAAAGAAAGACAATGTATAGTTTTTGGGCCATAACTTTCAACCTAGGAAAAATTTGATATAGGACTCCAAGGTACATTTAACAATATTGATTTGAAGATCTGAAAGTGTATACAGTCAAAGATATTTGATTCAAATTGGACTGTGTTCATGCTTGTTCTACAAGTGACACAAGAAGGATAATTAAGCTTGTGTATATGTTGTTTTTATATCTCCTAATTAATTAGATATTGGCAAGTTTTTTAGATTCCATAAGGATGGTCTGTGTGGTTTTTAGAGGTGTGATCAATCTATCTTGAATATGAATAATACTTAAGAAGTTGATTATGTTTTCATTCATAATGTTCATATACACTAGGTCAGTGTTTGAGTTATTTAAGCATATATAGAGGTGATAAAAATTGACTATAATCACTTTAGGATGAAAAATGGGACATAAGGAGTGGACTAATGTATTTGAATGTGGTCCTATGTTCTTGTTTTGTTTGATGAGGTGCTAAATGGGTAAATAGGTCTCTATAAGACCTATACGAACTATAAGGGCCTTATTAAAAGGTGTAGCTACTTAAAGGGTGACCCATACATGTTATGGATGACATATAAAGTTTATATTGAGCTATGTCTTCATGTGATATATGCCTTAATGACTAGGGCATGCCTAATGGCTGACCAAGGCGTTGATTGTAATGTATGCTCAATAAATAGTAAAACCAAAGATGATGGTTTCTAGAATTTTGAGTGAGAGACTTGGGAGAGATTTGAGAGAGGATTGTGTGTGTGGATTATGGAGATAAGTATGGGTAGAGTGGCCTTTGGATGATTTGAAGAGATTAATATATTGTAGACAATTTGTATGACCTATTGGTCATAATTTTGTTGGCAAAATAGTGCTCTTATTGTTTGAGTATGAGTGAAGGTGAAGAGTGATAATCAGAGGTCCATCATCATGTGTTAAAGACATTAGTTCAAAGTTATATTTTTTCATAGGTGTTACTATGGTATCTCAACATCTAAAACTTGATAAAAGTCTAGTTGTTGTAGCTCAACTAGATAGGTGTGGTAGTTCCTTATGGGATTGTAATCTCACTAAAATCAAGAATGGTAGTTTCTTGATCATTTGTAGATGTTCTAAATTAGTTCTTATTATTATAATATAGTAGTCCAATTGAAGGTTCCAATGGATTTTATTCCCCAAGAGGGTTTCCCATATATGCCATGTGTTATGTGATTAATCTTGCATTGTCTCTCTTACTTATCACTATGAATGATGTGTATGATTCATGAATGCTTGTGGTAACGGATTAAGTGTTTGTAAAAATAAAAATTGAAGTTGGATTATTTGGGCTCACTAATTTTCCCCTCCTCTCAGTGATTTTACCTCTAAAAAAGTGAGTGGATCATTACCATCAAACTTTTAAAGGTCCATTTTTGGCAACATTAGCTTATGGCCAAAATTGGTATTGGTATTGTTTAGAGTAAGAGAACCAAACTAAAGTGGTTGAAGATTATTTTTTAGTGGTTGAGATGACATGTTGGCCAATTACCCATATATTTATTATAATTGATCTTTCACACTATATAAGTGCCCTCTCAAAACTGTAATGTCCCCTTGAACTGTATCAAAATCATATTTTTTTAACATGCCCTACAACATTGAGATAAGTTTATAAACTAACTTTGAAATAGATGGATCAAAAGTTTTAGATTTTATGTCATCATTATGAGGAGTTTTTGGAGTTTCTTTCCATTTCTTGCATCCACGAGTTTTTGGACTAGCCATATACAAACCCTATGAAGGTTTTAGCCCCCAAAAATGTATTGGTGGAATACACCATTACAATCATCTCATTGAGATGAATATGACTACTGCTATTGTGCACAAGGGTGAAATTTTTTGAATAAAAAATATATACCAAAATAATATACCATTATGATCATCTCATAGAGATGAATCTAACAACTACTAATATGTACAAGGTAAAAAAATTTGAGACTTATCTTTTCTTTCTTTACCCAGAAAAATGTTTTTTCTATTTTTTTTTAAAAACCTCATGAACAAAACTATGGTGATGAAAAAATCAATTCCTCCTAGATCACAAGTAATGTTTTTTGGCCTTATATTGCTAAGGATGCTAGATCTAAAGAAAAAAATTAACTATGCCACTAAAAATTACCTAAATAAAAGCTCTGATACCAAATTTAGCAACCATTACACCAAAACCTCAAGAATTTAATGAAATCCACCCATCATAATCATAACAAAATTTGTCTAGTATAATATCATTAGGACCTTAATATTAGCCTAAGTGTTTATTAAGGATATTCTTATGGATGATAAACCTACACAACAAATCCAAAATAGAGATTTATGTGGGTGTTTTTTAGAGTTGTTACACAATATCATATGATTTTTTTTATTAATAGTGGTAATTATCTTACTCCTAACCAATGTAGTGTGTTGTATTGGCTCATTAGTAGGGGGTTTTGGCCTAGGATAGTGATTTTAGATTGTTGAGTAGTGATTGCACAATCCAAATTAGGTAACCATAGTAACTATAAGATGATGGAGATGGGCTAGAGAGGGTAATTCTTATCTATTAGTGTACTTGGTTGTAGTCACTAATCAATGAAGGGTTACTGACATAGGGAAATGAGATGGTAATCCTTGGTTTTTATTGTTCTTGGATGTTTTCACATGTCAAGGAAGGATTACCATTATTAAAAGGCTAATAGGTATTGTTAGGTTACAATACTAATTTGTTGGTATTTGGTTTATGATTGATGGTAATGGTACATATAGGACCACCCAAAATATGACCTACAACTTTATTATATTCATGTGCAATGACATGATATGTTTGTTGGTTATTAGGGTTAGACTAGCCTTAGTTATGTCTATTTTATGGTTGACGTTATTTTTTTGTTACTACTATAACTATTGTTATTACTATGATTTTTATTATTTTTATTGTTGATTGGTATTGTTATGTTGTGGAAAAATATTCTAGTAGATACCTAGGTTTTTATTGGAAGTAGATGCTCTATTATCCAATTAGATCTACCATTTTCAAACATATTCTCAATGAGGTGGTTAAGATGCTCACAAAAACATATAAAATATCCATGAACATGATTGTATTAAAAAAAAATCATGATCCTTATACAAATGTAGATAAGGTAATCCCTTATAAAAGTGTTTTAGAATTGGCCAACTAATCATATTGGCTAAGGATAATTTGAGAGACATTGCTTCAATAGGCTCACCAAGGTCACTGAAGACTCTATCATTAGGTCTTGTTCTTGGGGGATGGGTTTGAAAAGGTGGTGGTTGTAACATTTGAGGAGATGTCCTAGGTTGAGGCATAATTTATGGAGTAAGCTTCATTTATGGGATAGGTTAAGCATATGATGTTTTCATCATTTGAACATGATGAAACTTAGTGACTCCATTTCTAACAACATTCTTGTTGTGGTTTCACAACTTAGGTTTTTTATAGTTATTATCTTGAACCAGTGCATACACTTGCATTTGTAATGGGTTAGACCTCTAAATTGGGCTTGAATTTTGGTTTTAGCTATGGTTTTGGTTTTGGTTTGAAGAAGATAACTTAATAATCCCTTTATTAATAAAGTATTTTTAAATCTATATACCTTTATCAATGATATCCTTGAATGTGTGATCACACTAAAAATCAAAGTGATAATATATTTCATTGTGATTTTTTTTGTAAACATAACTACTAATTATTTATCTAGTATATTATGGCTGAAATGACTAGTAAGCACTCTCCATCATTATAATTAACTCAGAAAAATTTCACCAAATTTTTGCTTGGCCTGAATCAAATCAACTACTAAAATATCATGCTTGAGATTATAGGATAAATGTTGTACAAAATTATCTAAAATATCATCAAAGTTAGATACCATTTTTTTTGGCAACTTAATAATCCACTATAAGGCTTGTCCAACTAGACTTCAAGGAAAAAGAAGCAGGTAGATGTCACTATAGGCCACTAGATAACAAGTGATAAAAAATCTTTTAAATGTTTCTTAGGGTCTCCTTTTCCCTTGTAATTATCAAATTTTAGTGGCTCATAACCTAGAATAAATGGTATTTGGAGATACTCCATGTTAAATAGATATGAGCAACATCATCCAATTTTAACTTCTTATTCTATTTTCCCATAAGAATAGATATAATTGCATTATTCATCTATTACAGATCTTAGGCCAAGAAATTTTAGGGCACAGTTGGTTATGGTTGTGGTTGGGTGATCAAAGGTGGATTAACTTGATTGGGCTACAGTGGGGGAATGGAGTATTATGGAATGTTGTTTTGATGGTCCAATCAACCAAGAACATGCAGTTATGCATTAGTATTAGGTGGCTAATACATCATGCATTATTGGTAAATATTATAGTTTATATTTGGAATATGGCTTTCAATTAGAGGGAATTGGGGTTGTGATAAAAGTATTTGGATTTGTGGAAGGTATTGTGCCTATTGAGTTTGAGTAAGAACTTGTTGCCAACTAGTCAAACCTAACTATATAAATGGTACTTATTATTGACTAAATTCCTATCTTTGAATATGAGACATGTTGACGTAGGAAATTGCACCCTTAGTAGGAGGCCAAGCTCCTACCTTCTCCTTGCAACATGGAAACTCCCCTCTCGCCTGTGGGACCGGCGAAGCTAGAGGGGAGAGTCTCTAGATAAGGGCTAGCTCCCTTTGATGTATCATGTTTATTCTAGCAAGTGCAAATATATATATATATATATATATATATATATATATATATATATATATATATATAGAATGGGGGGAATGAAAAGGGAAAAGAGATGCAGGAAAACAAACTACTCTAAGGAGGTGATACACCAAAACAAGATGACCTTCTCACACCCACTCTCAAAATTAGACAAACACATTTATACGCTTCTCCCTTGGTAGAAGAAACAATCTGCAAAACTTGACAGGGAGGTTTAAATGAAAAATACAGAAAAATGAGGTTCACCAAAGGTGCTATAAGAGGCACTCTATAGATAATCCCTTTTATTCTCTACACCCAAAATAGATCTCTCTTCTTGTCAGCTGCAAATGGTGCCTTGTAGATTACTGGTGTGTTGGTGTTGAACTTATGAGAGCATCAAAAGATAATGACTAAACACAAATCAACACTCAGAACATACGTAGAGTATTTATCCAAGAAGAGGTAAAAATCTATGTTTATAGATTTAGGTAGAAATTTAAGCAGGGTTGTGCCTTGTAAAATCATGAAAAGATGATTACAAAATGACCAAGCTCATAATATATATGAGAAACTAAGAAGTCCATTTGGCACTCCCTCTTTACAAGTGGCAATCACGTCCCTTCATTAGGAAGAACAAGTCACTCAAAACATTAATGAGCCATCTGCTTTGTCTGCTTGAAATTTGCTTTTCTCTTTTAGGTGATTTACACAGTTTGTCTACTCATTAATGTAAAACAGAGGAACCAGTTACACTGCTAGCTACTTACATCCCAAATGATCAATTCACTGACACTATTTCACCTACTAGAGTCACTTCTCAAATTGGCACCACTCAGACTAACTACTTACTCATTCCTTGCTTATTGCTTTATCTTTTCTTAGTTTTGTCTTATCTGACTCATTCGGCAGGGCAAAAATCTTAGCAGGTTGCTACACTCTGAGCTCCTCTTCCATGGCTAGCGCTTCATTTTCTTTTGAAGACAAATGACTATTTCTCTTTGTGAAAGTTGACATTCATATGGTCGTCATGTTTTGAAAACCAATGGCTAAACTATTCTGTTAATTTTGATGTCCTCCAGGACATCACCATCCCCATTGCAATGTCATTGGGTCTTCATATGATTTCTTCTGTGGCTTCACTTTTCTGCTAGCACCTTCCTGGGCACTTTTTTGCCTTTGAAAATACCCTTTTGTATTTAGGCCAAAAGTCCCTCACAAGGGCATCTACCCTTCAAGGTCCTTCGGTGGGTCCCTTTGTTTATGCGAATGTCTCTCGAGTTCCCGCGGGCTTTATGTCTATGGAAAATTTCTTTGGGTAAATTTCCCTGGGTCTACCTTTGCTTGAAGCTTAGATGTTCATGGCCTGAATTCCTTTGGACTTGTTGAAACTGAAAAATACTATCATTAAAACATCAGGGGAAGAGGGTGACTAAAATTTTTGCCTGTGGGCAAAATTGGTCAACAGATTGGTAACTCATAGGGGAAGCATACTTGTTATGCTTAAAGACCAGTTGCCTTGAAAATCCATTGGGCACAGAGTCAGATAGTAACTTTGAAAACCAGCAATAGCTCTGTTAAAACTTAGAACTAGTCATGCAGATCTATCTCCAAGGAAATAAAAATGCACACAAGACTAAGAAAACTACTTGTGCAATAGCACTTAGGGAAAATAGGAAAGAAAACAAGGGAAAATATGTACAAGCAAACTAAAAAAATGTAGTGGCAATGCTTCAAATGTATCCCATTAACTGGGATACGCAGTTCTTTGCCATCCAACCTAGAGAGTTGGAATGCATTATGTTGCTTGCACTGAGTGATTATGTAAGGATAGCTCCATAAGGTGTCAAATTTTGCATGCTTTCTAGGATTAGCTCAATTTTCATCCCATTTCAGGACAATGTCTCCTTTAGAGAAATCTCTTGACAAAGATTTCTTGTCAAAGTGTCTTTTTACTTGTTGTTGGTGACTGGTCATAAAAGCCATAGCCCGGTCCCTTACCTCTTGGAGATCCATTAGCTCACATAGCTTGACCTCCATGCTGGTTCCTTCTTCTAACTATAGCTGGTGGGTGAGATCCAATGCTAGAAATTCTAGTGAGATGGGAATCCTAGCTTCCCTTCCATATACGAGCATATATGGAGAATTTTTTATTGCTCTCTTCGGAGTAATTTGGTCAGCCCATAGAGCTATCTTTAGCTTGGCATGCCAAGTCCTCTAATTTTCTTCCATGGTCCTCTTTATGATTCTGATCAAATTTTTGTTGGTGGACTCAGCCAACCCATTCCCCTATGGATAATAATTTGATGAAGTGCTGAGGTATATGCCATACCTTAGCACCCATTCACTAGTTTTGGTTCCCAGAAAAGCCAAGGTGTTATTTGAGATTATGGTGGCTGGGACCCCAAATCTTGTTACCAAGTCCTCATAAAAATCTAGGACTGCACTTTCATTTGCCTCCACCCACCTGGTGAAATAATCTATAGCAGTCACCACCCACTTGTGTCCATCACTAGAGGGAGGATTGATCATCCCTATGAAATCCAGGCCCCACTACATGAATGGTTGCTCAACTTGACTGGGTTGTAGAGGCATGGTAGCCAATCGTTGTTTTCCATCAAAAAGTGCACACTTTTGGCACTTTCTTACCCAAGCATGGGTGTCCTTGAAAAGAGTAGGCCAGAAATAGCTAGCTCTCATTATCCTTGCTGCAGTAGCTCTAAGAGCGAAATGACCACTTACTGGTCCATCATGGAACTCAACCAATACCTTATCAGCTTGGTTTGGGTCAATGCACCTTAGGAGGACCCCAGAGAAATCCTTCCTAAATAATACTTCATCAACCAAGACATAAGGGAGAGACTAGAGTTTGAAATACCTTCTTCCAGTCTTATCAAGACCCTGTGGGCACTCACCAGTGATAAGGAAACACCTCAGGTCTAACGTCCAATCATTTATGACAGTTGGCTCTTTTGTTGTGGTTACATTGTGAATTAACAAGCTCTCCTCCCCTTTTTTCTTTAAGTCTATAGCAAGTTGTTAACATAGGCCTCTTCCCTTCACCAACTTGGTGATCTTGATGTCTACGTCATATTCCATCACTCTGGTAATCCACCCTTCTCTCTTCTCATTCAGGTCTCGATTGGTCAAGAAATCTTTGGCACTAGGGTATGGGACCATGAGGTGAATCTTGCTGTTAGACAACATATGCCTAAATTTATTCAGGCTCCACACTACTGCCAGGACTTAGTTCTCTACATATGTGTACCTAACTTCAAAATCCCTTAATCCTTGGCTAAAAAAATCAAGTGGTTATTCGAGGTCATCACCATTAGCTTGGGTAAGCATGGTGGATATCACCTCTTCATTGCTAAAAGTGTAGAGGTTAAAGTCTTTATTGAAGTTGGGGCTGATGAAAGTGGGAGCCTGGGTTATGGCCTGCTTATTGGATTCAAAGCTATCTTTCCTTTGAGCTATCCATTTAAAATCTTCACCCTTCCTCAGCATAGGGGTGAGTGGCTTGACTATCTCTACAATATTCAAAATAAATCTCTAAATAAAGTTTATCCTACCAAAGAAACTCTACAGGCCTTTCTTGTGCTTTGGGAGGGACATCTCTAGGATAGAGTGAACTCTTAAGGGTCAATGGATAAGCCCTCCTTGGACACGACATGGCCGAGGAGTTTCCCTTCATGAACAACAAACATGCACTTCTTTGGATTAAGAGAGATGCCAACCTCCCTACACCTTTCAAAAATTTGCCTGAGGTGTTCTATGTGTTGGTTTGCTTCCCTGGAGAATACCATCACATCATCGAGGTAGACTAGCACATTGTTGTTTATCAAGCCTCCAAAAGCCATATCCATGGCTCACTGAAAAGTAGCACCAGCATTAGATAGCCCAAAAGGCATCTTCTTGTAGGAAAACATTCCCTATTTAGTGGTGAAGGCTATTTTTTGTTGATCACAACCTTACACTAAAATCTGATTATACCTTGAATAACCATCTAGGAGGGAGAAATGCTCGCTACCTATTACCTTCTGAAGGATCCACTCTATGCTCAAAAGGGGATAGTGATCCTTTAAAGAGACTTTATTAAGGTCTCTAAAGTCGACACATAGCCTGATCTCCCCATTCTTCTTTCTAATAGGAACAAGGTTGGCTAGCCAAGAGGAATGCCTAATTGGAAATATAATTCTGGACTCAATCAATTTGGCCAATTCCCTCTGCATGAGGGGCTCAATTGTCAGATTGACAGGTCTGCTTTTGTGTGACTAGCCTAGTGCCTTCCTCTAATTCAATGGTGTGTTAGGTGAGTCTTGGGTCAAAACCCTTCAAGTCACTGTAATCCCAAGCAAAGACATCAAAGAACTCCTGACACAACAAATTGAAAACCAACCTTTCTTGAAATGTGTAGACTTTTCCAAGTGCAAGCAGCTTGTCCTTGAAGATTTCAACCCTTTCATAATTCTTCTCTTTGATTGTGATGCATGCCTCATCATTTATTAATTGGTCATCTCTATTGAAGATGCTCTCAAGTGTGACCAAACCTTTAGGGAGCTTATTGTTCTTCAATTGAACAATCTAATTGTCATATTGCTACTACAATTTTTCTTGATTCTGTGTTGCGAACTTAGCTTCCTCTTGTAGGAAGAAAGCTATCTGCTGGTCACTTTCAAAAAGTTGCCAATTTGCAATGTTATCTGAGACAGAAGGCCGAACCACCACTTTCAAGTGGCACGAACTATAGTCTCGACTTATTTCTTTTGAAATGTCAAATTGAGCACCAATTGCTGCCAGCCTATCTACTTGTTTGTTTTGCTCTCTAGGAATGGAGGTGATATTGAAAGCAAGAAAATCCTCCACCAAGTCCCACACTCTATGTTTGTAAGACTTTAGCAAGGGATTCTTAGTCAGATTCAGGCCTCTACACTAATTTACAATCAGCTCGCTATCTCCCAAAACTTGCAACTTCTTAATCCTTCTTTTTCTTGCCCATTCAAGGCCATGTATAAGAGACTCATATTCTAAAACATTACTTGTGCAAGAAAATTGGAAATGGAAGGATGAAAATTACCTTTCCTTTGAAGGGGAGACCAACATCACCCCACCACCAGCTCCCAACTTACTTCTGGAACCATCAAAATACAACTGCCATAGGCCAAGGTCCTCTTGACTTTCCTTCATTAAATTTGGCATGAAGGCACCCTCTTCGTGCATGCAATAGACTCTAAGGTCTACCTCCTCAATGAACTCATAAGGATCATGTTTTAATTTATCATTTCCCCACTCATCCAAGAGTAGGTCTACGACTCCTTCAAGCGTAGAGGACAGAGCTTGGTCTATCTGGGACTCTTTTGGGTCAATGATTATGTAACTGACATTCAGTGCCTTGGGCGTGTATGGTTTTAGATGGTACTTGTAGAGTGGCTTAGACTCAATTTTTACCTTGGTCCCATACTTGGTTCTAAAAACTAGATATGACCAATTCGCTACTAGATAGCCACCTATCTTTGATGTGAAGTCCTTGGACAAGCAAATTGTGAAATAAGGAGGAACATCCGCTACCAGTATATCATGGGGAATTGAGAAGGTCAGGCAAGCATGCAATGTCAAGCCTAAACCCTTCACAATCTCAACTATTTTTGTAGGTGTCCCATATAGCTATAAGACTCCTTTGTTCATCTCTTCATACTTCAGTCGCATCTTGTTAGCTATACACTTGGGCATCACTGAAGTAGTAACCCCACTGTCAATTATGCAGTTGTGTACCAAGAAATCCCCTATAACCAAGGATACATAGAAAGGGGGAGTTTTCTCTTCTTTCTTTACCTAACCTGAAGTGGAAGGCTATCCATTTGTCATCAAGACATTATCAATGCTTGGTGGGATAGCTTGACAATTTAGCTCATGCAATTCCTTCTTCAATACATCCTTCTAACCTAAAAGAGACAATGAATCCCATAAAGAGATATTCATATGAAGCTTCTTCATCTGGTCCACTATATTGATTTGAGGACTGCCTCCCTTCAAGTTTTCTTTGGGATTGATCCCAAGCTGAACTGCAGGCTAAGGGGCTGAAGGTATAGATGGCTACCTAAAGTTTAGGACCTTTGAATTGGAGTGTGATGGAGAAGGTGTTGCTGCTGCCTAAGTAGTAGCTTGGGCCTCTATCACTACCGTTCTCTTAAACCTTGTGTTGGCTGCAACATAATCAACCTGATTGTCTACAGTGCCCACATAATTCACTAAATAAAATTTCCCCTCCATATGATTCATGAGAGTGGAATCAGGCTGGGCCTAATTGCTACTCGTGCTGGGTTGCATTGAAGGCTCAAGGACTTGAGATTGAGCAGTTGTTTGGTTGTCTGCATTCTAAAAATAGTTCATCATCTCATTCGTGTAAACAGCCTGTTCTTGACCATATCCCATGGTCGAACAACCTGGCTACTCTTGTACTAGATTGTTCTGAACTAGCACCATGACTTTAGATGATGAAAGGGGGCCTGAGTTGTAATTTTGAGAAGGCTTGGTCTGAGTGAGCTAACCCTGTCCTTGATTATAGCCTTGAAAAGGGGGTCTAGGGGCTTGACTATAGTGCTGATATCCCTGATTCAGCCTGTTGATTTGAGCTTGCTACCTTTTAAGAGCTACAAGTTCATTTGACATGCTTTACAATAGGCTTTTAACCTCATGAAGCTCATTAGATGGAGCGACAGTTAGTTTCTCTATGGTAGGTAGAGGAGCCAATGTGGGAGCAATGGTCTGAGCTGGGGGCAACATTTTTGGGAAAAGTGGATGTGAGGCCTAAGGGTAATTTTCAACTACTATGGCTATGTCATAAGCATCAGGGAGTATATGCCCTCCCATAGATTGGATCATCACATCAATATCATTGTTTAATGCCTTTAAATAGTACAAGAAAGCATAGCTAGGGGTCAGTCTTACCAGGATGGGAATTCTATCCCAAGTCTTTTGGAACTATGTGTTAAAATCCTACATATACTCATGTGGAGCTCTCTTTATGGTCGTCAGCTACTCAGTAAGTGAGAGATCATCACTTTTTTCTCCAAAATAGTTTGTCAACTAAGTGCCCAATTTGTTCCAAGAATGTATTGAATTCACAGGCAAGGTCCCGTACCAGTCAAGAGCTTTGCCTTTCAGAGATAATGCTAGCAATTTAATGGCAATATTTTCTTCTGTTACATTGTGGATATTGCAGAGGTTAGGAATATTCTTAATATTCTCAATGACTATAATGGGCCCCACTCCATCAAAAGAAGGCACATTTTTTAGAGCTATTCCCAGAACTGGATCATAGCATGGGAGATTCAAGGGGCTCTCACCATGAAAAGTTGCAAAAGGTAATGCCATGGCTGGGATTGGCTGTAACTGGGGTTCTGCTATGAATGCATCCCTTTCAATAGGTCTAGGAGGATTGTTTGTTGGATAAGGATGGGTCCTCTCAAATCATAGTCTTTTAGAAAAGTTTAAAGGTAACTCAACAAAATTGAAAGGAACCCCTTTTGAAGCAGACCTTGTGGTGACTTTAGGCATAAAAGGTTAAGAAACTGGTCTTAATTAGAGAATTAAAGCTCTTACCAGTGGAGTCACCAGATGCTAGAAAACTTGAAATTTGCTGTGACAGGACTAGCATCAATCCTGAAACCTTACTGAGTTATCAAACTATGTGTCCCACTGGGCATGCCAAAAACTATTGACATAGGAAATTGCACCCTTAGTAGGAGGTTAAGCTCCTACCTTTTCCTCGTAACATGGAAACTCCCCTCTCACCTATGGGACCAGTGAAGCTAGAGGGGAGAGTCTCTAGATAAGGGCTAGCTCCCTTTGATGTATCGTGTTTATTCTAGCAAGTGCAAATATAGGCATATATATATATATATATATATATATATATAATGGGGGGAATGGAAAGGGAAAAGAGATGAAAGAAAACAAACTACTCTAAGGAGGTGATACACCAAAACAAGATGACCTTCTCACACCCACTCTCAAAATCAGACAAACACATTTATACGCTTCTGCCTTGGTAGAAGAAATAATATGCAAAACTTGACAGGGAGGTTTAAATGAAAAATACAAAAAAAGGAGGTTCACCAAAGGTGCTGTAAGAGGCACTTTGTAGATAATCCCTTCTATTCTCTACACCCCAAAATAGAACTCTCTTCCCATCAGCTACAATGGCACCTTGTAGATGACTGGTGTGTTGGTGTTGAACCTATGAGAGCATCAAAAGATAATGACTAAACACAAATCAACACTCAGAACATACACAGAGTATTTATCTAAGAAGAGGTAAAAATTTGTGTTTATAGATTCAGGTAGAAATTTTAGCAAGGCTATGCCTTGAAAAATTGTGAAAAGATGATTACAAATTGACCAAGTTCATAACATATATGAGAAACTAGGAAGTCCATTTGGCACTCCCTCTTTACAAGTGGAAATCACATCCCTTCATTAGGAAGAACAAGTCACTCAAAACATTAATGAGCTATCTACTTTGTCTGCTCAATATCTGCTTTTCTCTTTTAGGTGACCTACATGGTTTGTCTACTCATTAATATGAAATAGAGGAACTAGTTGCACTACTAGCTACTTACATCCTAAATGATCAATTCACTAACACTATTTCACCTACCAGAGTCACTTCTCAAATTGGCTCCACTTGGACTAACTGCTTACTCATTCTTTGCTTGTTGCTTTATCTTTTCTCAGTTTTGTCTTATCTGGCTTATTCGGCCCCTGGGGCAGAAATCTTGGCAGCTTGTTGCACTCTGAGCTCCTCTTCCATGGCTAGCAATTCCTTTGCTTTTGAATACAAATGGCCATTTCACTTTGTGAAAGTTGACATTTGTATGGCTGTCATGTTTTGAAAACCAATGGCTAAACTATTCTATTAATTTTGACATCCTCTGGGATGTCACCGTCCCCATCACAATGCCATTGGGTCTTCATATGATTTCTTCTACAGCTTCACTTTTCTATTAGCACCTTCTTGAGCACTTTTTTGCCTTTGAAAATACCCTTTTGTATTTCAGCCAAAAGTCCCTCGCAAGGCATTTGCCCTTTGGGGTCCTTTGGTGGGTCCCTTTGTTTATGTGAATGTCTCTCGAGTTCCCGCGGGCTTTATGTCCATGGACAATTTCCCTGGGTAAATTTCCTTGGGTCTGCCTTTGCTTGAAGCTTAGATGTTCACAGCTTGAATTCCTTTGGACTTGCTGAAACTAAAAAATACTATCATTAAAATAGTAGGGGAAGAAGGTGATCAAAAATTTTGCCTGTCGGCAAAATTGGTCAACAAGACACATGTTGGGTAAAAGACAATTGTTGCCTAATAGTTATTTTCACTAAGTTTGCACCTCTTTGTTAAATAAACACTTACGATGAATTGGACACTTTTTAGGTGTTTGTCATTTGTCATTAACCAATATGAACGCATTGTTAATGAGATAATGTCTGTGGTGAATACACCATTTGTTGTCATGGTACATTGGTCATTGAATATTAGCCTCACTTATTGATTCAAGGTAAAATTCACCACTTGTTAGGGTAAAACATTGGGTAGTGCTTAGCTACTTATCCATTGATGTCGTGTGCTTAAATAGGTAGCTAGTTGAGGAGTGTGAGTAACTTGATGCGGTTGGGAACTAGGTATTCCTTCCCCCTATTTTTATTAACTACTCATAATATTAGCAAGATCTACTTGATGATGTAAATTATTTTTTTGTGCATTTAACCCACCTTGGTCTGAATTGGGATACACTTGTGTGTTGTCCACACATTTGGCACATGGTCTTAAGTATAATCCACAATCACTTCCTCATTGAACAGGATATTGAACATGTTTTCTATTGGATTACTTTGGGAAAAGGGGTCCATACTCTGATTATTTTAACCTAATGAATCAATTATTACTCCTACTAAACAATTTAGCTCTATAAGTAGGGAATTGATATGGCCATCACATTTAAATTTTATACTAGATTAAGATAATTAAGATATGCTTGTTATATTAAATTAAATTAGTCCACCATGGGTCCCTTTCCCTTTGTAAGAACATTAAGATCTTAGTTTGGCATTAACACAAGTACTTGATGATAACTAGTAGAGTCTTGTTAGATGGGTTTGGTTTAAGGTATGTTACTAAGTGCTCTAACTAAACTAGGTATAATTTCAAGGGAAATTTTGTTATAAACTTGGCTCCTACCACCATAGCCATACATAAATTATTTTTCTTGTTCTAAAAATAATGACAATAAAACAAGTACAATTCATGGCTTGTTATCATGGTAATGTAGTAAGGATATCGTTGGACTTGTTTGATAATAGATGGCACATTAACAATGTATTGAGATATCTATTCTTGATCTTGACCTTTATAAAGAGGTTTATTAACTAGGTATTATTCTAGTGGATCTTACCCTTGTTCCATATATTGAGTAATGTAAGGGGGATATGGATCCTTCTCATAAATTATGTCATCCCTATATGGGTCTTGAACAAAGGGATCATTAGTGACTAAACTTTCATAATAAAAATTATACATGGTCCCACTACATGTGTAGTAAGGAATATTTGAACACACAACTAATTTCTCATGAATAAAAGGTCTAAAGTTCACACAACACTTGAAATGAAGTCAAAAAAAATTGGTTGATGCTTTAAAATGTATTGAAACTTGGTCTAGATGGAAAACATGCCATATTTATTCAAATGGTTTAAACTTGGCCTAGAATCAAGATATTATCAAAAAATATCAATAGTAATTTGGTTTCAAATATCTCTAATACTTTAAGGTCTTCACACAAATGGTTAATTGAAAGGCAATTTTGAATCTTGGTGTTGGAAAGGTGTTTTGAACAAATCTAATCTAGGTCTAACAAGAAAATAAAAAGTGTTATGTCTTTGGTCAAAAGTCACAAAGATAGACTTAAAAATAAATGAACTAGATCTAAAAACTTTAAGGCAATTCTAGTTCTTTGGTTAAAAGGCATAAATATATACGTTAAAATAAACTAGGTTGAGGTAAGAACTTGCAATTAATCTAACTCTAAGGTAAAAATTTCAAAACACTTGACTCAATCTTGACATATTTATTTTAAAACAAACTTAACCTTGTTATAAAATCACTCACTCTAGGTACACACCTAAAAATAATTGGGAAAGTCAATCTTAAGTAATTAAAATAAGATCTATGAGTAAATCATTTAATCCTAAATGATAATCAAGTTTCCAATGTAATCTAACCATGCTTAGAGTTATACTTAAAATTGAGTTTTGACCTTATTTTAAGGAAAAAAAATTTACTCGAGGCACATGGAAATAAACCACTTCATAGATATAGGAAAAGGGTCTTTAATTTGAGCAAAGAATTAGTCCAAGTTCCTATTTTAGCCTAAATTTTCACCGTAGAGAAGTAAAATATAACTTATAAATTTAGGACAACATATAACTATCTATCCTCATAGACAAGCTACTATAAGAGATGGATCTCTAGGTTTTAAAGGGCTAGCTCCCTTGTTTTATCTTCTAGGCTCACACTATACTAGGCTAATCACTATTTGGGGTAAAAAAGGAAGAAGGAGACATAAAAGAAACCTATGATAATGGGATGATACACCAAATATAACTCCACACAAAATACTTGCATCTACTCTAAGAAATAATACTACCAAAATTGACCTCAACTTTATGTCCTCGCATAAGTATTTATCATAGAGGCATATTAGTATGTATATCTAGAGGTGGGTGGAAAAAAGGTCTGATACTAGACACTACTAGTTCCTCCCACACTTTAAGACAAACTTAAAGAACACATACAATTTATTAAACATGTTAGAAGAGATATCACTCACACAAGATATGAAAGAGTATAATGGAAGAAAGGAAAACATCTTATGCTAGAAGGACATAGAGTCTGGGTTAGTTTTGGTAGTCTTATTTATTAATGTAGATATAGGTTTGTTGTGTGGAGTTATTTTTTGTATATCATCCCATTATCATAGGTTTATTTATGTCTCCTTATTCCCTTTTCACCCCCAATAATGATTATCCTAGTGTAGTGTGAGCCTATAAGATAAATAAAGGGAGCTATCCATTTAAAATTTAGATATCTATCTCTTGTAGTAGCTTGTCTATAAGGAGAGATAGTTCAATGTTGTCATAAATTTGAGAAGGTATAATTGACCTCTATAGGGTGAAAATTTAGGCTACAATAGTTTTTGCATTCCTAGTGGGACTAAGGTCCAAAAAAGTGGAAGTATTAAAGTATTATCTGTGTGTCCTTCCTCTTTTCAACTTTTGGAAGCATTCAAGCAAACATCAATGGTAACTCCAAATTCAATCATCTGGTTGTAAATAACCTAGGTACTTATAAAATATTTTGATTAATTTGTGTGTTTCATGTGACTAATGAAGTTGATATGGGTGTTTATATTGAGAATCCATACTATTTACCTCCCTATAAACCTTTTTATGAACCATGTTATATCCTTAATATCCCTATCAAGGTTGTTGTCAATCCTATGAGCCATGGAATCCCTATGATTATCCTATTCCTTCTCCATAAGAGCATAATGTTTTTGAATAGTCCTATGAAGAATCTTGACAAGAATCCTATGAATAAGGCTATCAATAAGATAATGTTAAGGCTCTTTAAGAAGAAATCCAAGATCTTAAGATGCAAGTTCTTGAAGAGGAAATCCAAGCTCTTAAGAAGCAGATTATTGGAGACAACCTTCCTAAAACTATACCTATCCTTCCTCAATAATATTCTTATATTCCATATCAGTTTTCTCATGTTCCTTATCTTCACGAAATATAAACCATTCACTATCCTCAATAGGTGCCAATCCAATCCTCGATAAAGCCTACTATATTTCAAACTCCAACTTGGAACCAAGTAGTAAAGTCTTGGGGAAATAAAGGTGAAGAGAGTGAGAACCAATAAGTGGTTTTCTATGAATAAAATCTTGTTTTTTATCAAGCCCCATTACCCTCTCCCTAATAACCTTTATCTTTTCCCTCATGGAAGTCTATCCAAGAAGAGTTTCAATATTAAAAATAGACCTTAGTGGAGAAGGTGAGAGTTAAATTTATAACTATGGAGGGGTTTCAAGAAGATAATAAAAACCATGAGGTGCTTGTTAAAGAAATTAAAGTGTATATAGCTTAGTATAACCTTCTCTCTCTCTAAGAATTATTTCTAGTGTCTCCTTCCATTCCCATGCCCATTCATGATACCTCCATCACACCTCTTACTCTATCTTTGAACCATGAATATTTTCACCACCCTCCCACCTCATTCCCTCTTGAAGGAGAACCTATTATTTGGGAGATTAGTAAATAAGAGAAAAAATCAAGATGCAAATGATCAATAAGATTCCATGAGCATATATGATGAAGAGATCACCATAGGTACTCCCCTTGGTGAAGACAAGTGAAATTTAATATTCTTGAGTGAAGAAAAAGATGTTAAAGGTCATGTTGTATCTATATACAAAGAGTTTATTCAAGACATGAAAGAAGAATTAATTGAGAAGAAATTTATTTTTGATAATTTGATTGATGTTCATGTGCATGAGTAAGAGCTTGAACTTGAAAATTCAAAATAAGAAGAGGTTGATGCTATTGATATGGAACAATATGACTTATGTCAAATATTCTATGAGGTATGTATTGAATATAGGGCCATTCAAAGTCATATACCTCATGTTATCCAAGTTGAAGCTATTATTGAAGATTATTTTACCTTTTAAGTACAAAATAATATGTCTTAAAGTATCAAGCTTGTTGAAGTGGTAGTTCATGAGCTTAGAACTGATAAAGAGTTTGATCTCACATAAAGTACCATAGAGGTCAAAAAACCATGCTTGGATGAAGTGTTATTGGTCAATTTGTAGTTGAGGAGTACTATGAAGATATGGTTGAAATGCAAGAGGAATTTACCTTTATAGATGATATGTTTGTAGCTACTTTGATTATATTAAAGATTATGTAAAGGAGATTGGCAAACATCAAGAAGTTGAAGACATCAAGGTAAATTCTCAAAGGGAAACATGCTTCATGTATTACTTCACTTCATAGAATATATATGGTTCAATATTCCACTTTTATCTAGGAGGAAGAGTTCTATTCATGTTAGTTTGTGCATAAGTTAGTTTTCTTGAGTTGGTGTGTATTTTCCCTAAGTGTTCATGAGAACACAAGTGTGTTTCTTGTTGTCATGATTTGTGCGTTTATTTCCATATTGTTTGGTGTGGTTTTAAGGTATTTTTAGAGGCATTTTATTGTCAATTTTGGTGTATAGGTGACTCCATTACCCAAGGATAGGAGAAGTCTACTAGTCTTTAGCATAACATGCTTGCTACCCCTAAAAAAAATCATCAAAATATTAACTAATTTCATCCCCTATTCAAATAAGTCAAACCCCCTACAAGTTAAAACTTCCATAGGGTATCCTCAGTTGTAAAGTGGTCCACTGTGGTCT
This sequence comes from Torreya grandis, assembly GCA_037957365.1. NCBI lineage: Eukaryota > Viridiplantae > Streptophyta > Pinopsida > Cupressales > Taxaceae > Torreya > Torreya grandis. The sequence continues at coordinate 658,240 of JARHVA010003057.1, read as the reverse complement.
TAAATGAGGCCATATAATTTGTTTCATCTTGTTCACATTCATTCATATTGTCATTTTATGTCCTTTTGGGTCAATTTTATGAACCTATATAGTTTCTAACCAAAGTCAATTGTGTCAAGAAGATATATAATGTATCATGTGTTAGTTATATGTCATATGGTAGTTTGGAAAATAATAATTATAGGTTCAATATATAAAGGAGTTTAACTACAAAATAGGCCATTTTAAATTATTTGTACGAATTCATAATAGTCTTGGCACATGTGGCCACTTTAATATTATCCCTTCAGATTCCCAAAAGTCATCTCCATGCTCAAAAAAATTTTATCACTCCAAAATTGACAAAAATCAATCCATTTCTCTCTTCACTCTCTTTGGAAGGTCAACAAGGTCAATTGGTTTATAGTTGGTATAGACAAGAGGGCTATAGTTAGGATGAATGCACTTGGTGGATGAAATTAATCTATTTTTAATTCCATTGCATTTAAATAATTTTAATATTTTTTTACTATGCTTTATTAACAATCACTAAGATTGTTAACACCTCTAAGTTGATTACACATTTCCAACACCTTCAGTTTTTATCATCTATTGCATAGGTTTGATGTTTCCAAATGGTGTGTGTGTTTTGGTAGAGCATGTTCTTCATATTCATGTTGTTTTAAAATTGGTTTTCATGTTTGTTAATTTAATGTATGCAATAACATCTCATTTTTTTGGAAATAAATATCAGTGGTCTACATAACATGTTTCATAGTTACAAAGTTGTCCTTGTGCAAGTGGATTCAAATCAAGGTAGTAATCCTATGTCTCTAATCTTAAACCATAGAATCTAGTTTATTCATGGAATATTTGCATTAAGGGATATCAAGGTTGTTGGATATGTTTTACAAGATAATTAATAAATACTCATAATAAATCCAATATGCATCGACATCTATAATCATCTATAATCATGTATGGAGAATGAAGGATAGTCCAAAACCCAAAACATAGGTTGATTCAATTTCATGAATTGAATGAGTTTATAAAGTCATAAAGGGTTCATGGTGTTTATCCTAGAACCATTTCATAGCCTATAGTTATGCATAATTTCAAAGTTGCCTAATGGGATGAATTACCTTAGTTTCTTTGAAAGACGTTTTGCTCACACAAAGTGACATTTGGTGATGAAGATTTATCGGGTTTGGGGTAGCCTAATTCTTTCCTTATTATAGCCTAAGCCTTGTAATAATATTTGAAAATTAAAATAGGTGGATTTGGTCAAGATAATATAATGTAAAGAAGCTTCCAATTTAGGCAAGTTTTCATTGTAGACATTCAATAGACTACAATCCTATTTGAGCTTACATGAACCTATAACTTGTAGTAACACCTATTGTGTTGATGGTAAAGAGGGAATGCATGGTATTAAGGCATATATGAACTCATCAAAGTGTTATATCCACTCAAAAACCTCATAAGGAAGTGGAGGGGTTAAACATAATAGTCATACATGAATATGCACCTACATGAACCTTGTGAATTCTGAGTTGCCACCTATAGTAGAAGAAAGTCCAGTTCTAACTCATGTAAGATAAAATTTTGGAAGAATGGAAAGGGTTTAGAATGGTATGAATAAATTTAAACCACTCTAAAGTGGTAAATAAACAATATAAAAAAATTTAAAGATGTAATAACCTCAATCTACAGTGATGAGCCTCAAACATAGTCAGTCTAAAACCTTGCATATAATCTTGCGCAGTATACAAACCTAAAAAACTAGTCTTGTGAGACCTAACGTTTGAGACTTTTAGGAATAGAATAATGTTTTGAAAATTGATATAGGTTTTCCTCATAAAATAATAAATCCATCCATAGTCTCACTTTGGTTAGGTAAATATGGGAAGTGTCCTTTTTTTGTCTCAGACATAGGGCACTTTATAGGTAGTCCATACTACATACCTATGCATCCATGATGGAAAGATGAAATGGAGATAAAAGGAGTATTTTGAGATGATGTCTAAGGTTATAATGAATATTATATAGGAGGCCATATAGTCATCATGAATATTTATAAGTTCTTATATATAGTCATACTCAGTCTAGGCCTATTAGGCCTAGAACTAGGCATAAACCCTAAAGGTGCCTAAACTCATCCATATAACCATGAAAAATTTATAAAACATGAGTAATTTTATTATAAATTATAAATTTTGTAACATCCATAATTTTTCAGGAAACCATTCAAAATTGGTCATTTAGGCCTAATTTCCTCTCAGGCCTACTCAAAATGCATAGAAGGTGTTAAGCACGGGATATACTGAGAGGGGGGGTCAATTAGTATATCATATATATTATAAAACTTTCCTTTAACCAAATTCCACTTAATCAAACATTCAAGATATGCAATAGAACTCAAACAATAAACACCACACAAGATAGAGAGAGACACCAGATATAATGTTGAAACCCAATGTGGGAAAAACCACAGAGAAAAATCTCAAGTATATTCATGAGAAAGAACCAACAGGAGCACCATACCCCTTTTCCGAGTACCAACCTAGCTACAATTCATGAACACCAACCCACAAGAGCTTCAAACCCCTTTGCCAAGCACTAACCCAACAACTATTCATGAGCACCAACCGATAGGAGCACCAACCCCTTTATGTATACCACACACCTATCTCTCAATGTTGCTATCTCAACAAATGATATTTCAATACAACATCTCTTTCCTCTCTCTCACCTTTGCTCTTCTAAGCTAGATATAACAAATACAAATCATATTCATCTCTCACAATTGCTCTTCTAAGCTAGATATTACAATATCAAATCAACCTCTCATTTCCATATTACAAATGGCTTCTTAAGCCTTTATTTATAGCTTTATAAATGACCTTTGGCCTTCCCCCTTTGTGACCCTTCAATCCTCATGGAAAATGGTGCCAAAATTGTATGACCCTTCATATTCAAGCCTTTGAAAAGTCATGTGGTGACCCTTCATGACCAAAAATTTCCTTCCCACTTTCATCCTTATCTTTGGTGACTTTTCGTATTCCTTAAAGTGTCCCTTCATGAGAAATTGCGCCCTTACTCTTTTGTCTTCACTTAGTGACTCTTGGTATTCCCCAAGATGACTCTTCATGGGAAAATGCATCCCATCCTTCTTTTGTCTTCACCCCATGGCTCTTCGACTTCTCCATGGGCCCTTATTTTGTCTCATATGCAACCAAAAATATATTCATTAATATTAAATAAATATTAACTCATATTAGCCAAGATAAACAACATTAAATGCAATGGGGCCTTTATCACCAATAATACTAGACCTTTGACATCAATGACAATATTTCCAACAATCTCCCCCTTTGTCATTGATGGAAACATCAATCCTAAAATTACCACATCCTATCACCTACACATCTTGTCATCTAAAAACATATAGTAACTTCCCCTTACTGTATCAACCTGTACCTATTCCCTGTACCTATTTTCTGCACCTATACCTGTACCTGTTATTCTCCCCCTTTGACAGCAATGGCAAAGGGCCTACCTGGAGCTAACACATAGCTCCCCCTCAACTAATGCTGAACATCTATGGTAGGAAGTAATATAAATTACTCCCAACTCCTCTTACAAATCTTTTAATGTATCCTTTGATCATGCTTTTGAGAAGATATCTAATAAATCATTGCCTATCCTTTGAGAATCTACAATCAACTCATTTGAATATTTTCTTCTAATCTCAAAACCTTTTGCATGAAACTTTAAGGTGTATCCTTGATCACATATTTGACTTAAACTCACTAGATTATGCTTAAAAAACATCCGCTATCAATGAACCATGGCTAATCTTCATTTCTTACATGCAAAGCTATTTGTATCAACATAGAATCTTCAGGTTGTTTCTTCTACCATGAACATGTCTAAACCTTCTTCCTGATGAATGGAGCTTTGAAACGCTGATCCTCCTTAATTGAATTTGCATGAGTATCCTTTTCTTTCTTTTTGAAACTGTTAGCTCTTTTTCAACATTCTAATTTCTTGTGACCATAATCATTTGAAACACTTTAAAACACTGCGTATGCAAGAATCATAATAGTGATGCAAAATTTTATTTAAAAAATATATTCCCTCAAAAGATATACAAATTAATCTACCAACTCACCTTCTTGTCATGCAACATAGCCAAGACCCAATAGCATCCACCATGCTTCAATTTTATTAGAAGTGTCTCCTTGAAGCCTAGAAGAGACACCCCCACACAAAAGGGTCCTAGAAACAAATCTCAGGATATTCCCACATCTCCTCTATTTCTTCCTTGATCTTCTTGTGTTTTTCATTTAGAATATATTTAATCTTGTCTAACATTTTTAACTTACTAACCTTATCACTTATGATGTTATTCATCTTCTCAACTTTTACAACTATCTTATCTTGACAAAGCTCATGCTCAAATGTAACAAGAGATTCTGCACAATCCTTCCTTTCTAATTCTTTATCTACTATAGAAAGTAATTCATTTTCACTTTTAAACTCAACCTGATCAACCTTTACTATTTTAGGTCTCCAAACCTAAATTTTTCTTTTCTCATATTTTCTAGGGTCTCTATATCCTTTGGCATACCTTGATTATCTCTTTACTTTATTTTGACATAATCTAGCAATATGGCCAACCTCATGCCAACAAAAGCAAACAATATTTCTCATACCTTTTTCTTGAATGTGACTGAGATCTCCCTTTGACTCATTGCTTCTCCTCATAAAATCTCTTGCCCTATGACCAACATGATGACAAACAAAACAATGGCCATGAAAAGAATTTGAAAACTTGAAAGCATTGGGCTGCCTAATTGGCTTCTTTGATTTGCCTGCAAAACTTGCATCCTTCTTTCCTTGGACTAATATTTCATGATCTTTTTCAACCTTGAGTACAAGATTCTCATGATTATCCTTTAAAGATACTAACTCAACCTTCAACTGATTACACTCTTCTTCTTTTGATGTTAAAATTGAAGTTGCAACCTCTAACTGATTCTTAAGATCCTGAATAAATATCTTATTTTCTTTTACTTCTATAACCAACTTAGATTCCAAGATACACACCTATTCTTTAAGAGCTTCAACCATATATTTCAATTCTTGATTCTCCTTCTTTAGCTACTTGGCCATCTTGTGCTTTTCCTTGATCTACCTTTAAGCTGTTAAACCCTTTCTGAAGGAACCTGCTCTAATACCAATTGTTAAGCACAGGATATACTGGGAGGGGGGGTGAATTAGTATATCATATATCTTGTAAAACTTTCCTGTATCCAAATTCCACTTAATCAAACATTCAAGATATGTAATAAAACTCAAACAATAAACATCACACAAGATAGAGAGAGACACCAGATATAACATGGAAACCTAATGTGGGAAAAACCACAGAGAACAATCTCAAGTATATTCATGAGAAACAACCCACAAGAGCACCATACCCCTTTGACGAGTACCAACCCAACTACAATTCATGAGCACCAACCCACAAGAGCTTCAAACCCCTTTGCCGAGCACCAACCCAGAAACTATTCATGAGCACCAACCCACAGGAGCACCAACCCCTTTGCCAAGCACCAACCCAGCAACAATTCATGAGCACCAACCCATAGGAACACCAACCCCTTTGTGTATACCACACACCTATCTCTCAATGTTGTTATCTTAACAAATGATAGTTTAATACAACATCTCTTTCCTATCTCTCACTTTTTCTCTTCTAAGCTAGATATAACAAATACAAATCATATTCATCTCTCACAATTGCTCTTCTAAGCTAGATATTACAATATCAAATCAACCTCTCATTTCCATATTACAAATGGCTTCTTAAGCCATTATTTATAGCTTTCCAAATGACCTTTGCCCTTCCCCCTTTGTGACCCTTCAATCCTCATGGAAAATGGCACCAAACTTGTATGACCCTTCATATTCAAGCCTTTGAAAAGTCATGTGGTGACCCTTCATGACCTAAAACGTCCTTCCCACTTTTGTCCTTATCTTTGGTGACTTTTCATATTCCTTAAAGTGTCCCTTCATGTGAAATTTCACCCTTACTCTTTTGTCTTCACTTGGTGACTCTTGGTATTCCCCAAGATGACTCTTCATGAGAAAATGCGTCCCATCCTTCTTTTGTCTTTACCCCATGGCTCTTCGAATTCTCCATGGGCCCTTCTTTTGTCTCACATGAAACCAAAAATATATTCATTAATATTGAATAAATATTAACTCACATTAGCCAAGATAAACAACATTAAATGCAATGGGGCCTTTATCACCAATAATACTAGACCTTTGACATCAATGACAATATTTCCAACAGAAGGGGCTCGAAGGCCACTCTATTTTACTCACATATATATATATATATATATATATATATATATATATATATATATATATATATATATATATATATATATATATATATATATATAGATAGTGTGCATGGTACATCAAAGATTTAGGGATAGTTGAGGAGGTGTGTATATTCTAACCTTGTGAAATTGGTTTTAAAGATAGACATCTAACTTTTATGAACTTTTGTTAATAGTTTAAGAGACCTAAAACCCTCTCAAAACCCTTGCTTAGACCTGATGGAGAAGATATGGATAATTGTGAATTTAAAGGTGGTAAGATGGCCTAAATGGTGAATTTAACTTGTCTATCACTCACATAGGATCCATGACATCCATTTTATTTATTTTGTCACTTGTATGAATAAAATAAAATCTGAGTTTCTTGTAAGATTTGAGTTTTTCTACATGTGCAAAAGAGAATGTGTGGATGAAAGTCATTGAGGGATGAGTGTAGAGACTTAATATAACCCCCAATAATAAAATATCACTATTTTTGTGGATATAAACACCTCTATTGTACCATTCATTACAGAAAGTCTAAGCTAGCATAATGAGAAGGTAGAGTGACTACATATGTTGAAGATGATAAATATTGTATTGAGTTTCATTGAAGTCCATATGGTAGGATAGAAATAAAAGAGGGTCTTATGAACTATCTAACACCTTTTTAATGAACTTTAATTAATAAACTACAATTCAATTGAGTGAAAAACGTGAATACAAGCCTAGAAGGTGTAGTGAGTGGCTGTTAGAGAGTGAATAACAAATGTCCATGAGGAGTTAATTAGTTTAAGAGTATCTGATGAATATGAAAAACAAGATTACACTTTATCAAGATAGTTAATATGTGTTAAGGAATCCCAAGGTGGTTTACAATAGTCAAGTGGACTCATCACCAAAAGGTGGTTTTGAAGAATAATATGAAGAGTATCTATACCAAATTGAGTGAAAGTGTCATGATTTAGATGGACACTTATCCAAGATCACTTATTGACCTATTATCCACTTAATTCTATTGAATTGTAACTAGTTCTCATAGTTTTACACTTGGACTTGTGACCCTTCCACTTATATTATTCTCTCTCCTCTCCTACACTCTATATATGCATGACTTTTTAGTAATTATATCTAGTACACACCTAGTATGGTAAAGCCATGCTATTTTGGCACCTTATTTTGTGTTCAAATAATATTTTAAATTTGATTTGATCTCTATAATCTCTTACCTAAGTGTGTTAAGTATTTTATGTGTTTGATAAGTGATGAATGTATTTCCCTTGCTTTCCATTTTGTGCTTGCATGTTTTGTGTGAGTGATATACCTTATAATAGGTTTTATAAAGTGTATGTGTTTGTTAAGTATATCTTAAAGTGATAGAGGTACTATTAATGTGTAGTATTAGACCTTATTTTCATCCACTTCTAGATATACATAATAATTTGCCTCTATGAGAAGCACTTATGCTATAAGGACAATGAGTTAAGGTTAGTTTTAGGAGTCTCCTTTATTAGTGTAGATGCAAATGTGTTTGTGGAATTATCTTTAGTGTATCACCTCCATTAACATAGTTTATTTTATATTTATTTCTTCATTTTTCACCCCCAAGTGATTGGTATAGTGTAGTGTGTTATCTTAAGAGATAAATCAAGGGAGTTAACCCTTTAACATAGAGTTTTACCTCTATTATAGGCAACCCATAGGCTTCAAGGTAATCCAACATTTCACTCAATATAGAGAAGGCTTGAACAACCTCTCTAGGGTACAATATTCAGTGACAATAGTTACACAATATAAAAGGTAAGAGGTAAACAACTGAGCCAAAATTAGACAAGACCTAGGTGTAGACAAATCAATTTTGGATTTGAGATTCACAAGGCAAATTTCTAACTTGGTTTAAAACACTTGGATTCTTCAAATGAAGAACATACTAGACCCAAATGAACAACATAATAACACCATTTATAGACCAAAGGTACATGTGATTTTGAACTTGGTTTGAAATAAGAAAAAGTTTTTAGAATAACATAATCAACATAATAATGCTCCTTCAATAAAATGCTATAAAAATGGTTTTGGACTCAAAAATCCAAAGAATTTTTTTGAGATGAAATGCATAGCATAACGACACTCCCTTTAACAAGTGACACATAAAAAATTTTGGTATAAAAATTTAAGGCAAAAGTGTGATGTAAAATAGGTATAGTAAGACTTTGTAGGCTAAAAATGGGATGAAAACATGTGATGGTTATAAATTATTTCAAATTTAAAAAAAACAAACAATTTTAGTCTCAAAACACACATGTAAATCAAATAAAATAGAAGTATCACAATGGTTCAACCTATCCCTAAAATTGACATAGGTGTGAATAGCTTCTACCAAAGTTTCCAATTATATAATAATGTTCATGATAAATTAAGTGTTAATCCAAAAATTAAAGAATATGTATAGGTAGAATTTTTATTCCCACCTCTATCTCTTGAGAATTGGTATGCAACATGAACTTAGAGTGAGGAACACTTGATAATTGGTAAGAAATTCCACAAGTAGTATTGATTAATCTTTTATAAGTTTTTAAATGTAGTAGATGGTCCCAAGTATCATTAACATAAGGTAAAAATCACATCAATCAGGTTCATACTCACTAACTTACTATGCAAAGGTTTATTCCTTTGCACAATGACTTTAGTCATGTATTATTGATTTAAACTTTTAGGGTTTTATAATGAAAATCTTATGTTTAGATTAAACTAATGAGATGCCTAAATTAGTTACATAAATATACAATAATTAAGTAGTGATTTATTATGACCTTTGAACTTGTTTTAATTTCTAAAAATATCAATAAATAGGGTTAAATAGAGACTTATCTAAAAACTAACTTACATGGATGATCTAAGTTCTAAAAGTTGAGATCTAGGTAGTAGTATATGTTGTCAATAATATTCTAGTGTGTTTGCTCAATATCACCCAATATGGATAGTAGTTCCATATGTATGTATTGTCCTAAATGTGGTGATAATATCACCTTTACAATAATGTTCTTATTTTATGGGAGAACTTGAGACTATATTTATATGTCTTATTTCTACATGATTAAAACTTGGAGCTCTTTATTGTACCTAGACAACTTGATTTAATATATAGACCTTAGTACTCCTTTTAGGCACCTAAAACTAGCCACCAATAACCTCCAACCAAGTTTTTGACCAATTTCCACCTAAAGTGCACAATTTGGGATAAAAACATTAAAACATAGTAAATGATGTGAAACTGATATATTCAAGTGCTGATTTTGGCTAGGGTATCCCTAAATGGGGCAATGCAACTTATGGGCCAGCTAACTTTGATCAGATCATTTCAAGTCAAAATGCTAATTTTGCAGCTTAGTGCTCTGTATTTCTATTTCCTATCAAATTTCTTACACGAGATGCATGCCTTCATTATTTTTTATTGGTGACATCCTAAATGGGATAATGGATCCAATGCATCTGACATGGAATTCTAATTTCAATCCAATTGAATTTTAGACCAATAACAAGACATTCTGATCAATTTGAGTAATTTGTGCACAAAGTGCTTAAACATGCTTAAGAGCTAATTAATATAAATCAAGGCCTAATCAAGAATTCTATGGAAACATGTTAAATATTTGTTTTGAGAAATGAATATTGAATATTTGCATCATCAGGTGACCTAATTTCTTGAGCCATACCCAAGATTGAGATGTGTTTGTTCCACATCAATTTTATTGGAACTAACACCATACTAATCATCCTCTCTTAAGTCAAATTCCTCGATCACATTATGGCACACCCAATGGGACTAGATGCATCTCACACTTAAAAAAGATCATTTTTCAACTTAAAAATATTCATTTGGACCTTTAAAACTCTTACAAATTGATTTTCTAACTCTATTTTACCATTTTTGTTTACCATGGTTTTACACAATAATTGACATCGACAAGTAAGACCGACATTAGTTTCATATCTTAACCTATGCCAATTATCAAAATTAACATCAATTGTATACCTATTGTTGGTTATATTGGCATAACTGATGTCAGTTAGATAACTGACATCAGTTAGAAAATGTCACCGTCATCGGTTATATAAAATGATGTCAGTCACTATGTTTTTCTTAAAACATAGACCCAAGAGCTCTGTTTCCAAAGTTCATTATTTCAAAACAAAAAGAGCTTCAATGCTAAAGGACATGATGAAATTTTTTCTACAGGACCAAGCTTGACATTTGAAAAAAACATGTTTACATGACCTTTTGCATGCTTAAAAATCAATTAGAAACTTTATTTTGGTGTTTAAAATTTTTAGATGTTTATGATGAATGCTTTCAAAGTTTGTAACTAAGACCAATGGGTCAAATTAACACCACCTTACTTTCATTTAGGATTAAAATTGAACACATTTGTCAATTCTTGTTTGCAATAGTTTTTTAGATTAATTCTTTGTTTGGCAAAAAGAGGAATGTTGGATGTATGCTCTCCTATTTGTCCCCTATAGGGAACCCTTGGAATCAAAATCACCATTCCTATTGCAAATAACCTAGTCCAAGGCTTAGAAATAAAGTCATCTAAAGCACTCCCTAAAAACTTTTCAAAGTTTTGGTGACCTTGAAAATGACCCTAAAGTCTTTTTATTTCATGTTTTCTTTATTTTTATGCAAACTTGGCTTGCGAGGGGGACTTCATCACCTCTTGTAAGTTCTTTAGGGAAGCTTTGACCTGGGGTTTCATCTCCCAACATTGAATTCATTTGGCTCCTTTGGAGTTACACATGGGACATAGTGGTACTTTGGACATCACACTACACTAAGAGAATAGTAGGACTTAGTGGTTAAAAAAAGGACTAGACCTTTTTGCAACAAGCCAAGTGATACAGACCCAAAATATATGTTTTTTTTTACATTGTTTGGCATGAAAGTCATTGTGTAATTGATTCCCCTAGATAATTTGGAAACTTGTTAGATCTTAGACAAATCCCCACTTACCATGAAAGTATTGTTGATGCAAGGTACACCTCAAGGTCCATGTCATAGTACTATCGTGAGAGAAGGGGGGTGTAAAAACCCTACTATATAATGCACATTTACTTTTGGATGAAAACTTAAAATCCTCTCAAATGATGTATATTGATGGATATCAACAATACCAAGTAAACTTATCAGTTTATGATCTAAGAGTGATTATTTAGTTGGTCTTGTTCTAGATTAAAGTCTTGTTTGGAGTCAAAACTTGGTGTAAACAAATAATCCAAACCAAACATATAGTCCAAATTTTCCTTTGAACAAAGAGGCATTATGTTGACCATGTGATATCATCAATTTGCCTTATTCAAAGTTTATCAAAATATTGAGAGTCATATCATCCACTTTGGTGTAGTTATACTACCCAATTGAGCCTAGAGCTTTACCAAAGTTGTTTAAGTCCTTCAATTATAATCTAAATTTAGAACTGTACCTTTGAAAGTTCATAAGCTTGATGTGTTAAGTGGGTTCTCCATTTTCAATAAACTTGAGGGAGCATAGGTTTAATTTCCAATTTGGATTGAAGGTAATTTAAGACTCATAATCATTATCATCATTTGATAGACTTAATCCATTTTATGCTAAAAACTTTCACTTTGAGTCTATACATCACAACATTTTGAATCAAGAAAAATAGTGTTATGTTGTCAAAATTGTAGGAAAACATCTTTGCCTTAGAGAGTTTTTGAAACAAACTTTTTGTCAAACCTTTTGGGTAGTATAGCATTGTTATGCTGCCCAAAACATTTTGAATATTGTTTCATAGACACACTTGCATAAAGTTTCAAATTTGTTCCTACATTTTCAAACCAATCAAAGTGAATTTTTATCTTAAATAGTTATACTGCTCACTTTTGTCTAGATTATTTGTCAAAAGAACCAAGTTTTATACCATTTTTTTGAGAAAATAAACTTTTTCTAAAGTGCCTTTTGTTTCATACCTTATACCTACTTGATCAAGTTCATGTCCAAGAATTAAATTCCTAGTGTTTGTTATAAGTGTTTCAAATCTATTAGATTAAAAATTTCATCTATTTCAAAGTCTAGCATTTGACACCATTTGGCCAAGAGTCCTAGTGCATGCCTTGTTTGAGCCTAAATTTTGATGTTGAATTTGGCTAAAAGACCTAGAAAATTTTAAATTACTAGATTAGACTAATTTGAAACACTTTGACCTTAGAGTTTGGCATTTTGATTTTAGGTCCATTTACTTGCTTATCTTTGTGTGAACATTGAAATGTTAGATACTTCACGCTAGCTTATTTCCTCACAAAAATTTGCATAAAACTTTTGATCCTTTTGATGAATCTAGACCAAGTTGGAACATCATCTGTTTTAGATATTGTACTTTTTAAATTTTGTATAACTCTTTGACCTTTTATCACAAAAACATTGACTATGGATCCCAACATGTATTCTTATACTCATAGTGGACTCATGTACAATATAGGGATTAGTAATGTGGTGTCATAATAAGAAATGGTGCAAGACCGCTATGCAAATAATATTGCTTATGAGATGGATTATTATCCCTCTTATAATAATCAATTAGGGGTATAAATCCAATATCCATTGGCTAACTATCTGGTTAACACACCACCTTATACATAATAAGATCGAGAGCAAACCACACAATACCTAGCTATAATACATGTAGTGGATGAGCCAATACTTCAACAGTCATATTCTACTAATATGGATTCCATATATGATCCATTTTTGTTTGAGTGACATTTTTTAGAGAATAAAGATGAGATTTTGGTTAGAGCCATAAAGGCAGGGGCCAAGTGTCAAGTAGGCTTCCCCCATAAAAATTTACAAAATCTAGTAAGAGTGCCCCACAATATCATTTACAATGAACATGCTTCTTCTAACAATCTTATGGCTCTATTCCAAACAATGTACCAAGATCCTAATATATTTGATCGAGGAAAAAACTTCATGGAAGATCACTTTAACCAAATGCAAATAGCATATCAAACCTACCTCAATCTAGCACATGATTTCAATCAAATGAACATGGTAATTAAGCCTCTTATTGACCTATTTCCTTCAATAAGAGTGTTGATAGAGTTAATTGGACAAGAGAATCCAAATTTTGACCCATTCAAACAAAATACTTTGATAGATAACTTGATGCATATGCCCATTATTGAAGAAGTGTCTTCAGCCTATACATAGAATAGTGAACCAAATATAGTGGACAATGTGAAAACAACATCTAATCCTGATCAAAGTGGTTCTAATGCACAAACAATTAGCTAAAAACATGTGCCTATAGTTCATCCCATGAGTGGATCATCATACCAAATAATAGGAGTTTCTACACCCCAACCTCAATCAGATGCTTCCTTAAGTGTGAAACCTATAAGATTAGATAATCAAACAATGGCCAATGTCATGCCCCAATGACAAAATGTGATGAATATTACTCCTTCACAATAAGTAATAAGTAGTATTCCACAAAAAATATCACAATCTAGTAAATTAACACAACAAAGGATAAATACATTGCCACCTCAATCAGGGGTAATGAATGCTCCACCTCGCCAAATAATGATAAACATAGCTCTTCAATCATAGACTAATATGCGAATCTAAAACCAAGTAATGACTAGTCAACAATGTTCAAATATGGGTTAGCAACAGATGCCAAATCTATAACCTGCTTTCACTTCCTCATAGGGATTCATGCAATAAGGAGGTCCCCATGTTTCTTAGGTACTTGCTAGACAACCATTAGTTCAAAATGTGCCACAAATCTAGAGACAGGGTCTTGGTCCACAAATTCCCACTTAATAACAAGGTTTGATTAGTTGGTATTATGTCCCTTTTCAACCATAGTAGGCACAATATAGTTATATCCCTCTATCCCAACCATAAAATCCTCCAAGTCAAACCTTTATCACCAACCTAAACTAGAATATCACACAACCAATTGTGTAATTTCAAGTACATCCTAACCCACATATACATATTCCTGGTCTATTCCCCAAACAAACCAATGTACTAAAATAGGTATCTCCATCATATCCTGGTCAAAGTGTCCCACTGGTGACCTCCCAACCATCTATCCAAACCAATATTCTCCCTTAATCCTATGTTCCTTCTTGTTTCCTATCCCAATAATTGCAATATATGAAGGATATAATTGTTTCCATTCAAGATGGTAAACAAACTAAAAAGTTCAAATTGGATGATGTATGTTCCTATCCATTCAACATGGAGTATTTACATATTCCATTTCCTCTAGGATACAAACCACTAAAATTTGACAAATACAAAGGGAAAGGTGACCCTAAGGTTCATTTGACCAAATTCTTTATCGCATGTCAACTAGTGGCATATAGAGACATATACCTTTTGTTGTTGTTTCCAAGAAGATTGGTTATACAAGCCTTGGAGTGGTTTTTGAAGTTTTCCAAAATTTAGTAATGAATTTTGATGATCTTTTTAATAAGTTTATGCAGTACTTTTCTTATAATCTCGAGCATGATATTTCATTAGTGGACTTAACACAAGTAAAGAAAAAATATAGTGAGAGTTTTGAAAGTTATTTACAGTGATGGAGAGCCCTTGCAAGACATTTCACCCATAGTTTACCAAATAAATAATTAGTCACTATGTTTACCAAAAATTTGCATAGTGAGATAGCTTACCATCTGGAACTGCAATGTGCATATACTTTCAAGGAAATAATTGACAAAGGATTGTTGATTGAGATATCACTCATCAATAGAAGATTCATCAAGCTTAATTCAACTAATCAAAATAAAGGTACCAATCAAGGAAATGACCAACATCTCATTTAAGCACTATAATTACGACTGATATAGGCCAATAACCATGAAAGACCAAAGGAATTCAATCATAATAAGAATGTTGTGGGAAATGGAGTAACCAAATCCCATCATGTCTAAATGGTAAAAACATCATATATACCAACTTTTAAGCTTAATCCTACTTATCAACCTCTCCAACCAATACCGTAAGCACAATAACCAAAACTTACATAATAAATATAATAGCCTTTACTATTGTAAACCCCTCCTCCTAGAAGAATCATACCTACACGTCGTATCTTTAGTGACCTAAGAGAACCTATTGAGTTTATATTTCATAATCTTGATGTCACTAATCTAATTAGTTAGACTATACAAAATCATTATATGCAAGGTATTCTTTATCCTGATTGGTACTGTGAAAATGAATTCTATGATTATCATCAAGTCAATGGGCATAATCTACAAAGATGTGTCCAAATCAAGCATTTAATTGAAAATATGCTAGAGAATGGGGAGATAAAATTAGATAATCATGCTTCCACTTCTAATCAAACTCTTTGGATTTATCAAAACCCTTTTCCCCAATATAACAATTAGCAGTAGCAAAATAATCAGCAACATCAACAACAATGACCAGTGTAGCAGCAAAATCAATAGTATCAAAATCAAAGGCCAAAGTAGTAGAATCAACAAAATCAGTAGTAGAACCCATAATGACAAAACAATGGACAAAACCAAGGTCAAAATGATAACAACCAACAAACCTCCCATGTAGTTACACATGACTACAATAGGGTTATAGGTCATATTGTAGGGGTAGCATTAATATCATCTCCATTAATCCTAAACCAAGCACTAATCAGCCTAGACCATTGCTAAACAACAACATTTAGCCAAATTACATGGATAATTTTTCTTTAACCTGAGAGTGTAAATAGGCAAACCAACAAACTAGGACTTCCTCCTTTGTACCTTATATTGACAACCTATCCTTATCATGTGACCACATACAAGTACACTAACAACCAAAACATGTCTTGTGTGGTCCCACACCATTCTCAACATTTGTTAGAAATAATGGTTCAATATTTAATCTTGATTATGTAATCATAGCTCAGAGGTTGAAGATTATTATCCTAGGCCCACAACCATCAACCACTATAACTATCATCCTACCAACCGTTTAGCTTCAGAACAAGTCATTCACTACTAATGAAAATAAGAAATTTGATATTATGGAACAATTGCAGAAGATACCAACACAATTTTCTATTTTAGATTTATTGTGAACATCAATAATCCATAAGAACATATTGAATGAGTTTTTTACCCAATCCACTATTGCTAGTGACATATCCCTTGATAAGTTTTAAGCTTTGGTTGGACACCTAGCTCCAACCTAACAAGTCACATTCAACCAAAGTGATATGTCTTCCCTTGGTCTACTCTATAATAATCCATTATACATAGAAGTTTTTATAAAAAACATCAAGTGAAACGTGTCCTTATAGATAATGGATCTAGCCTCAACATAGTGTCTCTAAAGCTCATCAAGATTCTTGGGTACATAATAGCATATCTCTAGTCATAAAAAATAACTATCAAAGCCTATGATAATTAAGAAAGAGAATTTCAAGGCACCATTAGTTTTCCAATTATCACTTGGCCTTTGACCCGTGATACACTTTTCCATTTTTTTGATCCTGTTTTATCATATAATATGCTTTTAGGTAGGCCTTGGTTACATGAGATTCATGCAATCCCATTAACGTTGAACCAATGTATCAAGTTTTCCCACTTAGGGATGGAAGTGAATATTCAAAAAGATTTACACCCATATGAACATTGCAATTATCTTGAGGCTGAATATCAAAGCTATAATTATTAGTATGGCATGAATCCAAGTTCCAAGTAAGATAAAGGAAAATCTATACTTATTGATCCTTCACTAGATAATTGCATAAATCCTAATACCTAGGATTCTCTTTCCCATAGGTGGCCTCCTAAAGCTTCTTATCATTTCACCATTTTGGCTAATGGATTAGGGGAGTATGTGACCCATGATACATTTAATACTTCCAATCTTCCTCAGAATCTAAAAACCTTTGGTGACCTAAATTCATCCCATATATGCATTGGCAAAAAAAAGAATAAAGATAAGGGATCTATCACATTTATACCAGCATTTAGTCTAGGACCTTATCCTCTTGAAGGGGATGAATCATGGTTATACAATGACAACCAAGCTGATTTTTATAAAAATGCAAAGTATCATATTCCCAATAAGATCATGAAGCATCACAATTATTAAGGAAGAGACCTTAAACTAAATTAACAAGGAACCATCGAGCCAATTTCTATGACTAAGTATGAAACACCTTATGGATTTATATTTAAACCACCTAGGGGTGACCCCACTATCTTATTAAAACTCCATCACTAGTGACTAAGGATGATGATGTTGATAACAAAGTAGAGTCTGATCATAGCCTCACCTTTGATAACCTAGTTGAAACCAACATGTTTGATAAAAATGCCATTTATACCCTTACCTTGGCCATTCATCATAACCATTTTCCATTATATTATCCACAACTAATATATTGGGACCAATAAGAATCTAGTCTACTGATTGATGAGTTCTAGAATGATGAGGCATTCTATGACTTTTTAGCCCTTAGAGACAATGTTTTGTTGGGAGATCACAAATCAGGATTCTCAATCACATTAGATCCTACAACTAATTTTGGAGAACGAGTGAACACCCTTATCCAAAAACAAATAACTAAAACATTAAGGTCCCAAAGTGAAAACCTCTTTGAGGATCTTTTTGACTAGGGAAAAAGTAAAGATAAAGGCTAGTCTACTGGTGAAAACCTGTTTCAGGTTCCATTAGATGGAGGTGTTCATTCATCTTTGAATTTATAATAGGAAACCACCAATGATGAACTTACCTATGGATCTAAGTTCAGATTTGAGAAATAAAAAGTATTTTATAGAATTATTTAAGAATTTCCAGCTATTTTTATCACATGGTCAGATCTCCTATTAGGGGACTCAAACTCATCATGCCTAGGATAAGTTGAAGAGTGAGTCCTAATAGAGGACCCTGACATAATTCAATAGTTTAAGTCATTGCCTACTATCCTAGAAGATGGTTTGACCCTTCTAGTCAAAGATACAATAGAGGTAAATATCAAGAGTCCATCAGACCTAAAATGGATAAAATTATGGGCATCCCTCATTGAGGAGGAACATGATGTCTTTACATCTCTATTGAGATAATTTGTAGATATCTTTGCATGGGCCTATTCTGACATGTTAGGTTTAGACCCCACCTTAGTTATGCACCACCTTGTGGTTAATCTCGATGTCAAATTGGTAAAATAAAAGTTACATAAGATGCATCCTTGCATTGATGTATTGGTAAAGAAAGAGTTGGAAAAAACTCTTAGAAGCAAGATGTATCTGAACTATTGACTACTCAGAATGGATCTCTAATGTGGTACCTGTTAGTAAAAATATTGAAAAGATCAAAATTTGTATTAATTTTCAAGACATCAAAAAATCTTATCCTAAAGATGATTTTCCCTTTCCTAATATCGACATGATCATCAACTCCATGATAGGTTATGAAATCCTTTCACTCATGGATGACTTTTCAAGATACAACCAGATCATAATAGTATTAAAAGACCAACATAAAACAACATTCACCAATCCATGGGGAATATTTTGTTATCAGGTAATGTCATTTGGTTTTAAGAATGTTGGAGCTATATATCAAAGGGACACGATTGTCATATTACATGATATGATGCATGATATTGCAAAAGACTATGTTAATGACATATTAGGAAAATCCAAAACTAGGGTTGACAATCCATTAGTTTTGCATGAGATATTTGAAAGATCAAAGGAGTGCAAAGTTAAACTCAATATAATGAAATGTGTGTTTGGTGTAACTTTAATCAAATTACTTAGATTCATCATGTCTCATAGAGGTATTGAATTTGATATAGCTAAAGTCCATGTTATAACTAAGATGCCACCACCAACCAATTTGAAGCAACTCCATAGTTTGTAGGGTAAGATCCAGTCAATTTGACACTTCATCTCTTAATTAGCAAAAAAGTGTAATCCATTTACACACATTTTAAATAAGGGAGTTTCATTTCACTAGGATGATCACTACCAAATATCTTTTCAAAAACTTAAAGGCTATCTTGTTAATCTGCCTATTTAATTACCTCCTATGCCAAGAAGGCCATTCTTGTTATACTTATTAGCTACCAACCATGCTCTGGGGGCACTCTTGCCTCAACATGATGACAATGGAAAGATCATGTCATATACTACCTAGTCCCTACCTTGGTTACATATGAGCATAACTATGCACTTA
The DNA here is from genome assembly GCA_037957365.1 of Torreya grandis. Taxonomy (NCBI): domain Eukaryota; kingdom Viridiplantae; phylum Streptophyta; class Pinopsida; order Cupressales; family Taxaceae; genus Torreya; species Torreya grandis. Next base: position 638,626 of record JARHVA010003057.1, on the reverse strand, counting down.
TCAAAAAAGCTTATCTGGCCATGGTTTTTATAGATTAGAAACTATGCCATTACATGTTGAATAATAAGAACATGGTCATTTCAAAAGTAGATCCACTCAAGTATATACTATCTAAAATAGATTTACAAGGTATAATGGCTAAATGGATCATACTTCTCAGTGACTTTGACATATAATATGTCAATTAGAAGGCAATTAAGGGACAAGTTCTTGCAAATTATCTTGCTAAAGCACCTCTCATAGACACATAGTGACTCACATTTCAATTTCCTAATGAATCCATAATTACCATCATTAAAATACCCCTTGAGGAAAAGCCATAAAATCTATATTTTGATGGTTCATTTACTATGCATGGATCAGGGGTAGACCTATTATTTATTACACCATAAAGAGATCTAATTCATAAATCATTCAGAATAAGCTTTCCTTGTACAAACAATATGGCTAAGTATGAAGCACTTGTTTTAGTACTTTTATAGGTAGTGTATTGGAACATATCTCATCTCCAAGTTTATGGTAATTCTCAATTAATCATCAATTAGGTCACATATCATTTTTAGACCAAAGATGACAAGCTAGTTCCATATAAAGCCATGGTCGACACTCTTAGGCAACAAATTATCAATATTTAGTTTGAGTACATACCAAAGGCTAATAATAGAACTTAAGATGTCATGGATACTATTGGCTCTCTGATTTGACAAATAGATAAAGCTAGAGAGTATCAATTCCTCATCAAGAATTTATCAACACCAGCTCATGAACCTTCAATCATTGCCATGATTTGTGATATTATTTTTCCTAATTCTATCTAGTACTCAAACCTTTACAACTACATTCATGACCAAGTTTTATCACCTAACCTATCTCAAAAATAAACCAAATCCTTCATTTATCATTCCACATGTTATACTTTACTTAGATCCACCTTTTACCATCATAGTTTTGATGGAACTCTACTTCATTATTTAACTTTGATAGAGTCTACACTATTGTTAAGATAAGCTCATAAAGGAGTATGTGGTGCTCATTATAGTGAGGTATTCCTATATAAAAAGATTTTGCATACTTGTTATTATTGGCCTACAATAGACGTAGATGCCACTATATATGTAAAAGAGTGTGACAAATGGCAATAGCATGCTAATCTAATTCATGCCCTAGCAAAAAAACTAAAACTGATGTTGACACCATGACCATTTTCTACATGGGGACTTAAAATCATTGGGAAGATTAACCCCACTTCATCTAATGGCCATAAACATATCCTTACCACTATTCAATCTTTCACTAAGTGGGTTGAAGTTATACCCCTTACATGACTAGAAAGCAAATTTCCAAATTCATCTTCAACCATCTCATTTGCCACTATGCTATCCCCTCTAAATTTATATCTGATAATGGAGGATCATTTAAAAATAAGGATGTAGACTAGCTATGTACTAAGTATAACATCACATAACATTTTTCTATAGCATATTACCCTCAAGGTATTGGCTAAGTTGAGGCATCCAATAAAATCATTGTCAATATCCTCAAAAAGATTGTCAATGATGTTAGTTATGATTGGCACCTTCATATATTCCCTACCCTTTGGACACACCATACCAATCATCATACCCCCATAGGATCCACTCCATACTCACTTTTTTATGGTACTGAAGCCATCCTTCCCATTAAGGTCAAATTTCCTTCACTATGCATCTCTTTCAAGCATGTCCTAGATGATCATGACTATCAAGTATCTCACCTAAAAGAGCTAGGCCTACTTGATGAGAAATGCACATCAGTGCTCAATAATCTTCAAGGATATCAAAATTGACTCAAGGGCCACTATAATCAATATGTTAAGTATAGAACATTTGAACTTGATGATCTTGTTCTTAAATAAAGCCAAAAGAATACCACAACTGAGAATAAGCATAAAGGGAAATTCAAACCAAATTGGGTAGGGCCTTTCATCATTACTATATATTATGGATCAGGGGCATATAGGCTTACCACACCAGATGGAGATGAACTTCCTAAGCTAATGAATATGAGTCATCTCAAATGGTACTATTCTTAAGCACTAAGGTGTATTGTTTGTAAGGACCATTCTATTTATGCTATTTTATCACTATTATTCTTTATACAAATACCATCCTTATCTATCCTCATCACTATATCCACTTTCCATTTATGTTCTATCAACTTAGTGTGTTTTAAAGCCTAGCCCATTTGACCTTAGTTTTTTCCATTCATTATGTATTTTTAGCATCAATGTATCTGATAAGTTCATCAATTGGTTCAATTACTTTAGATAGAGATCATATTTTGGAATAGTTTGATAGAAGTTTTGACAGTTGCATCCTTCATTTGTTATTTCTTTCTTACCATCAATCTTATTATTAATTATAACTACCTTTGGGAAAATTAGTAATATCAATCTATGCTATTGTGTCCTAGATATAACTGCCTATGGGTAAACTAGGGGAAACATTAAGCCTTAATGTACCAACTTACCACTTTTGATGTCATACTATGCCTTTTTACCAACTGTGCCTATTTTATTTGAATTGATTGCTACACTAGTTAAATTCCTCCACTATAAGGGTAGAACTATAGTGAATTAAATTCCTATTCTAGGACCATGTAGGTAGCACTCAATAGTTGTCGAGGTTAGCTCAATCAACCTAAGCCATTCTCTTGTAATTTTATGAGCAACCTCAGCCATGCTCTTAATTTTTTGCAAGATTGAGCCATTTAGTGTCTCATCATTCTCTATTGAGTTAACATACTCCAAAAAAATTCTAAAAACATTTAAAAAATAATTATAAGAGAACAAAAACATTGACCACTTCTTTGCCTTAAGGATTATGGGAACCCTTACTAAGTTACAAGTAAATCACTTGTCAATTAGTATCCCCATCCTTTTTGGCCTTTTCTCTCATGCACTTGCCATTTTGTAAGACCATTCCTCTTCTTCTATCACATCCATTCTATTTTTTCATTAGTTATCACATTCTTCCCATTTCTTGGAAGAACTACATTTGACCTAATGTTTTTTATTAGATATTACATCCATGGAACTATATAGGCAGTGTCCACTTGCCTAGTGCATATGGAGATAACTTGACCACCCCCGTCCTTTTCTTTTATATCCTCTATTTTATTCATTTGTTAAAGTTTGTCACCTATTTTCTAGGGCCATTGTTCATATGGTTTCTTTTAAGTGTTTCTTTGTTGTTTTGTTTGTGTCTATTTGTTTACTTTCAAGACTATTGCCTTGATTCAATTTATGTGTACTCATTAGGTGATTCCTTGCCCACACTTATACTTGAATCTATCCATATTCATAGTTTTACATTGTCATAATGGTTTCTATCATTAGTGCATTATTTTCTATTGAGTATCGGATTATGAGAGTTAGTCCTTATGCATATTTCAGCCAAGTCCTCATGATGTTATACCATGATGCCTACCAACATGTGCTACAATAAACCTCAGCTTTAAGAAGTATATTTAGTAATGATGGAATCTCTTTAACATCAACATATTGATTCCATCCCAATCATATCCTAAATAGAGTAATTAAACATGAAATAATTTTAATCTTTATTAGTTCAGATGAGCATCTCCCTAATAGTAGGTTGTTTCAATTCATCATTACCCTTTGTGCTAAGTTATCATCATCCTTGGCAAAGTTTATCATGTTTACCATAATTGGGGTCCAATTATTATAATCACCTATCTAAAAATAGTTACACACCATCCCACCTATATTTATCAATGATTATAACCACCGTTGGGCAAATCATTGTGTTGTCACCACTTTACTTATTCTACCTATACAGGGGCATTTCATTATCTTCTTTGTCTATCCTAACTGTGGAAACTCCATCTTCTCAATGATTATAACTACCTGTGAGTAAATCATTTTTTTTATCATACCACATTACCACTATTGAGGTACAATGCTTATAACCACCTTTAGGCAAACCATTGTACATCATCCCACTTGAATTCTCAATGATTTTGACTACTTTTTTAGTATCATTATGTTTTCACCCCATCATTTTTCCTTTCTTTGGTCTCCTAATTTTGCTTCTTTCTTTTTGAGGGATCATTTTTGACCTACTTATGCCATTTCCTCCTTTGAGGAGGCATCATATGGTTACTTTATCATCATTGTAATTGTAGGCATATAGGGCCTTTTCATTCTTTGAGAAGATGTTACTGTGTTTATAGCTTGTAATTCCTTCCCAAATAGGGGAAAACTATAGACACCTAAAATTTTCCATTGATAACTTCCAACTAAGATTTTAACCAATTTCCACCTAAAGTGTACAATTTGGAATAAAAATACTAAAACATTCTAAATGATGTGAAACTGATATATTCAAGTGCTGATTTTGGCCAAGGTATCCCTAAATGGGGCAATGCAATTTATGGGCCAGCTAACTTTGATCAAATCATTTTGAATCAAAATTCCAATTTTGCACCTTTATGCTCTAGATTGCTCTTTCCTATCAAATCTCTTGCACAAGATATGTGCCTTAGTTATTTTTTTATTTATAACATCTTAAATGGGATAATGGATCTAAAACATCTAACATGGACTTCCAATGCTAATCTAATCAAATTTTGGACCAATAACAAGACATTCTAATCAATTTGAGTAATTTGTGCACAAAGTGATTAACATACTTAAGATATAATTAATCCAAATCAAGGCCTAATCAAGAATTCCATGGAAATTTGTTGATTATTTGTTTTTAGAAATGAATATTGAATATCTACATCATTAGGTGATCTCATTTCTTGGGAAGACATCCCTAGGTCATAAATGCCACAAATATCAGGATTCATGCCCTCCATGCCTCTTAATTTCCCCTTATTCCAATGTCATGATGAGGATAATTACAAACTTAATTCTAAAAATTAAATTAATCCTCAACCAGACATCTCAATCTCAGGATGGATAGTTTAAGTTGATTTTAGACATTTGCAAATATCTATAAATAGGAGGCCTTACCACATCATTTCAAAGACTTGAGAATGCAAAGTTATAATGTAGGATTGGTTCTAAAATATTAATGAAACTAGTGTTACCATGCCACAAGCCAAGCCGAGCTACAAGCTAGAGGTGCTAAGGAGAGATAGAGGTAGCCAAGATTCTATTGCTAAGGACTTCATGAGCATAAAACTAAGTAAGCCACTACTATAAATGCATTTGGAGCATCCAAGAAAGGTGAAGGAATTATTATGTTTTATTCCTTACTTTTTATTTGTGTTTGTCATTTTTTTTGTTAACTAAGCTCCCTCAAGTGTCTCATCCTAGAGATGTTATGCTATTAGTGTGTTTCTTTCATTTTGTTTTCATTTTGGAACTAACACCACACTAATCAATCTCTCTTGAGTAATATTCCTAGATCACACTCCTTATAAATATGTAATGGATAATAATTTTGTGTGTATTATTAGGATGGAATAAACATCCTCAATACCTCACTATGTACAGAGTTTTCTACATACCAATACTCTAAGAAGGGATCGATCTCGATGTAGTTATCTCACCTAGTGCTTAATGCAAGTACAAGTGAATGATAAAATGAGAGTGGCCTTGGATGCCTTGAATCTGCTTAATATTTTAAATGTTTGAAAATTGGGTGTAGGTCTAATTTAGATGGTAGGATGTAGAAATTAGGGTAGAATAGGGATCAAATACCTTAATTTTACTCAACTTTATCTTTAGTTTGAATAGTTTTTGCATCTATTTTCCATTTAGTGAATAGAGGTAGATTTGAGTTGTATTTATAGGGTTTTGTTTCTTGTGCATTTAATAATATGAGCTTAGGTTGAACTTAAGAGGGGCACACATTTTTAAAAAATTGGGAAGAGCTAGGGATAAGGACAATAGTGCCTAGTTGGGGACAATAGTGTCATGTGGCTATAATGTCCCAAATGTGGCATTAATGTCCTCTTTACAAAATACTATGTAACTTAGATTGGGATCTGAGAAAATAGTTTTAAGACTATGTTAAGACTAGATATAGGTGATTTTAGTATGTTTAATTGTTAGAAAATTATGTCTAATACTCAAGGATAGGTGTATCACTAGCCTAGGGATAAGTTAAATAAAGCAAAACTCTTAACATCTATTCACCACTTTTAGGTGATTGTATTTCCCCCCCATTTTATACTAGTAATACAATAAATCAAAATGACTAGTATAAATGAAAAATAAGCGTACCTAAACTTAACTTGGAAGTGAAGCCCATGTAGCTAAGTTTGAGTATGAGAATCTGGTTTTGTATATGTGAAACATGATCCAAAGCAATGTCCTACAATGAAAAATGTAAAAAATAGTCCTTATATAAGAGATGATCAAAAGCAAAAGACTATGTTCAAATGAAATAACTGAGTAAATATGAGTAAATAAAGAGGAAATGAATGAACACACCTCATTAGGTAAGCAAACCAATGCATGAACCTAGTGATAACCTATGTGCGTGAGTGTGCATAGTGATCATATCATTGAATAACTTGAACTGAGTTGATGGCTTTCTTAATCCTCATATGGTTGGATTAACAAATCAATCTAGTTTTGAATCCATCATTGAGCACCCCTACTTGGTGGACCTTGATCTCTATGAATATCTTGGATAAGACTATAAGTGTGTCTATCCTTCTTATATATGTGGATCAAAACTTCAAGTAGGCCATGAATCCATTATTTCCCCCTCTGTGAAGTAGATGCATCTGTAACTAAACTACACAAAGTGATAAAAGTATCTAACTAAGTAAATCTAACTATATATTTTGACTTATGACCACTGAGGTATATTAGGTGGCTCTAGCCCACTCAAGAATGCCAACCACTATAGATGGAGTATGGCATGAATCTGATGAAAATATAGAATGTGATAGCAGGTGTATATAATGTAGAAAATTCCATGGAGTTTTCCATTCCATCTAATCAACCTATCTAAAGTTGAGTATATGGAAACTAATGTATTTTTCACATGTCCACAATTTGGTATCTAAGTATAGTGAATCTAAATCAAGTATGTAATAACTTAACCTATGTAACTGATCTGAATGTATGAGTGATCATGCTACATATGATGCCCCTAAATCTAAGTAGTTGGTATGGATCTGATCTAAAATGAATGTATATAATATAAATTTGAAAATAACTACCAAACATATTATTGTACCTATAAAAATCTATATTGCACCTAGTGTACTAGTCTGAATGATCTAGACTATCCTAAAATTGAGGATACTAGACAGTAGTGCCCTATAGTGTTTAGTAATGTCTTATGGCTCTAGTGTCCTAGTATGGGCACTAATGTCTTCTTATTCTAATTTTTATGTGATCTAAACTAAATTCTAAGCCACTATTCTATTTTGTGTTTGCCCTGAGTCTGATATATGAAACTAAGCCTATGTGCTAAAATGTATCTATGAAAATAAATGTAAGATCATGATCTCTATGACAAACCCCGATGAACTACCCCTCTTTTTAGGGTAGTTTTGAAACATGTGTAAGAACTACCCTCTAAATAAGTAACATTATAAAATGTGTTATCCACAACATGTGCATGATATCCCAATATAATGTAAAAACATAACATTATAATGTAAATGTCTTTGAGCATAAGTAGGAAATGTAAGATGTATTTTGTAATCTAGCATTAAAAAAAGGTGTCAAGATATATTTAATAAATGCATAATATAAAAATATGAGTAAATACCTAGGAGGATGGGGCATGTTATCCATCACGACTCCTAAGTAGGAAGGGTAAATGCATGAGGTCCCTCATGGAATCAAAAATTGGTGTGTGTGTGTGTGTGTGTGTGTGTGTGTGTGTGTGTGTGTGTGTGTGTGTGTGTGTGTGTGTGTGTGTGTGTGTGTGTGTGTGTGTGTGTGTGTGTGTGTGTGTGTGTGTGTGTGTGTGTGTGTGTAACAGTAAAATATAAGTTTCATGGTGTAGAGGTATATAAGGAAGAAAACATATAAGCACATGAGGCACACAAAAGATAGGCTAATAGACCAAAACACAAGGGACATGAGAACATGTCACTAAACCTAAGAAAGAAGAAATATAAGGACATGTTCAAATGTACACATAAACAAACAACAATAAATTTGGCATAGAGCCACATAAAAGGACATGTTCAAATGTCCACATATAGAATTAGGAAAGCAAACACAATGGACATGGGCACATATCCAAGGCATAATAATAGATAAGTGGCATATAACTAAAGAACAATGGTATATTTAAATGCCTTCAATGATGGAAGAATCATATGAAAGAAAATAAAGTCTAATCAAGGAATTAGAAATGAAATCATATATAACTATGTAGTAAAAGTCTATGTAAATGTGAGGATGCATATATCTTGAGTCTAACTAGTGATAATCAACAAAAAATCTAAGAAATGAAGATCAATGATCAATATCAAGATAAATCCATGCATAAAATGGAATGTATAGTATGTAAAGTAAAACTTGGTTATATCAATTATGTTTGAGATGCCCCTGAGGGGTATATGTATCAAATGTATAAACCTTGATCAGTGTAAATTCCCCCAATGGGCGGATGATAACTAGTCTGAATAAGTGTAGTGGATCAGACTCCTATTTGGAATATTTGAGCACTCAATAAGAATAAGTGAAGCATATGTGCATGATAAAATTAACTATACTATGATAGATAACAATATGAAATATCTAGAAAGTAGTAAAAATGTAAGCACAATAATGCACATAATCTAAAAATTTTGTGTTTTTAAAATATTTGAATGTTTTATATTTTGACATGTTATATTGTTTTTGTGTTTTCTGAGTATAAGCTATGTACAAGTAAATGAAAATAAACTATGTGAAAGGAGTTATAGAGAGAAGGAAGTATGTACAAGAGTAAGAAATATATTATCCAATGAGTCTCATGGGAGACTCACTATCACAATGTCTTGTGTCAAATATAAGAATGATATTCTCTTGTGTAGTGTGATTTTTATGTTGTAGTTGAATGTTATTGTAGTAGTAATTTGAGTGTTATTCTTCATCAAAATCATAATAACTTGGTGTGCTAGAGGGGCCTACCTACTATTATGGATTTGACCATTATGAATTGTGCTTTGGCATATTGATTGTGATTTTCTCCTTGGAAACTATGCTTATTATAGATATATGGTGTTGTGGAGGCTCTTTTTCTAGAAAACTTGTTTTGAAAATGCTTATTGGTTGATCATGATTTTAACTATGTAATTGAAGTTCTTTCTCTTTTTATAATATTTTTAGTGTATTTGGATGTTTTTCTTTGATAAAATGTATCTACAACTAACATGCCTTAGGATGTTCAATGAATCCCAAACCTTATTGGCCAATATTATCAACTACGAGAATAAGAGAAGTGATGCATTAGGCTTGTTTGCCCAAACCCATACCATATTAAACATTGAGATGCCTTTTAGAGAGGTAGTTTTTCTTGATTTATTTATAATTATTAGACTATTTCTTGGTATGATTATATTTTTGGAACCTTTTTTGTTTTGAGTTATTCTTTGGTAACCATTTTTGTACTATTTCTAAATTTGACCCATTTTAAATTAGTAAATGTGCCAATGTATGTTGTTTAGATGAAGTGTCACTATTTTAGTCATATGTATCCATTATATCTAGTATTTTCTTTTTCAATTCTAAACATGAATCAGTGTGGTGTTCATTCATTCTATGATATGAACAAAAATATATGGATCTCCTTATTGGGTGTAGAGGAGGTAAGTTGATTGACTTAGATTTAATCATTTCCCTTAGTGTCTCACTTGAATTCTTATTTAAGCTTTGATTGATTTTTGAATCACTAATTATAGATTTACTTTGTTGTTATTTCATATTCTGATATGCAACATTGTTTGCCAAAAATTGACTAGTTGAAGATGTATAAACATGATTTACACTATTGTGCCCTAAAGGACTTTGTATTGTAAATTATTTTTCTAATGGTGTAATATTTTCATGTAGTAGTTGATTTTGATTTTGTAAACCTGTAATTATCTTACTCATACCAATAAGATGATGACATATAGTTTCACAAGTGCAAACCCTAGTTTTTTCTATTTGAACATGTAGACACTCAACCTATATGGAGGAGGTGTGAATATTATGAGTAGGGGGATTAGTGATAATGTTATAAGATGATTCATCTTATGTAATAATGATAGCATGGACCTAGTTAGAGGGAAAGTAACTATCACTCTTATGGAGATGGAGAGGAAAAGGATATTCTTTCATGTACATATGATATGACATTGAAGCTTGAAACATAGTTGTTAGCTTATGTGATAAATCCTTTATGTGTATATAGGTTTGGTTTTTAATGGAACTTAATATAGGAGAAAGATAACATGCTATGAGATATGACATATATTTCAAAATATATAAATCATCATCTATACATGTCTTTATGTATTTTATTAGTTCAATCTTAATTAAAGGGAACAAGCATGTAAATGAAAGTATTAGACTTTGAAAAAAGATGTGATTAATTTCATTTATCATTATGATCATGATCATATGAATTAGAAGATACATGAATCTAAAATCTGAGTTTTGTAAACAAAATATAAGTATATATAGAAAATGATACAAACCCTAGGTGTACCTAGGGTTAGGGTTTTTTAATATAGGGTTTTGTTTGCACCAATTTAAATTATATGTAAAATAAACTGAAATACTAATGTAAAATTGAATTTAATTAGCCAGGTTGTCTAAAAAATTATAAAATTAGAAGTATGCAACCCTAAATTTATTGCAAAAAATTTAGATGAATGCAAGTTAGGGTTTGAAGTGATATTCAAAGTAAGATAGGTTCACCAAATGATTTAACCTTTTAGGGTTTTATAATAAAAATATTATGTTTAGATTAAAGAGATAAGATGTCTAAATTAGTTAAATAAATATGTAATAAATTAAGTACTGATTTGTTATGAACTTCAATTTTTTTTTACTTTTTAAAAACAACAAATAGGGTTAAATAGATACCTATCAAAAAACTATCATAGATGATATGGGTTCTAAAAATTGAGATCTACAAGTAGTATGTGTCATCAATAGGATTCTAGTGTTTATCTACTCAATTAATAATAATGCCTAGTATGGATAGTAGTGTCATGTATGTGTAGTGTCCTCAATGTGGTACTAATGTCCCCTTTGCAAGAATGTTCCTATTTTTTGGGAGCATCTACACCTATGTTTGTATGTTATGTTCCTATGTGACTGAAACCTAAATTTATGTGTTATAACTAAAAAACTTGATTTAATGTGCAAACCCTAGTCCTCATTGTATGGAATGAACAATAATTTTTGTGTGTTAGTAGGATGGACTAGACATCCTCAACACCCCATTGTTTAGACAGTTGCCTACATACCAATACTCCAATGAGGGATGAAGCTCCATGTAATTATCCTACCTATTACTTGATGTAAGTGCAAGTGAATTATATAATGAGAGTGGCCTTAAATTCCTTGAATGTGCTAGTTTAGATGGTAGTATGCATAAAGTAAAATAGAATAGGGATAAAATACCTTAATTTTACTCAACATTATCTTTGGTTTGAATAAATTGTTTATTTATTTTCCATTTAGTGAATATAGGTGGATTAGACTTATATTTATAGCGTTTTGTTGCTTATGTGGATAGCAAAATGAGCTTAGGTCAAACTTATGAGAGGCAAACATTTGAAAAACTATATTTTGGGTAGAGATAGGGATAAAGATAGTATCACCCATTTGGGGAAACTAGTGCCATTTGGATGTAGTGTCTCTAATATGGCACTAATGTCCTCTTTATAGACTAATAAGTAACTTGGATTGGGATCTAAGATGATATCTCTGGGATTATGTTAAGACTAGTTGTAGGTGACAATTGTCTATTAGATGACTTGAAATGTAAGTCTAATACTCAAGGATAGATCTATGGCTAACCTAGGGATAAATTAACTCAAGAGACACTCTTAACATCTAATTACCACTTTTAGGTGATTATAACTACTTAGTAAAGTCCAATGTTTAACAAGACCTGCCCCATGAGTTTTCATTAAGATTAGAGAGGCTAGCCACCTATCCCCCTAGAAATCCCAGTATCATTGTGCTCTAATTTATATACCCAACCATGAATCAGGCTTAGTACAATGTTGGGAGATGAAACCCTAGGTCTACACACCACTAAATAAATTATGAGGCAATGAACTTCTACCCATAAGACAAATGTAATAAAATAAATAAATGAAAATTAGAAAGACTTTAGAGGTTGTTTTTGAGTCACCCAAGTCACTCAGAGCTTGGGTAAAGCATTTGTGACATTGTTTCCAATAATACCAAATAAATAAGGAAATAAACTAAGTGATTTTGATCACTTGAGTTCCTTAAAGGGATGGGGGAAAATTATACATGCAATGTTTTTTTAATTTGCCACAAACAAATAATTTAATCTATAAAATTTTAAACTAGCTAATACACAAAGAACAAACAAAAAATAAAAAAAATCCCTTAAGAGATATAACTAAAACATATGTTCTTTTTAATAGAACCAACTCAAATGTGATTGAAATTTTGGTCTCTTGGCCTTGTTTTCACTTGCAAAAACTTTGAAATTATAAAATACAAATTCGTTAAGTGATTTTTAAGCACCTTAACCAAATGTGGATGGATTTGAACTTTTGTTTTGAAGCTTTGATTTTGTAAAGGAAAATTTTATTTAAAATCACTTAAACTTCCTTTTTATTGGACCAATTCTTTGTAAACAAGGTTTGTGGATTAATTTATGACTAATCTAAGGTGAAAATCCTGTAAGTTATCTCAATACGACACAAAATTAAACTTTATGGATTGATATTGTAATTATAGAGTGACTGTGAACTATGAAATTGTTTAAGCATATAAAAACATAAAAAACTAGAATGTAATACAAACTTACAAATAATGATTTTATAGTTCCCAAATGATTTCATAAGTTATCTCAATGATTTCTCACTTTAGCTTGTTGATTTCACAACTGTGAAGAAAACCTATAGAAAACATAGAAATAGAGAAGTAAAAATTCACTATTTAATAAAAATTTCATAGTGAAAATATGATATAGAATTCAAAAAGATAATTTCACCACCTATGATCATAATTTCACAATTCAAAAACACAATTTTGCTACTATAAACAATGATATCACAAATGTAATGACAATTTTGTGACTTCTAAATAATTTCAAAATTAACCATAAAACAAAGGAAAAACCATGGTTCTTATGGGGAAAATTTTCAATTTGCCTTGACAAATTTTCAACTTCAAGCCTCAAATTCATAGTTTAGTAAAGCTGAGCTCAAACATAGGCATTTTCATGATTCTTCAAGATGATTCCATGGTTTGAATTGATGATTTTGCCATTTTTCCTATCAAATTCGTAGTTTCACATGAATGAATTTGTAGTTCCATAATTAATGGTAAAATATAAAATATTTACATAAAATGCAAGAAAATAAGGTCTAAAATGAATGTTTGTTTGCTCTAAGGAGGTCCAAATATGCTCTCATTATGCATTTTGGGTGCATAGTCCCATTAATCATGCCATTATGTGAGATATGAATCTAAGAGGGGAGTTATTGAGGTGTTATTATGATAAACATCAATGAAAATACTTAAATAATCTAACACCTCAATATTATCTACATAAAGATCAAGAAAACAATGTAAGTAACAAACAAAATAAGACAAAATAAGTATTCTTCACCTTCTTTGTGATCAAGAGTTGCACATTAGCCTTCGATTAATGTGCTGAATTGTGTGCTCAAATAATCTTTTACAATGGTACTCTTTTCATAATTTCTCCTTATCATCTTGGCTTTTTTTGGCTTGTCTTTGGTAAGATGAAGCAATTTATCAATAATTTTGCATTATAAAATTACACAAGAAAGATTTATCTCTCAAAAATTTAACATTATAAATTTATCTTAAGAGATTGTTAAATAATGGCCTTGGAACTTATATTTATAGGTTCTCTAACTAAATATAACTCAAGTGTAGTTAAGTTAGATTTAACCATAGTTAGGTTTAGTTTAACCCTGGTTAAGGAGGGGATAAGAAATTAATATTTGGGATAGAGATCCCATTAATTAAGCATGGCTCTCCATTTCTAAATTTAAGGTTTTAATGGATATATTTTCAATTTCTTGACTTTGAGGATGATGACATCATCAAGACCTCTATTGTATTGGAATTTATTTTTTTTTAAAATTAATATTCACTAACTACACATGGAAATTTCACTTAAGAATTTAATTGAATTTTCTTAGTTAATTTATTTTGCTTAACATTTTTTCATATTAAAAATTGTTCAAGTTCCCCATATAATGGGTCCAAAGGCCAATCTATCAATTTGTTAGGTCAAAACTTGATTAGAAATGAATTTGTGAGACTTTAATATTATGTACATGATAATACCTCAAATAGGGATGCCTCAACATGATTTTAGGTAGTAATATCTGATGTGTAGACAAAATTGGGACATTCAATAATTCTTGGCTTAATTCACACTATTTGGTATTAATCAATCTCAAGTTTAGTTGGAACATGATTATGGCTAAAATGAGGTGTCTATAGTAAGGTTTTTAGGGGAAGGTATAGTTGAACTAGATGATTTATCCATAACTTGTTTCTTCATTTCTAGTTCCTAGTAGTGCTTGTATATGATGTTATGTTGCAACCTTATTGTGTTTATGTTCAAAATAGAGGGCCTATGTACCCTAGTGAATTCCACTAGTAAGAATTCATAATCAGTCTTGGTGGCTCTGAACTTCACCCAAAATATCTCTATCTCTATAAATTTAACCCTGGAAAATCCCATTTCCTATTCAATTTCCTCTAGTGTGCACCCCTTGAGTCTTTGATTAAAATTAGCAAATGTCTACTAGAGTAGTTGGTCAAAATTGGCCCAACTTATTAATTTATCCAAATAATCTATGGCATGGGATAGCTCTATCTCATCCAAATTTTTTAAGACTCACTTTTCTTACTTTTCTAATTTTAGAAAAATGGTGTGCACACTTGATATCCAATCTTAGACTTTTAAATTCTTGATGACCACCAAATTAAGAGGATTGGTTACTTTCAATGGTGTCATCAAATTGAAATGGCCAAAATCCTTATTGGTGTTGTATAATACAAGGAAATTGAGATTCTTATCATCTTATTTTAAATAATTAAATAATTTATAGGTTTCAAAAATGTGATTAGATAAGTCAACTTTCATTGAACTAATAGTATCCAAGATATTATACAATCTATGAGATATGTTTTAAACATCACCTTCAATAAATATATAAACTTGTACTATTATTTATTTCTCCTATATGTTCCCTAGTTCTTATTGTATCTCTTTCCTTCCTTATTCAGTGCTCTCTTGAAGTTCCAATAATGACTTTGTATTCGCTTTAAGATAAACTTTGAAATCCTCATTATATAGAGACTATCCAAGTCTCCTATTCTTACTTTTCTTATATACCCAAGACTCTAATATATTTATCCTCTATTTTCCTCTTCCTAACCCTTTGGATAGTTTTCATTGATTTATCAAAATGGAGCTTAAAGTGGGGAGTTATGTTATTGTTAAATTGGGTCTTTGTGATTTTTGGGCCTTCGAGTATCTAGGCCACTATGGGATTACAAATTGTGTAGCATCAACTAGATGAGTGTCTTCATTAGTGGCCATTAACAAAAAATACCCTAAAGGATACATTAAGGCCTCTACCTATAATGGTTTTGGCAATTATGAAAATATAATTTTCCCCAATACACATTAACAAACTGAGGCATTGGGTGGACAATATATGTAGGCTTCTTGTTATTAGTTTTTGTAGAAGAGAAAATAGAAGTATCCTAGGTTGTAGTGTATGAAGGAATGGGTAATCAAAACTAAGTGGAAGACATGGGAAATTGAGTGCTAGTAAGGGCCCCCATAGTCTTGTTAAAATAAACCTTTAGGGACTTAGGAATAGTAGGGACAATGACAATTGAAGTAATAATAGGGGAAGAAGAAATAATAGGATCTGAAGAGACAAACTCAACACTAGAGACAACATGAATTTTAGAAACAATAAGAATTGTATAAATAATGGGAATAATGGGAGAAATAGGTACTGTAGTAACCATTGGAAATGAGGCAATAATAAGACCTAAATGAAATGAAGTAGTAGTGATCAAAGTAGTGGTAACCTTACCTGATTTGTTTGCCTTACTTGGTGATTTTCTTTTGATACCATGAAGACTTAATATTTTAGCCTTTTTCAATTCTTCATCCTCATTCTTAGGTTCATTTAATGGTGAATCCACACTTGGACTTGAAAGAGATTGTGTTGATGGAAGAAGGTTACTAGGGGATCTTACTTTCCTTTTTAAATAATTATTGTCTTTATATACAAGGGAAGGGTCTCCTAAGTGGTGGAAGGTACAATGTCCATGCTTGTAATAGTGGGAAATGAGGAATAAATGGGGAGATGTGTGTCCTAAAATTCATAGGAATCAATTAAAGTTGGTTCTTATTCTCCTTCTAAAGAAGTTTCAATAGTAGGAATTTACTCCACCTCTTGATCTTACTTGACAACCTTCATTATAATTGGTGTTAAAGCTTGGAAAGGCCCTTTTTATGAGAAAATTGACACAACATGTGCTTCTTACAAAAAACTTCCAACTTCATAGATATCATCATAGTGGGTAGTGTTTGGGATGATGTTCTTTACTCTATAGGTTGTTAGGTTGGTTCAGAGGTTCATTAGTATGTAGTTGCCCATCCACTAGGAGGTAGAATCCTAATATACACCTTTGTAATTATTATGGAGGGATATCTTTGGATGGATATTAAATTAATATCTATCAATCCAACCACTCTCACCCTTTCTATAAATTCAACACCATCCTTTGGATTAAATAATATAAAGTCTTGCTCATAAGGTTTGTGTTGGTAAGGTATGCCTAGCCCTGATATATGCTTCTAGATAAGGCCATGATGATCCTAGTACATGTGTGGCCAAGGTTCCAATGAGTAAAATTATTTGGTTTTTGAAACCTCTCCAAAATGCTTCTTGTTTATGTAGCACATACATCCAATCATTAAGGAAGACCCATGAAATACAACCTTGTATTTATTCTTCATGTCTTCATTTATGTTCCACCATAGAAGGTAGGCTATATATTGATCTGTTAGATTGTTTGGGACATTATTGTGGAGATATATATTACATAACTTTTTTCCTACCACAATTATTATATTATAGTCTAGGTATAGCCAATAATACCCTCTTGGCCAAAGTGTCTTCTTGATACTTTTTATTACTCAGTTTATGGGTTATTCATGAATTTACCTCTACACTTGAGGGTAGACATTCTCATATATTCAGATTATATTACTCATGTAAGATTATATATTTAAGAATTAATAAAAATCACATACCTTATTCTTAATGAAGTATGGGGTAGGGCTCTAGAGTGTTCTATTATGAATGCAAATGGTGACCATGATTGCATCTAATAGATATGAAATCATGTATAAGTTGCCACCCATGGGTCTTATTGACACAAAATATTGTACCATATAGGATGTTTTTTAAGAATAATCTAATATTTATGCAACATTGGAATACCTATAGGCCTGTTGTTTGCCTATAATAGAGATAGACCTTTAGGGTTAAGGCATGTCTCCTTAAATTGACCTTTAAGTGCTTATCACTTACACTACCTAATTGCTTATGTGAAAAGGGGTAGAAATATTAATTAAAGTAAAATATTATAAGGGGTTGATACACTATAATTATCTCCACAAGATCATCATACTCTTGTACTAAGAGACAAGACCTACAACACTAGCTTTAAAATCCTAGGATATTTTAACATTAATATTTCAATATGGAGGTGATATGCATAAGACTAATCAAGGTAAGTAGAACAAAGGCTATTTGTAGATTATAAGGATATTTTTACACTTTAAGGGAGTAAAAAACCTTAGATACACTCCCTATGACCTATTAGGATGGGAACTTCTTGCTCCAAACATGAAAGGATAAAGAGAAGCAATGGTAGAAGCTTATCACTAGACCTCAACATACATCACTTCACACACGTAGACAAGATGTTTTGAAATCAAAACAAAATTTCATGTATTATTCAAATGAAAATTATAAAATCAAACCATTAAAACTTTTCCATACCATGTGTGGAATTAGAAAATAAGAGCCAAAATGGCTAGTATATATAGAATGTGAGAGAGGAGAGAAGTGGAGATCAAAGGTCACAATGCCACTTTTCAAGGCATGAAAATTATTTATGTTGTATATGGGTGGAGTGTGAAATAGACCATCAAATGTATCTTTGGAAAAATTCCCCTCTAAGGCATGAAAACTCTTCAAATCTAGTGTAGGATCCTTCAACTATCTTCTTGAAAATTACCTCCATCATTAAGCCTCTCTTGAGTGCTCCAATATAGACTAGGAATAGTTGAAAAATATCCACCATGATGTGGGGGGGGGGGTTAAGAATAAGATCCAACATGAATTAGATGTGTCCCTAATCGTTGATATTATTTTGGATAAGTGTTCTCATTGCCTACATCCACCATTATCCTTCTTTCACTCATTCCTCACACTTGTCATTCAAGTGATCTTCAATTTTCCAAAAAAATATGTATATGGGTTATTATGATTCCTTTAAAGAGTCATATTTACCTAAAATTCATTATAAAAAAATTTAAATGCCTCCCAATTTGACTTATCACCTTCCCACTTGGTAATCACCCTTCATTCTCATTGTCTTCCATATACTACCTAAAATTAAGGTTCTTGCAGAGGTACTTGTGTGTTTTTTTGAAGAAATAAATGTATATTAAGAGTTATATTAGGTCCCAAAGTATATCCTAAAGTGATATTCATCCTTCAAGACTCCCAGACACCTTAAAAAACATAAAATATGTTAAAAAAACTTGTTATATAACTTGTCCATATAAATAGGGTACAAAACAATCCAATGGGAAGGAGTATAAAAGAGTTATCTCAAACCCCAAATAACTTTATTGACCAAACTATCCCATCTAGATTTATATTTTTCCTCATCTTTCCAATCAGGTCAGAAATAAGGGTTTTAAAGGGTTTTAGGTGATTTTGACCTTTTAGGATTGTTCATAGAATTTAAACATTCAATCTATGAAAAAATATTTTTAAAGTTAATTTTAGGACCTATTACAACTATTACCAAGTGCTTAGGTTTCCATGCAACCATTCTATACTGGTGTGAGCTTTTGAAATTAGCATTTCAAGCCCTTCTTTGGATTTTGTATACCCTAATTTATTATTAAAATATAAATTGATTTTCCCATAAATTTATCTATATAACAAAAGTTGTAAAAAATTTCATACCCTCCTATGAAGTTCCTCCAATGTGTTTCAAGGTTTACTTAGCCTTGGGAATGTGATAAGCCCCCCTTAGGGCTTTAGGCCTAGTCTAGGCTTAGTGGACCTAGATGTGTATTTGCATGTTTAAACCATAATATTTGATTCTTAGCACATGTAATTTATTATCCATGTTTTTTCATGTTAAACACAACTACATAAATCTCCTTGTATTGATCCAACACCACAATCTCAACTCTTTGTCACTTACTTACCCCTACCTATAGTTTTACATCCCTAAGAGTGCCCTCTATCTAAGATAGAATAGAGGTAATTTCATCTATTTTAAAAGAAAAATTAGATAGATTAGAGGATTTATTAGGTAATTTATATGATATTTACCAATTTTCATAGCTTATAGACACCTGAAAGGTCATCAACACTCTAACTTTGTAAGACAAACTTTTAGACTATGAGGATTGTACAAGATTTTTTAGTTGACTATGAGGTTGTATGTTAAAACCATCATTTATCTATTTCTCTATGATGAACATCATGTGATATGATCACCATAATTTTTATTTTTTTATCAACATTTCAATTACTCCCAACTTATACTAACTTTCTAAATTCACTCCTCCAAACCTAGGCTTAACTGCCTACTATATCAAAATATAGTTATGTTTTTCAAATAAATGAGGTTATGCCTATAGGTTTCCATCAATACTATAAATTATAAATTATTAATAATATATCCTTAAATTAATAAAGGTTCTCTCCTTATTTTTTATACTTGTCTCTGGCCATAGGTCTAATCAATCTCCAAATTCTGTATTTTAGTATCTTGTCAATATGCAGTTCAACTATAGGTGGTCATTTTGATATAGAGGGACCCCTATAGGTGACTATTTTATGATTTAGTCCTAGTTTATAATTAACTATGCCCATGTCATATTTTAAAAAAATCATACCATACTCTAGGACTTCCCAACACCTCAATTCATGTTTTAGATTCACTGTCATACTACAATCAAGATGTAGTTGTCATTTTATGAAGAAAAAGGGGACTCATAGGTGATGATGTGCTCCTCAATTAGACTTCTCATATTATTTGTTATTCCTTGAATTAATTTGGGGTATCTTAAACCAAATGGGCTACTTTTTTATGAGTTATGCAACTCTCATGTCCTTGTTACATTATAGAGTCATTTAGGTTCAAAACACTGTAGATAATATTGACATTCTATAGTGAATAAGAACATAATATGGAGGCCTTTATATATTATGATTACATGACCAAAAAATAAACTCTATAATTAAATAAATTTCCCTATGATAGGTATCCATGATGGAAACCTTTAGACCTACCTATACTTAAAGATGCTCCATCATGAAAGGATCAAAAGAAAGGCCAAGTCTCTATTTTGGAAATTTTAATGTAAGGTATCCCTTAAATCAATTTTTAAAATTATGAATATGGTTTAAAGTATAATTTACACTACATGTATCCACTATGGATACCATGACATTTTCCATGTTCTCAAAACTTATGAGGACTTCAAACACTCAAATTTTAAGCTCACCGACCTCTGTATGGGCTTCCTTTAGGTGTCATCAACAATATACAAGGTAAGAATATATGTATGGAGAATTGGTTGTCTCAAAAAATCTAAAACCATAATTAGATAGCTTAAATATATCATTTCCACTTTAGAATCTATCTCAACACTTTGAAACTCTCCTCATTACATTATCATGTTTGTGTAAATCTCCTTCTACCTTCTTGTACATGAATAATTACAAGAAATTCTAACTGTGTACCATATATGACTATGTTATTGATCACTATATGAATTTTATGCCACATATTCACAATAAGATACTACTCACTATGAAATGAAATATCAGAACACAACATGTCAACTTGTATTTCCATTTATATGATGATCAAACTGGGATAAAGCTCCTGCAACTGATGAAACTACCTATAGACTCAATAATGGAGCTCCCACTAGTATAATGGAGTTTTTATGATTTTAAAATCACCTATACACATTAAAAATGACTATAAACCATGAGATAAGGATGTCCACACTCTCCAACATCATGTAAAGTACTTGGTTTGTATGAAACTA
Source organism: Torreya grandis (assembly GCA_037957365.1). Lineage (NCBI taxonomy): Eukaryota > Viridiplantae > Streptophyta > Pinopsida > Cupressales > Taxaceae > Torreya > Torreya grandis. The sequence continues at coordinate 617,066 of JARHVA010003057.1, read as the reverse complement.
TGTAAACTGAGAGGAAACCATAAGGTGATAGGGATAAAAATGTAGAAAAAGGTAGTAGAATTATAAAAAATGGTTCATAGAGCATAAAAAATCAATCCTTGAACTTATCCAATGAAATTTAAATAGACTAAGATTAGTATCTACCATCAAGTGGATTTATCCTGAATAAACCCCTATTATTTGTACTAGACCAAAACTAGTAGGTTATTTTTACATTCCTAATGGGATGATGAAAGAATATAATGGTTTTAGATCAATTTTTGGACCTCCAAAGATGATAAAGCATGTAAATGTGCTCAAGTTACTCTAAGGTTCACTAAAATACCTTCCACACATGCCACAATTCATGTAGAAGTCGTAAAACTACCTAAACTTCTTCTCTTTTAGTTGTTTTCTTGTTCTGACATAGAAAACTACAAGTTTTTAGTTAGGACTAACATTTCTGATAATAAAATGACATGGGGGACATTGAGAAACACTTTGGAATACTTGTATTACGTGGTAAATGATGCAAACCTCAATAAATGGCCTAAACATGACATTAAATGATAGAGTATTTAAGGACTAAAAGTGACCATGGCAATGATAATGACATATAAAATGACCTCAATTAGGACCATGGTACACACTATAAGACCTTAGTAAACCCATATATAGGTTTTAAACTATAGGGGGTTGACTTATTTTAACTTGTGGCCAAGATAGTCAACATTCTTGGTAATTTCTTAGGGGTGGCAAGTTAGCTATGCCAATGACCATTAGCCTACTCATATCTATTGGGATATAGAGTCACCTATGTACAAGTTAGACACTCAATTTCATTTTAAAACACACCAAACTACAAGGAAAGACATACAAAACAAGAAATACCAAAATAAACAAACATGTGTTCTCAAAAACACTTATGGAACACACACACAACCAAAAAAAGGACATACACATATCCTAATATTTACAAGCCCTCATATTTGAGGTGAAAAATAAATCACCATGCTTTATCCAGGGTCAAAGATGGTACTTATTGAATATTTTCTTCCCCATGAAAGTAATATAGATTATGAATCATGCTTGTCAATAAACACTTGAGTATTTATATGGTGAAAAGGTTTACCATTATTGGCTCTTCTTCTATCTACAAGTTTATTTCTTGGGGCCTTCAAATATACTCTTTATTCATTTCCAAAGGCCTTGATTGGAGATAAAACCTTATTAACCCTTTTCATGCCTAATTGGTGCCCTTTAAATTATATATTAGGAGGCATGTCAACTATATTAACTTTGGTCTCTTATAGGACAGAATGTACTTTATGTGTATGATCATCAAGTTACTCTTTTTCTTGCTTCAAAACATATACAAAAGGTTCAACCTAAGGTAGATAACTTGATTACTCTTCAAGCACAAACATGACTACCTTAACTTCACTAGGATTTTCCATGATTAGAACTTCTTGGGTAGTATATTCACTAATCTCTTTTATGACTATATGCCCTTTGACAATAGCTTGATGTTCATATTCATTCATAACATGACACTCAACTTCATGCTTGATTAAACACTCAATGACATGATCATTAGGTTCATCAAACAACCTGAAATTAGATATATAATTATTTGGAGGTGAATTAACCTTACCTAACTAATCAAATTCTTGACTTATAGCATTGAATCTTTCCCATAAGTCATCTTCTTCCTCATGAATGTCATCTTAAAAGGCTCCTTCATCAAGTTTAGAAAGAATTACATGGTTCTTCTCATCATAGTGATCTATCATGCTCTTCAAGATATCATCATCACATATATGAATCAAATAATTACCTTTAACAACTTATGAGAAAGAATGCTCAATGCTTACCTTAGATTGCTCATATGTTCCTTCATGGATGATAGAGGTGTCAAGGTCAGTTTTCCCAAAATAAGTGTATGGATCATGTTCATAAGAATATGCACCATACTCATATAAAAACAAATCAAATATGCCCTCAATATTGGAAGATGTACCATCATCTATAATAAACTCTTCTTTCTCCTTGATGACATACTTCAAATTGGAGCTTACTTCAACATATGGCTCGTTATGAAATTTAGAAAGTGGTTGAGTCGTAATGGTTACCTTTGGTCCATATCTTGTCCTAAAGTATAAGAAGGATTGATTAGTTAATATATAGCCTCCTATCTTGGCTAAGAAATCCCTTGAGAAGCATCTAGTAAAGTGGGAAGGTAAGTCAACAACCATAATATCTTGGAGGATGGGGAAACTACGACAATCATACAAGAAAATATTCAACCCTTTGAGAAATACCACTAAATTTATTGGTGTAACATATAATTTAAGCATCCCTTTACTATGTGGTTCAAATTTTAGGCCAATTTATTAGCTACAACCTTGCACATCATTGATTTACTAGCTCTATTATCAACTATGCAGTTATGAACTAGTTTATCCCCCATAATGATAGTGAGGTAAAAAGGTGAAGGATTCTTATATTTAGTATAAGGTTCCACAATGTTATTAGGAGATTGGTAAGAGTAACATTGTTATGACCATGTCTTAGTGATAGATGACTAACATGGATAGTGGATAACTATTTTTTCAAGAGCTCATTCTAGCTAGGCATATGAAGGACATCCCAAAGAGAAATAGATGCATTAGCATTATTTAATGAGTCCACAATGTTAAGAGAAAAAGTAATTACTTTTTATTGAGTCCTTGGAGGCAATAAAGTGTTTGGAACTTTGGGTATAGAATCACCTTGAGAAAACGTTTCAAAATTTTGAATTGAAGGAGATGTAGGATATGTAGGGATTATCATGCTTACAATCATGATTTGTTGCCTTGTAGGGGATTGTTTTCACTTATATGAAAACATTAGCATCTCCTATAACTTTCCTTTTAGCTCTATTATTGCCTAAAATTGAATTTCCTTAATTAAGCACATAAGTTTCTTTAACTAGGAAGTTATTGAAAATCACTCCATGGGGATGCCATCCTTGATTAACTTGAATTAGAACTTCATCTTCTAATGATAGTAGAGGAGTGACTCCTCAATGATAAACTAGAGCTTGTTCTCCACATTCATTATCATCTATGAATTGAACTTGTTGCCATTTTAATCCTTGGATTAGATTGTTATGTACTGATATCATTGCTCTTGTGTTAGAGGTTGAAGTAGGATTGTATACATTAGTAGGCCTATTAACATTAGGCTACCTTGGCCTCTCCCTTGCCCATATTTATGATTATAAGGGTAAGGGTTTTGATGAACACCTTGTTATATATTAGGCAACCTAGTTGGAGCCTCTACGACCTTATATCTTGCCTTCCAATAAATTATCTCTTCTACCTTCTTAGGAAGAGTCCTTGGCTTGGAATTTGCATTTAGAACTTGAGAAACACTTGGAGCATTAGTAGACATGTTTATAAATAGAGGCATAAACACTTTTGGAGGCAAATTTCTATCTTGTATGAGGCCATTCTCATCTCTAATGGTAAGGTCATATGCCTCAAGTTAGGTGAAACCACCCATGGATTGTAGCATGATGGTTATGTCAGTACCAATGGCCCTTAGGTATGTAGGAAACACAAAGCTAGTAGGTGGTCTCATGGGAGGAGGAAACCTATGATAAGTCCTTTGTAATCTCTCATTAAAATCATGAATTATCTCTTTAGGATATTTTTGGATAACATTGAGTTGGTGAATGAGTGAAGTTTGGTCATTTTTGTCTTTAAATCTTAATGTTAGTAGCTCTCCAAAATCATACTAAGTTATGATACAACCATTGGGCAAAGTCATATACCAATCAAGTGCTTTCCCTCTAAGAGATATGGTAAGGAGTCTAATAGAAATGTTAACCTCAATAACATTGTGAAAAATATATAAATTTGATATATCCCTAATTTTCTCACTAGGAGTGACATAACCTTCACCATTGAATGTAGTAACACTCTTTTTAGCATTATGGGAAATTTCATCATAGGCATCAAGATGAATTAGATTTTAAGTGTTAAATGTTGGGAAGGCATGCTACCTAGCCATGTTTTATTCAATTTCTCCCTCACTTTCTTATTCTTCTTATCTAGCGAATTCCTCTTGCTTTTAAAGGGTAGAATATGTTGACGAAGTTTAGGTTGAAGATGTGGATTGATGTGATTGAAAACTCTACTAGAAGATGACCTAGTAAGGACCATGAAGTATGAGCACAATAATATTGAAAAACAATGGTATAAAACTATATTTTACCTTGAATGGAGTCACCAAATGTTGAGTAGTACACAATATGGAATTATGATGTTGTCAAGACTAGCATTAGCCTTGACAAGTTATCTTTAGGATAATGGTCCCTTAAAGCATGCCAAAACTATTGGTACCAAAATTTTCACCCTATATTAGGTTGTTCAAGCCTACTATAATATATGGGAAACATTGGAATACCTATATGTTTTTGGGTTGCCTATAGTAAAGATAAACCTCTATATACACCTAAATAAAACTAGCCATTGATAACCTCTAATCAAGCTTTTGACCAATTTCCATCAAAAATGCACAATTTGGTTTTAAAAATACTAAAACATGCAAAATGATGTACAAATAACATATTCAAATGCCCATTTTGGCCAAGGTATCCCTAAATTGGATAATCCAATTTATGGGCCAACTAAATTTAATCAGTTCATTTCGATTAAAAATGCTAAATTTGCACCCACGTTCTCTAGATTGGTCTTTCCTATCAAATATTCTACACAAGATGCGTGCCTTCATTAATTATTATTGGTAACATCCTAAATGGGAATATGGTTCCAATGCATCCAATGTGGACTTCCAAATCTAATTTAGTAAAATTTAGGACCAATAACAAGGCATTATGATCAATTTAAATAATTTATGCACAATGTGCTTAATAATGCTTAAGAGGTAATTAACCCAAATCAAGGCCTAATTGGAATTACATGGAATCTTGTTAAATAATATGTTTTGGAAATGAATATTGAATATTTTCATCATCAAGTGACCTAATTTCTTGGGAAGACATCCCTAGGCCATAAATGCCATAAATATCAAGATTCATGTCTCCCATACCTCATCAATACCTTTCATGATGCCCTACATGCCTCTTAATTGCCACTTCTTCTAATGCCATGATGAGGATGATTACAAATTTAATTCCAAAAATTGAATTAATCCTCAACCACACATCTCAATCTTGAGATGGATGGTTGAGGTTGATTATGATCAAATCCAAAAATCTATAAATAGGACTCACAACATCATTTCTAAGCTTAGTTAGTGCAAAGTTATAATGAAGGATTGGTTCCAAAAAGATTCAAACAACTAGTGTTATAATACCAAATTGATTCCAATCCAAGCTAAGCCATAAGCCAAAGGTGCCAAGAGGAGATGAAGGTAGCCACACTCTATTGAAGAAGACCTCTTAAAGCACAAGCCGAGCAAGCCACCACAACAAGCATGTTAGAGCATCCAAGGAAGGTAAAAGAGTTTTATTTTGAATTTTGGCTGTGTTTCATTCAAAATTCTTAAATAATCTCTCCTTAGTATCTAGGTCTAGATATTTTAAGCTATTAGTTTGTTTATTTCACTTTGTTTTCATTTTGGAACCAATAGAATACTATCCATCCTCTCTTGAGTAAAATTATTAGATCACATAATGGCATGTCTGATGAGATGAGATGCATCTCAAACCTAAAGGATATCATTTTTCAACTCTAAAATATCCATCTAGACCTTTAAAACTCTTGAAAATTGATTTTCTAACTTTATTTTGGCATTTTTTGTTTCCACGGGTTTACATAGTAACTGACATCAGTATCAAATACCAACATCAGTTAGCAGAACTGACATTGGTTAGATCTCAATTGGACATTACTAATGTTAGTGATATATAACCAAGGTTGGTCACTATGTTTTCTTACAAACACAAACCTGAGAGCTATTATAAAATGTTTGGTTTGGGATCATACGTAATCTGTTTTAAAGTTTTTTTTTTAAACCATGTGTTTTCTCCTAAATTTTTAGAATTTGGAATTAGTTTAGCTTCAATTTTCATATATTTTTTATAAAATTGTGAAAAACCATTTAAAATTTTGCTAATCTAACATATTTTATTTTGGGGTGATGCCTTAAGGGTAGATAGGTAACTAACTAAATTCAAATTTGATAAATCATGTTTTAGAACATATTTTGCATGTTTTAAAATGAATTAGGAACATTATTTTGGTGCTTAAAGTAACATTATGTTGACTCTATTGATGAACATTATTAACTTTTTGAGGAGGAGAATTATTATCAACCTTTAGATTCATGAGAATAATCGTATTATTTGGAGTAGACATAGTGAAGGGTAGCTTGTTCCTCAAATTGTAATTGTTTCTTTGGAACTATTGGAAGGCATCTACCTCATCTGAGTTGTCCTCTATCACATTATATTTTTCACTTTGGAAAGGAAACTCATGAATTTTAAGGACCATAGTTGAGCTTGAGTAAATAGTATCATGAGGAACTCTAGTGGATTATTCATTAAATCTTGCCTTATTATCTCTATCTAGAATATTTTAAATGTTGCATAAAACTTAACATAGTCAAGCTCACCATATTATGATGTGTTATGAACCCTACACTAATTGGATAGAGTTGTCTCCACTATGTTAATCCATATAACCTTATTGGATTATTGTTGTTTTGTATTATTTGTAGGATTATTGAAAGGCCTATTATATCTTTGAAATATAAAATTATGATTATTTTTTAGACCAGTAAGATTACCTATCTTCATCTACATGACCAAGATGTTAGTACTTAGATTTTGAACCATATTTTGCATAGAATGAAAATTTTCTTTAGTAGAATCCACACCCTAAGAAATTTTGGTATTTGATGAGAGTGAATGTTGACTCTACTAATGACTATTCATTTGTGTAGGGTTATTAAAGAAGCCATAATTCTAATTTGGGGTATGATGCATCATAGGAGGCAACATATATAACTAATTTTGGTTTCATATTATAACATTTTGATTCACATGAGACATTAGATTCAAATTTAGGAAACCAACATTGAGGCTAGGAGTGCCTAGCATATGAGGATTTAGGTACCTATCAATATTTATCACTTCTTCACAAGGCAGGGATAGAGTGTTAGCATTAGTAGCTCTTCATATAAATACTATAGTCATTAGATCCATGGTGTTCTTTTACATTTTGAGTGCTAAATTCTCTCATGGTTTATTTTTAGTGCTGAACCAAGTGTATATACTATGTAACCTCACATTAAAATCATAGATTAGCTTATTGATCTCCCTCTTCATAGTGGTGAAATTTTGATACACTACACTTAGACTGGTAACCTATCCATATCAAGCAAGGAAAGTGATTTGGCATAAGTTCTATGAAGTTTTTGAGTCATCTTACAAATTGAGAAACTAATCATAAGTAACATCCTATAATGTAAATGGGAAAATCCTACTTGAAACATCTTTATTAGTAACATTCATAAATATTAAATCATCTTTGAAGATTTTATATGCTCCTCTACCATCCTTCTTATTGAAGGGGAGAAATAAGGTAGGTGATTTTATGTATTCCTTGGTAAATTATGAACATATTTTAGGACAATAATAATAGATCTAACTAACTAATATTGAGATATTGAATGATTAATGAGATATAGGATTCTTATTGGTGAAGGTGTCCTAATGAAAACACCAAAAATATACACACTATAATTCCAAATCTAAAAATACCCCTAAACTACCTTGGGACTCTCTCAAGACCAATCTGGCCATTTGAACCCTAACCAAGCTTATCATATCAATTTGACTAGACTGGATTAACCTTAGATTTTACCTAATTTAACCCTTCACCCTTGATCACTGATGTTCAAGTTAACCATCGATGGTCACCTTGACCATCGACAATCAAGGTCCACCTCCTTAACCACCAACATTGAAACTCACGCACCCTACTTTTCTAAAAATAACTTATCTAAATCTAATTGTGAACCTTTGCCTATGCAATTTAAAATTAGGAATCCCAATTCACATCTTATTACAAATATCTAGCCTATGCATATAATAAAAGAGGATCAGGGAGGTAAAATCCATATTTAATTATTTTTAAGAGCTTGTGCATCTAAATTTCCTTTGTTTTTTAGGTCAATCATCATTAATGATCCAATGAACAAGCCACTATGTTATAAATCCAACTTACCACCATAGCTCCATCAAAGTGCCAAGTACCATTACTCTATTAGAATCATAATAGATTCCACTAATAAGACAACCACCTCAACCAATCATCTAGTTAACCTTTTGTAAGATAAGTATTTTATTTTTATTATTCAATTACTTTATTTACTTTTTACATCTATCCTAGCACCAACCCAACTCCCAAAATCTCACTTTGAGATCCTCCTAATTAGCCTATTGCCAACCTAGATATACACATAGTAACCATTGATAATTGTCCCAACCATCGATAGTCTATCCAATAGTCGATGGTGACCTCAACCACTGATGGTCACCCTAACCATTGATGTTCAACCCAACCATCGATGGCCACTATGGAAGTAAATTATAGTAAGCTATTTTCACCCATCTACTTTTAATCAAATCTAATTTTCTATCCTTACCTATTCACAGACCCCTTTCTAATTTTTTGAAGCACACCCCAATCATCTAACACTATTATTAATTAGCTTATCACTAAGCTAGTCATTTATAGTCTATTTTCTTAGCAAGCATTTATTGTATTCAATTTTAGTACCTTTTGATTATTGATGTAAGTAATTTATTTTCTATTTTATAAATTTAATTGTTTAAAATTTGTCGATTGACTACCCTTGAGGAAGATCTTACTTTTGAGATCTAGCCATCACTAGGCAATCCATTCAACTATTTGTCTAACAAACAAGTTTTCTTTAGTGCTTTCTTATTCATAGGTCATCCTCACAAGACAAAGAGGAGATATTCATGATCATCTAATTCCACATGATCTCAATCAAATAGATTTTTCAACCATACCTTTATTTAGTTTCTTCTTTGCTCTGTCTAATAATAAACAATAACTTCACTGAAACATTTTTGCACATCTGGTGGGACCCTTATGTGATTACTTGGGTTCTTGTTTGCTTGATTTTTCTCTCTATTCTATGCTCATTAATGAAATCAAAAGTTTCTTTTGGGCTTAAAAATAAATGTATAAATCAACTTATTTAAAGTTTAGTTCATATATCTTAAATTAAAAGAAAATTAATATATCATAGCTTCACTCTTTATTACACACACTAAACCAAACCACTTTCATCAATTAAACATCAAACATACTTGAGACAAGGCTCGACTAGGATTTCATCACCTAGCAGTAACCTTATCCTTTCTTAGTGATCCTACTTAGAGGTCATTACCAAGGGGAGAACTAATTTATCTCTTTGGTTGATTATAATATTTAGATATCAATATATTTTGGCTAAGCACCCGACACCCTTATCATTGTGGTGTGTGAATTGAGGGGGTAGGCCCAAATACCAAGCCACATATTGATTCTAGTATAGATTCCTTTTAAGCACCTAAAAATAACTTGAAAGAAACCTTATATTTCCTTCTAGTACCCACTCTACAAGCTAATTTTAGTCACAAACCTTCTTAAGGCATAAGCCAAAAGTGAGATTGATTAAAAATCTAGGGCTTAATGTATCTTTTAGAGTGTGATTTGATTTATTTGATCATTTTTATCTTCTCTTTATTTGAAAGGTGAGGTTGTTTATGTTTTCTATCTCCCCTATCTTGTATGGTTCTCACTCACTATCAGTGAAGAGACCTTGCAGAGTAAAACCCATCACCAAGCCAACCTACCTATTCTACCTCTTCATCCATGGACTATATCCCTAAACTAATAGACTCTCCTCACCCCTCCAAAATCCCTACTTTCCCTTAGGAGGTTCTTTAAGGAGATGTATATTTTTTTTTCTTTCCAAGATAATAATCTTATAGCCTTACAACAGTATCTTACAACCATGTCTTACCTTATCCTGGCTTTAGCCCTACCCATATATCCACCTTATGACATGCCCCCCACCTCATAGGGAGTACCTCTATTACCATAGTCAATACCCAACCATTTACTACCTAATCTTCCTCATCAACCAACAAGCCTTTCAAGACTACCATAAAAAACCAACTAACCTAAACTTTTGCTACCCTTATACCTTCCACTCCTACCAACCTCTAACTACCCACACTCCCTCCACACTAGGAGTGCCTACCTTTAGCACTAACAACCTTCCTTTAGCTACCCCCAATCCATCGACCACTACTCTGCTTCAAAGCCTTATGGTGTCCATACCCTCTACCTTACCACCAATTATTACAAGGGTCACCACACTTCCATCGGTCACCAGAGTAACTACCACTCCTATCCAACAAGCACCACTTACACCAAACTTTGGCTATATCCCTAACCTACAAGGGCATGTATCCCTACCAACTACCCAAAAACCTACATCTACCTATTCTTATGTATCTTCCACCCCACCATTAACATCCATATACTAATATGTGGCAACCTCCCAACCTTTTACCCACTACTAGTATGTCTCCCAACCATTACAATAGTATGCATATTATATCCCTTCAGGTTCATAACCCTAAACATATATAATGAATATTCTCATGGACAAGATGACCACATTAGAGTCATCCATTTTGGGTGCCCATAATATCTTATCATATGACCAAATATATAATGAGCCCATCCATCCATCTGTACCTATTAAGCCATATCTTCCCCAATGAGAACATCCTAGGTTCTCTAAATTCCAAAGTAAGGAGGATCCCAAGCAACACCTTAGGGTATTTAGGCATGCTTGATATCTCATCACCTATGATGATTCCCTCCTTCTTCGCACTTTCCCCATGTCTCTAACTAATCTGAGATTGGATTGGTATAATGCTATACCCAAGAACTCCCTTTTCTCCTTTACCCAACTAGATCAAACCTTCTTGGATCACTTTTTGATCAATATCTCTAAGAAAGTTTCTATCACCAACCTCTATTATATTTGGTCATTTGAGAATGAATCCATTACTAATTTTATGGCTCATTTGAGGGGCCTAATTAACCTACTTTACTTTTACTTACCTCAACCCAAACTCATAGAGCTCTTTGCTTGGGCATGTGTCAAGCATATATCCTCTACACTATGCATTCAAAGCTTCCAAAAATTTGATGAATCTTTTACCATGGTGAAGAAGTTATAGAACCAAGCCATTGATGAAGGGAAGTTAAAACTAAAGAACAAGAACTCTACCTACAAAACCAATGAGGCCTCTTCTTCCAAATCAAATAACCAGTCTAATACCAATATCAGGGGTAAGGGAACCACAGATGTATTTGTCCTTAAAGATGCTCCTCCACCATCACTAAACCAACCAAATTCCTCTAGTTATTTGAAGAAAAACACAAAGAACCAAAACCATAACAACTGGAAGTAGTTAACTCTACTTTGAAAATCTTATGCTTCAATATTGGAGAAGTTATTGAAACATAATATCATTCAACTTCCTCATATCAATCCACCCCAACACTTTGAATCTTCTCTCCTTGCACCTAGTTGGTATAATGATAATGATCTATGTGCCTTCCATCGAGTAATAGGGCATGACATTAGTAGGTGTAACACCTTCAAGAGTATTATCCAATATTTCATTGATAAGGGGGAGCTCATATTGGACAACCCCAATTCACCACAAAACCAAGCCCTTGACATATTTAGGAAACCCTTTCTCAACCACCTACCTACTATGAATGAGAGCAATACATTTGAATTTTCTCATGATGCTTATATTATTAACATGGTTCTTAACACACTCACTGCTAAAGAACCTATTCACCAACCTATCTATCCCTCACCCTCTCTGCTTATTGAGGTAGTGGAGTTACCTTATCCTCTTTTAGAAAACCAAACTAAGGAAACACCCCTTTCTCCTCCTCCACTTATCAAGGTATTGGAACCATCAACCTCTCCCTCGATCAACATACCATACCAAGCACCCATATTACCTTCCCCATCAACTACCAAGTAACTCACCCTCCCACAAAAATCATTCCTAAGGAGGAAATCCCCATGTCTACTCCTCCCATAGAGGATCCACCTATCTCAACCTTTATTCTTGTGATTGATGAAGAGGATAAGGTTACCATCCCTATGTCCCAACCTATGGGCTTATATTTCAGGTCCACTATTTAGAGAATAAAACTAGCCTACAAACCATTCTCTCAATTAGTGAAAAAATTGGAATTTTTTTCCAACCCTGACATGGACCAAGCCACCTTATACAAATAATTAGGCTTACCTTATATCACTAAGCAATATCCTCCAACCATACCCTTAGCAGACCAACCAACCACTTCTGCTATCTAAACTAGCCTATCAACCAAACCAATTGTAACTCATACCAACCCAAAAATTCTTAAGTAATCTAGGGCACCTAAATCCCAAGTGACCAGATTACCTTCTTAAACCAAACCAATCAAACTTACTAATAACCTCAAAACTTTCCCTAAATAGAGTCTTAACCACCCATTTGTGAAGGTGGAGCTTGCCTCATTGAAACCAACAACTGAGCACTAAACCAAAACAACCAAAGAGGTAAAACCACACAAAGGATTGAAGGCCCAAATTTTGCCTCCCTCAACCTTTCCCTTAATTTTGAAGCCTCATCCCTTTACCTTGAGTAGGAATCCCATTATCTCTACCAAAACCCCACCACTTCTTTTGGTTACACCTTCATAGTTGCTTTTTGATACACCTCTCTTCACCACACTGGTAATACCTAATCTACCTACCTTAATATCCTCTACCTATAACTCATTAACCTATTTTCATAAACTAAATCCATCAACAAAGCACACCACCCTACCCAAAACACCTACTACCAAACTTATTTCCAAGCAACCTTCTACCTCAACCATCAAAGTAGAGACCACTACACCTTTACCACTTTTAGTTGAGTCCTACTCAACTATTCTCCATAGGTTATTAAAAACCTCTTATGTGACCTTACCTCTCATCAGACCCTTTAACCCTCTAGATTAAAAAACCCATTTGATATAATGATCAAGTGTGTTCTTATCATAAGACACCAGGCCATACAATGGAGAGCTACAAATCTGTCCAAACCATTATCTACTAGCTTTATGATGAGGATGATCTATTAATAGATGAATATATTATGATCCTCATACTAATCCAACCAAAAGCCATACCTACCCAATGCTTACCTACTCCTCCACCCTCACCTTAGAGTGAAAATGAGTCTAACCAATCTAATACCTCACCCTCTCCTTTTATCCATACTATCAACGTGGTCATGAGATCATAGCATAAGGATAAAGAGAAGGTTAAAGTTTCAATTCCATGGATGTATCCTCCTTCAACATCTCAACCAACTCAAACCCATCCATCCCCATCTTTAACAAAACCCAAGGTGTCTATTCTAGGTGCCTCCCAATTTAACCCCTCAGAATCCATCACAAGAATTATCCTCAAGTAACTTCACTAGACCTTGGTGAAGATGAGCTTGTATTAGTTGATCTCTACCTCTCCCCATCACCTCCAAGCACTAATAGAGGTTATTTAATCCATTAAGGTCTAACCTAAAGAGCCTTAACCCTTAGCAGCCTTTATTGGCATCTTTCAAATCTCCAACCTCATTACCTTCAAAGATTCAAAGATACCTTCCATCCATCTTGAAGACCCAGATCCCCCTCTATTACCACATACATCAACAAAACCCATGTTAAATGGGTCATAAATGATGGGGGAGATATAATTAACATCATCTCCTCCCATGCATATAACCAACTTGACCTAATAAACAACATCATATCTAAAACCTTATCTATCCTCTATTCCTTTAATGACACCATGACCACCACCTTGGGAATAGTTTTCCTTCATATCTATGTAGGACCTCACATGCTCCTTAAATTTTTATATGTAGTATAAGGTGAATTTTAGTATAATGTTTTATTGGGATGACCTTGGATCCATTCCATGGGTTACATCCCATCTACCCTCCATTATTTCATTAAGTTTGAACACAAATACCATGTCATCACCATCCAAATTGACCCAAGTCCTTTCTCAACATGCAATATGACCTATCGACCCAACGATGCCCTCATACCTCCATCTAACACACTTTAAACATCTAAAACCCAACCTTTAACCACCAAAGTAGATATCATATCCCTTTCCACCATCAAGGTAAAAAATAGTTCCTCTATCCCTTCAGACCAAATCTAGACCATAGACCTTTTAGAAGCAATGTTCTATCACCTTTCACTAAGGTAGTATCACCTTTTATCCCTTGATACTTTCCTTACTCTTCACGATCATGGGAAACTCACCAACTAGTTGAGATATGATCCCAATATCAAGATTATCATTCCCTTTGGACCTCCCCACCATCACACTAATTTTGTCTATGGGGGAATCAATAAACCCCTTGGCAATTCTACCACTTCTCTTTCACCTAGGCCATTTACCACCAATTTTTCCTACCTAGACAAGCTGAGTTTTTCCAAAACATACCTCCACATGTATGCTTGGAAAGGATTTGGTCTTGGGTGATATGAACATGTCCCACATGAATTGGTCACCATTGAGACCAAGAAAACTCATAAGAAGAATGGACTTAGTTTTATATTACCCAACAAAAATCAACCTAAACCACCTATAACCACCATTACTGAGGAAGAAATCCCTTCCTCACTGACCTATCCCCCACTCACATGTGAGGATGATGACATCATCCCACCTAATTTTTTTCATCAACATGATCAACCTAGGACCCTTGACATATCAAATGGAAGGGAAAACTATAACCATAACTTTGACCCATCCTAAGATGATGGAAGAAGACTCTCCTACCATTAACACTATTTCGTGCCAAGATGCTGATTCTATTCTCACCTACCTAAGTGCCCTAGATTCTTTCATCCATAAATCCCTTCTTCCCAAGACCTTGACCATGTTAAACAAATATACCATAGATATAAACTTGGGCACTCCAAGCAAATCATACATTTTCAAACTTGGTCAATCAATGGTTACTAAGGAACTTTAGGACTTGCCCTCCTTCTTGCAAGACTATAATATAGCTTTCACTTGGTCTTATAATGGCATGCCTATAATTGATGCTACCATTACCACCCATAACATAGCCATTCACCATGATGTCAAGCCTGTCAATCAAAAGATTTGATGTATGCATCCTTGCATAGCCCTTCTCATCAAAGAAGAGCTTCACCATCTTCTATATATCAATTTCATTCAATCCATTGACTATTGCTAATGGGCCTCAAACATCATTATTATCACCAAATCCATAGGGGCTTATACATTTATTTGGATTTTTATGACCTCAACCTTGCCTACCAAAAGGATGACTTTCCTCTACTAAGCATTAACCAATTATTTAATCTTATATCTAGCCACAAGATGCTATCTCTCATTGATAGGTTCTTGGGTTACAATCAGATCTTAATTGCTTCCAAAGATCATCATAAAAGTACCTTTACCACCCCTTTGGTAACCTTTTGATATATATTCATACATTTTGGGTTAAATAACACTAGTGAAATATAACAACATGACATGACATAAATATTCCATTACCTTATCTATCAAATTGTAGAGGAATATGTGAACAACCGTCTCAAAAAATCCAAACTGTAAAAGGACCATTTAGCCATTCTCAAGATCATCTTTGAGAAAATTATCCATTATCATGTCTACCTAAACCCCAAGAAATGCATTTTTGGGGTCTTATCATGAAATCTTCTTGGTTTTATTATCTCACTTCACAAAATTGAATTCAATCCCACCAATATCAAATCCATCATTGATATGCTTCCTCACACCAACCTTAAGCAACTCTGTAGTTTATAGGGAAAGATTCAATCCATTCTTCATTTCATCTCCTAGGTTTCAGACCAGTGTCAACCTTTCCACCACCTTTTGAAGAAGGATGTCTCTTTCAAGTGGAATAGTGACTATCAAAAGGCCTTTGATTTAATCAAAAAGTACCTTTTGTCACCTCCTATCCTCATTCCTCATAAAAGAGACCGACATTTCTACCTTTATATCTTTGCCACTAACCATTAGTTAGGGGTAATGTTGAATCACTGAGATGAATAACATAGAGAATAAACTATATATTACATTAGCTACATTCTTGTAGAATACAAGACTTGGTAAACCCATACCAAGAATATTATCTTAGCTTTAGTCTTTGTGGTCACTAAATTTTTCCACTACGTTGTTAACCATAAAACCTATGTCATAACCAACACTAACCCACTCAATTACATGCAATCCAAGCCATACCAAAACTAGTGTATGGCCAAGTAGATTATGCTCTTAGTAGATTTTGACCTTGAGTTCTTCTAGCAAAAAGTCAATTATGGGGAAAGTCATTGCTAACCAATTGGTTGAGGTAATGTTAGTAGATAATCAACCTCTACCTCTTGCATTCCTCGATGAGTCTATTGCAACCCTCTCTCAAGTGAATTTGACCTATCAATTCACCATGTTCTTTGATGGATCAAAATGTCAACATGGTGGAGGAGTTGGTATCATCCTTATCCCATTTAAAGGTGAACCTTGTGATCTAGGAATTTAACTCAAGAGAGGATGGTTAGTATGGTTTTAGCTCTAAAATGAAAACAAAATGAAATAAACACACTAATAACGTAACATCTCTAGGCCCAGACACTAGGGAGAGCTTAGTTAATAAAAACAAATGACAAACATAACTAAAATGAAAGGAATGAAAAACATAATAATTCCTTCACCTTCCTTGGATTCTCTAAATGCCTTTGTAGTGGTGGCTTGCTCAGCTTATGCTCATGAAGTCCTTGGTAATGAAAGCTTAGCTACGTCCATCTCTCCTTAACACCTTTATCTTGGAATAAATTTGGCATGGTAACACTAGTTGCTTAAAGCTTTTAGAACCAATCCCAAATTATAAATTTGCATAAATTAAGCTTAAAAATGATGTTGTGAGGCCTCCTATTTATAGATTTTTGGATTTGATCAGAATCAATCTCAACTATCCATCTCAAGATTGAGATGTGTGGTTGAGGATTAATTCAATTTTTGGAATTAATTTTGTAATTATCCTCATCATGAAATTGGAAGAAGGGGAAATAAAGAGGCATGGGGGGCATCATCGAAGGCATTGATGAGGCATAGAGGGCTTGAATCTTGATATTTATGGAATTTATAGCCTAGGGATGTCTTCCCAATAAATGAGGTCACTTGATGATGTATGTATTAAATATTCATTTCTAAAAACAAGTATTCAATAAATTTCCATGGAATTTTTTATTAAGCCTTGATTTGGGTTAATTAGCTCTTAAGCATGATTAAGCACTTTATGCACAAATTAATCAAATTAATCAGAATGCCTTATTATTGGTCCTAAATTTAATTGGATTAAAATTAGGAGTTATTAGATGTGTTGGAACTGTATTACCATTTAGAATGTTACCAACAAAAAATAATAAAGGCATGCATCTTGTGCAGAATATTTGATAGGAAAGAGCAATCTAGAGCACTTAGGTGCAAAATTAGCATTTTGACTCAAAATAATTTGATCAAAGTTAGTTGACCCATAAATTTCATTGCCCCATTTAGTGATACCTTATCCAAAATCAGCACTTGAATATGTTAGTTTCACATCATTTAGCACGGTTTAGTGTTTTTATGCCAAATTGGTCAAAAGCGTAGTTGGAAGTTATTAGTGGCCAAGTTTAGGTGTCTACAGTTTGCCCCTATTTCAGAAGATGTTTCAAACCATAGGAAAAGAAATGTCTTTTCAAAGAATGATAAATAGCATGTATGCCAAAAATAAGATGAGGGTTGATGCATATAGCTCCAAATGGTTTTTGGGAAGCATGCCCCCTTGAGGGAGTGGCCGCCACATTTGTTGATGGATGGTCCCTCAAAAATAAACAATAAGAAAGATGGAATTAACCTATGGTTGAGAAAATACCTACATGAATTGATTTAAAAAGGATGATAATTTACCTGAAGGTGGTTATAATCAAGAATAAATGTCAAAATAATGATTTTCCCATAGGCGATTATAATCATTAAGCAGACCTGAATTGGCTAAAATTGATGGTGCCCTAGTTAGGGCTTATTAACAAGAATAACTCAAGGATATAACCTGGAATACATATTAAAGATGAGTGGGTGCAAAGTGATAAAATAGATGAATAGAAGAATAATATTGTTAAGTGTGAATGATTCAATTGTACCTATCAATGAGGAGATGCTTATCCTGATTAATAATGATACAACTAGAATGGTCAAATGAGTTATATTGATCAAGGTGGGTGGGAGGATTTTCCAAGGTGCCAAGGATAAAATTTTATAGCTCCATTGATTATAGACCTTCTTGAAGCTGATTTTTGATGTAGCATGTGATGGTAGGCTTTATGATAGAACACCATGAAGACTTGGTAAAATATGCATAAGGACTGACTCCCAATCTAATAAAAACTCAAAAAATAATGTACCAATGATAAAAACCATGATGACAATGTTAATAGATGAATATGGATGGACTCAAGAATAATGTGCACAAGGAATCACCCAATGAACACATATAGATTGAGTTGAGGCAATAGTGTTGAAAGCAAACAAATAAGCAAGTGAATAAACAAACAAATAAATATAAAAATAAACAAATAAACAACTTGAAATAAATAAACAAATAAAAATATTGAAAATAAAAGTAAAAAAACATCCTAATAATGGCCATGCCCTAGTAAGGTGAATCAAGGATAACTAACTAGGCTTAGACAAGACAAATATTTTTTGATTTTTGAAATGTTATGATTTTTTTTGTCATTTTGAGGTATCTTAACTCGATCAAGAATGACAAGATACCTGATCACAAAATGGTGAGATTTTTTGGCTTAGGTTACTCATTAAATGGTGAGAGCATATGGAAAGGGGGACTGAGGTGACCTCAACATGAATTGAGCATGACCCAAATAGTCCTAAAATGACCTCAAGTCATAGTAATTCCATCCACACAAAAGGTATGGAAAAACCAAATAGGTCCCAATAAGTTCTCAAATCTAACAAATGGCCAATCAAATGAAAATAATG
This sequence comes from Torreya grandis, assembly GCA_037957365.1. Taxonomy (NCBI): domain Eukaryota; kingdom Viridiplantae; phylum Streptophyta; class Pinopsida; order Cupressales; family Taxaceae; genus Torreya; species Torreya grandis. Next base: position 597,869 of record JARHVA010003057.1, on the reverse strand, counting down.
ATGGCAAGGTGATGCAATAATGCATGGAAAACAAGTGTTGCCCCTAGTTTACCCATAGGTGATTATAACTAGGATACAATGGTATAGGTCAATGATACTAATTTTCCCATAGGTTGTTATAATTAGTAGCAATATTGGTGAGACATTGATTTACCCATAGGCAATTATAATCAGGCTCACATAAACAAGCTTAATAGGATGAAAAATATCTTGCTAGATCAACTATCATACTACTTTCATAAACTATCATTGAAACATGGATTGGATTGATGATTGAAACTTGATTAGAGTCCTCTCACAAAAATTAAAAGAAGAACCAAAGTAGCTATGATCAAAATAGGATTGGGTAGGATGACTAAAAATAGGCTTTGGTCTAGATAGTAATGGAATGATAGGATAGTATGGTCTTGCTAAGGATAATGATGGTTTTTGATAGATTTCATAAAATGGTAAGAGGATTGCCCCTAGGTGATGGGGTGAATGGTTGGGTACTTTGACAATTAAAAATGGATATGTAACAATGGCAATGGCATGGTACATGCTTTTGGCCTAGGTGTGGTTTTTGATTCTATTATTCTTACTGATGGGGGGATGTGAATCCTAATCAACAAATGATACAAATAGAATACTTTATCATGTTAATTTCTAGCCCACACCTCATTAGAATAACTGATCTATCAAGAATGGCCTATAGATTTAGTTTTTGAGAATGCTTTTGTGATCTTCATTGGTCATTGATTGTGATTCTCTCAAATATCGAGACAAGGTATTTTTATAGCCTCTACAAAGGAGAGTACAACCATGGATGGTAAATAGGGACAAATAATGGATGGTAGGTTTGATTATGAAATGTAATGGTAGATGATAATATAATGTATAATGGTGGGGAAACAAATGAAGATCAAGAATTTTAGTCACATGTAATGTTTTTTATGCAATTTTCAACATAATTTTGGTTGTGGTGGGCACAAAGACTTGTTCTCTTGATAAGATGATCAAATTTTTTTATTGTTTGGTCCTGAGAGTAGCTACTATTTTATTAGGCTGTAGATAAGAAGTTATTTTGATGTGATATTTGATTTTGTCTTCATCAAGTAGTGAAGAACTTTTATGCTCAGCTATTGGTGCCTCAATGAGGTTTTCACCAATGAATTTGTCTTGATTGTCCCATAGTACCATAAAGAAGGTTTCACTAAGGAATGTTGACTTTTGAATTTGATTATCTTCTAGCGCTTCTTAAAAAGTTTCACTAAAATATGTTGAGTTTTGACTTGGATTATCCCCTAGGGCCTTCAAAACAGTTTCACTAGGAGAGTGTTATTCTACTACATGAATGTTGTTTTGGCCTTCTTGCTCTTCTTCAGCTACTATGTCACCATGGATGCATTTCAAAAAAGTTTGATTATATCGGTCCCAATCAACATTTGTGGGAGATAGAATGTCAATAATATGGATATTTTAGTTGATGGTAATGGCCTATGGAATGGTAATGAAATGGGGAGAGGTTGGACAATCCTCATAGAAGACACCAGGATAAATTGTGTCAAAGTTGAAGTACTCATCCTCAAAAACTATAGAAGGATAAAAAATGTATTCAAAATTATTTATGAGGTATGTGTTAATATTGTTGTAACATCCATGAACATATTCTTCATCTAAATCTGATGTCAGTTCAAGAAAAGAACTTGACTCTAACTTTGATTCTTTATTTGATGGGTAGTTTGTTATAATCATGTCTTGTTGAATATTTGGTATTAGATAATTAAAAACCTATAATAGCATGATGTGCTCTAAAAAGACTAGTTTGTCAAAGTGATACTCCTCTAAGATGGGAAAAAGGTCAAGAGATAACTCCTTAAAGACTGACTTGTCAATAGGAAGGTCTTGAAAAATAGGCACATGGTCAAGGTAATGATTTTCCCAAAAGAAATTATAATCATTAAGAAGTGACTCAATGAATATTGGCTCATTAGAGTGAGACTCCTTGACAATTGATATAAGATCAATAGATAATTTATCATAGGTTGACTTATCACAAATGGTTGATTCAATAAAAACATCTTAGATTGGTTGGTTTTTTTGGCCTTGGTTTCCAATGAGTTGGAAAATTTTAGTTTTGAACATAGTTTGGTCTTCAAATGATTGGATTAGTTAAGGTTTTGTTGAGATTGGTACTAGATGAGTAATGACTTCTAGTTGGATAATGGTAGGGCCTTGGGGAGTATGATTTCTCACATAAGCCAAAGGACAAATTCCTGTGATGATAATGATAGGGCATTTTAGGGCTTGATTGCTTGCACAAGCCAAAGGACTAGGTCCTAGAATGATGAAGGGGCATTGTGGAGCTTGATTACTTGCACAAGCCAAAGAATCCATGTCTTCCTCATAAACCATATCATCTTAGTCATGAGTTGGCTCATAAGCTAGTTCTTGACTATGTTCTATGTACTGATTATTGAAAAGAGGGTATGGATTTGTATCCCAAAAAACATTATCTATAGTTGGGTCTTCAAAGCCTTCCTCACAAGCCTCTTCATATCAATCAAGGTCTTGATATAGATCATAAGTTATTTCATGACTTTGTTCCCATGAATGATTAATATGAGGTGGATAAAAATCTGTCTCACAAACCATATTCTCATCATTGGAGTCTTGACTAAAGCCATAAAAGTCATTTTGTGTAACTATTCTATCATAAGTTAGATTGTAAGTGACTCTCCACTATAATTGTAGTGAGACATATCCACATAAATTATGAAATTTCTAAAAATAAAAAGGCTTAGAGTTATACAAACTCTAAAAAATGATCCAAAGGACAAATGGTTCAAACTTGGTCTAACTTGGTTGAAGGGGTGGAGCTGTATCCCTAATGTGGTTTGAAAGTGGAGTTGTATCTCTAAAATGGTTTGTGCTAATATTTGTCATAAAATAGTCTAACGTCAAAAGTCTAATTTGAAATGTCATATGCATAAAAGGTCAAGCATCTAATTAAAAACTAGCATGTCAAAGGTCTAGGTCAAAGTGTTCCAAATAAGATATAAAGTAGGAAAGGGAAAAGTTGAGTTGCGAAGTCTTTTATCCAAATATAGATTCAAAATCTAGGCTGAAACAAATAGGCATTATGTGATTTGATTTAATCTAACAATTTTTCAAACAACTTTGACATAGACCCAGTACATGGAATCAAACATAAACATGATCATCTCCTCTATAAACTAAATAAAAATAATTTTTAATAATCATGTTTTATTTTTATTTTATAGAGGAGAGGAGAGAAGAGGAGAGGTATAGTTTACTACTCTATAAAATAAACTAAACTAAACCACTACTCTACTCAGGTTTAGTTTAGATAGGTTTAGGTTTAGTTAAGTTTAGTTTGGTTTAGTAGAGTTTAGTTTAGATAGGTTTAGTTTAGTTTATAGAGGTAGAGGTTAGGTTTAGTTTATTTTAGTTTAGATAGGTTTAGTTTAGTTTATAGAGGTAGAGGTTAGGTTTAGTTTAGTTGTCTATAGGTTTAGTTTAGATAAGTGTTAGTATAGTTGTCTATTCTAGTTAGTATAGTTGTCTATGATAGTTAGTTTAGTGCCTATCACGATAGGTTTGTGTTAGTATAGTTGTCTATGATAGTCTAGTTTAGTATAGCTATCTATGATAGTTAGTTTAGTGCCTATCACCGTAGGTTTGTGCCATGAAAGGCATCCCCACTCTAGAGTTTAGTGCCTATCATGGTAGATTTGTGTTGCGATAGGTTTAAGTTTAGTGCCTATCACAGTAGATTTGTACCATGATAGGTGCCATGATAGGCATAGTGGGCATCATTAGAGGATGCCAATAGTGGACTATCACAATAGCTTTGTGCCATGAGAGTAAGCCAATAGTGCCTTGAAGCATAACTCAGGGATCAAAAATGCTCAAGGAACTATGGCTTTGTGCCTTGAAGCTTTGCGAGAGGAAAGTGCCTTGAAGCATAACTCAGGTATCAAAAATGCTCAAGGCATAATGGGAAACCTATCATGGTATCTTTGTGAGAGGAAGCCTTGATCCTTGATCCTTAAGCCTTGAGTCTTGATCCTTGAGCCTTGAGTCTTGAGCCTTGATCCTTGATCCTTAAGCCTTGAGCATTGAGCCTTGAGCCTTGAGCCTTGAGCATCAGTCAATAAATCCCTCCATGATGAAGGCAATATTCCTCATGAGAGGATGCCGACAGTGACCTCAAGGGTGAATATGCAAGACCCGAGGATGTTAAAAGTGCCCTCCATAGATTAACGAGGCAAACAAACATGAAGGGGGATTATTCTAGATGTAGTAAAGGTGACTAAAAATAGTAGTAGACCTCATGAGAGGATGTCGATAGTGCCCTCTAGGGAGAATATTCAAGACCCCAAGGATGTTGACAGTGTCCTCCATAGATGAATGAGGCAAAAAGGTAAAGGGGAAGGTTAGGGAAAAATGGTAAAGGGGAAGGCTAGGGTGAAAGGGTAAAGGGAAAGGCCAAATGCTAATGGGTATAAGATAAAGGCTCAGGGAAGGCTATGGTGATAAATTACTCTAAAGAGTAGCATTGGACAGGGGGCATTTTTAAGTTGGCATAAGGCACAAGACAAAAGGTTCTTTGAGAAAGGTTGTGTTCTCCCAAATAAAGGCACAAACAATGATGAAGATAGGATTTAAACAAACAAACCATCAATAGTTTTCAAATTTGGGTAATCGATTAACCAAATTTATGCAACCCAAAAGATAAATATCTCTATATCATCCCCATGAATTAAGGCCTAAATAGAAATCAATCATTGTTTGAATCCAAACTTAACAAGGATAATTGAAAACTCAACATTGAAAACTAGGATTTAACTAAACATGCTAGATAAGATTAGAAAAAATGATAGCATAAGACAAAGGTCCAAATGGTATACATGACATGGTTTAAAACAAATGGTTTTTGGTGCAAGGTAAACTAGTCTTGAAATAAATTGAGTAGCTTAATGGCATAAACATGCTCAAATGATGTGATCTATGTTATGATTCAAAATACTCAAAGGCACAAATGGTTTGACATGATTTGGGAAACATAACACTACCCTCATCAACTCAAATACATTATTTTGACATGACTTATGAACAAACAAACAAGTTTTAGTCTCAAAACATACCAAGCAAAACATGACCAAAATACACTAAGTATAATCATCCAAATCCTAACAGGGGTATGGCATGTGGGGTTGACTAAAACTAGCAAGATTTTGATCATTACAAGGGAATCAATTGTATAATGACTTTCACACCAAATAATGCAAAATAAAATCACATATTTTGGGTTCATATCACTTGGATTGTTGTAAAAAGGTCTAGTCCTTTTTACAACCACTACATCCTACTATTCGCTCAGTGTAGTGTGATGTCCAAAGTACCACTATATCCTATGTGCAACTCTAAAGCAGTAAGTGAAGTCAATTCCAAAAGATGAAACCTTGGGTCAAAGCTTCCCTAAAGAACTTGTGGGAGGTAATGAAATTCCCCTCACAAGCCAAGATGCATAAAAATAATGAAAACATGAAATAGAAAGACTTTAGGGTCATTTTTAAGGTCACCCAAACTTTGATGAGTTTTTGGGGAGTGATTTAGATAAATTTCTTTCTAAGCCTTAGACTAGGCTATTTACAATAAAGGGGACAAATGGAAGAAGATACACTCAACATCCCTCTTCTTTCCAAAAAAAATTAGATCAAATAACTATTGAAGACAAAAATGACAAGTGTGTTCAATTTTAAGGCCAAATGAAATATTTGGTGGTGTTCATTTGACCCCTTAGTCTTAGTTGTAAACTTTAAAAACATTCACCAAAATATCTAAGTCCTTTGTTAAACACCAAAATAAGGTTCCTAATTGATTTTTAAGCATGCAAAGGTGATTTAAACATGTTTTGAACAAATATCAAGCTTGGTCCTGCAACAAAAATGTTAGCATGCCTTTTAGCTTTGAAGCTCTTTTTAACTTGAAACAATAAACTTTGGAAAAATAGCTCTCGAGTCTATATTTTTGGAAAAACACAATGACTAATGTCAGTTATTACAACCAATGATGTTTACCTTAGCTAACCAAAGTCTAACCATTGTCATTTTTGCTAATCAATGTCAGTTAAACCATGTAACTGATTTTAGTCTTACTTGATGATGTCAATTACTGTGTAAAATTGTGGCAACCAAAAATGGCAAAATAAAGTTAGAAAATCAATTTGTAAGAGTTTTAAAGGTCCAAATAAATATTTTAGAGTTTCAAATGATCTTCTTCAAGTGTGAGACATGTCTAGTACCATCAAGCATGCCATTATCTGATCTAGGAATTTGACACAAGAGAGGATGGTTAGTAGGGTGTTAGTTCTAAAATGAAATAAACACAATAATAACATAACATATTTAGGCCTAGACACTAAGGAGAGCTTAGTTAACAAAAACAAATGACAAACACAACTAAAAATCAAGGAATGAAAAACATAATAATTTCTTTACCTACCTTGGTTGCTCCAAATGCCTTTGTAGTGGTGGCTTACTTGGCTTGTGCTCATGAAGTCCTTGGCAATGGAAGATTGGCTACCTCCATCTCTCCTTGGCACCTTTGGCTTGTGCTTGGCTTGGATTGGAATAAATTTGGCATGGTAACACTAGTTGATTGAATCTTTTAGAACCAATCTTGCATTATAACTTTGAATAAATTAAGCTTAGAAATGATGTTTTGAGGCCTCCTATTTATAATTTTTTGGATTTGATTAGAATCAACCTCAACCATCCATCTCAAGATTGAGATGTGTGGTTGAGGATTAATTAAATTTTTGGAATTAAGTTTGCAATTATCCTCATCATGACATTAGAAGAAGGGGCAATTAAGAGGCATGGAGGACATCATGAAAGGCATTGATGAGGCAAGGAGGGCATGAATCATGATATTTGTAGCATTTATTGCCTAGGGATGTCTTCCCAAGAAATGAATTCACTTGATGATGCATATATTCAATATTCATTTCTAAAAATAAGTATTCAACAAGTTTCCATGGAATTTTTTATTAGGCCTTGATTTGGGTTAATTAGCTCTTAAGCATGATTAAGCACTTTGTGCATAAATTACTCAGATTGATCAGAATGCCTTATTATTGGTCCTAAATTTAACTAGATTAGAATTGGAAGGTGTTATCAGATGCATTGAAATCATATTCCCATTTAGAATATTACTAACAACAAATAACAAAGGCACGCATCTTGTGTAAAATATTTGATAGGAAAGAGCAATCTAGAGCACCTATGTACAAAATTGGCATTTTGATTCAGAATGATATGATCAATGTTAGCTGGCCCATAAATTGCATTGCCCCATTTATTGATACCCTGGCCAAAATTGGCACTTAAATATGTCAGTTTCACATCATTTTACATGTTTTAGTGTTTTTAGGACAAATTGTGTGTTTTGGGTAAAAATTGGTCAAAACCTAGTTGGAGGTTATCAGTGGCTAGTTTTAGGTGTCTACAAACCTCTCCCTTTGTCCTTCAAGCTTGATTTTTCATGTATCGATAATATAGCTGAGTATAAAGCCCTAGTGATAGGTCTTTAGATTACCTTATCCCTAGGAGTCAAAATAATCAATATATTTGGTGACTCCCAAATTATGGTTAATAAAATAAATAACTCTTACCAGTATAAGAATGATGTCCTACAATAGTATAAGTAACTAGTTGATGAACTCTAAGCATCATTTGAACACTACCGCATCCAATCATCCCCATGATCTACTAACAAGTTTGCCGACACCATGGATTACCTTGATTCTTAGATACCATTTTTACTCTAGGATTCTAAGATATTTATCAACATCCATAGACTCACCTATACTTCCTATGTCAAACTAGACTCTCCCACCATTTTCAATGTGAAAGAGACCCAACTTAACCTTTGGTATCAACAAACCTTTAACTATCTAAATCTTGGAATATTTATTTTTGGCCTCTCTAGGAATGCTCAATGAGTATTTATCTAGAGTACCTCATGTTATACCATAATAGGAGGTATCTCTTATAAACAAGGCTTTGATGGCCTCCTCTTTCATTGCATGCATAGTCATGATGTCTCTCATGTTCTCAAGGAAACACACAATGGTATCTATAGGGGACACTTTAGTGGCCTCACTGTAGCTAAGGGCATCCTTCACCTCAGCTATTACTAGCCTACCCTTAACCAAGACTATTGTGATTATGTGAAAAATTATGTTTAATGTCAACAACATTCCAATCTACATCATGTGCTTAGTCATAGTCTCTACGTTTCCACTACTTTTTGGCCCTTTTCATAATAGGGTCTAGACCTTATAGGTGAAATTAACCATCATTCCTCATAGTGACACCATTCTATAATTACCATGACTGAATATTTTACCAAATGGGTAGAGGTTATTCCTCTTGTCTTGACCAAAGTGGAAAATATTATCAATTTTATCAACCATCATATCATCTGCCAGTTTGGTCTTCCTCAAAATATTATTATCTACAATGGTAGACCCTTTAAAAATAAACAAGTTTAGGGTTGATGCAATGCATTCAACATTAAATTAAGCTTCTCCTCATCCTATCATCCAAAGTAAATCGATAGGCCAATGCCTCTAACAAAAATATTAATAACATGCTAACTAAAATGGTTAATGCATCTGGTTGGGATTGACATTTCCATATCCCCTTCACCTTATGGGAATATCATAGTTGCATTATAACCCCTATGGGTGCTATCCCATTTTTTATTGTGTTTAGAGTGGATGTCATCCTACCTCTTGAATTCCAAATAACCTCTCTTCATATATATTTGTAAGATCTCATTTCTAAGATTAATTATCATCAACACCATCTAACACAACTTGAGCTACTTAATGAGAATCATTTAGTAGCCCTTACCCATCTTCATGTCTACCAAGAGCATGTCAAACATGCCTATAAAAATCATCTTAAAGTACAAGAATTTAAAATTAGAGACCTCATCATAAAGGAAAATCATGTTTCCAATATGGAGAAAAGCAAGCGAGGCAAGTTTACTTCTAATTGGCTTGGACCCTATATCATAACTCACAATTATAGATTAGGAACTTATCAGTTGTCTTCTATCGAAGGCCACCCAAAACTTGAGCCCCTCAATGCTTCACATCTATTTCTATTCTTTTGTTAAGAAGGATCAAGATCACCTTTTATTTAACTTAAGCTCATCCCTTGTTATCCATCCATATTGCATATCTCTATTTTACGGGAAATAAATTCAAATTGAATCATGTGATTATCCGTCATAGTCATAGCCTAATCTTGAATAATGGGTACCATGGATCTACCCATAGCATGGTTCTCATGGTGCTTTACACTCCTTCATAGGATAGATCCCCATGATCATTGTCACTTTAACCTCTTTTACACCTAATCACCCTTCCTGTGTTTCTAGTTTTTCCTTAATAAAGGTGAACCCTTAAGCCTATATAAGAAAGTCTATGTCAAGAAAAATAAAAGAAATAAAAGCAAAATCCACACCAATATCAATCATGGGTCATTCCTAAGCATTTATAGACTACTCCCTCGAAGGATATATGTATAAACATATCTAAAATTACACAGATATAAGGTAGACTTCTCCCTTGAATAAATCACATTAACTTAGACCACTCCCTTGAAGGATGGTTGAGTAAGCATTTATCAAAAGCATAGTAATTTTTTGGAAGCTTTTCATATTGATCAACTTCCCATATATAACAACAAAGAAAAAGACCCATTATCACAATCAAAACAAAATAAAAATACTCTCAAAACCCAGAATCGGCTCTCAAGCAACATAATAAGATGGAAGCCACAATTGGCTTTCATGGGTAGACTTCCCACATTGATCAGTATATATAATTTGGAATAGACTTATTTATATTAACTTTTTGGACACCTATAGAAGATGCATACTAGTCTCACAATAAGGTTCCATCTTCACCCATCTCCCCTTTACTCACTATAAATAAGGTATTTTTGAGCTTACTTAACATTATGTGGCCAAGACACCTCTTTAACCAATTAATGGATGCTAACACAAAGCATTTGAAGGGCTTATGTTCATTAAGCCAATCCAACTTTAGTTTTATTGTTTCAATACTTGTCAAAGAATAAGCATCATGCCCTCTTCTTATCCTATCATGAGTAGTTGATATTTTTGTTAAGTCATTTGTCTCTTGATTATATTATTTGTTCTCCCATATAGTGTTGTTAGTTACCTCACCTCATGTGCTTTAACTTAAGAAAGATGATTGCAACCATAATCATAAAAGGCATATCCATGTGTGTCACAAGAAACATCATAATTATAATCATAATCATAATCATAATCATAACAAGCATATTAAAACCATAACATCCATAAGAATTTAAACAACCAACCATTTTCCAACACATGTCTGAAATCTAAAATAATGAAATCCAAATAATCATTAAGATTTAGAATGTCATAATCATAACCATATATCCAAACGATCTCATGCCTCATTACACATATACCAACAAATAATAAAAACAACATAAAAATCATCCATAAGCAATATAAACATCACACCATAAGAATTAAACATTAACATCAAACCATAAACCATGAACATGAGCATAAATAATGATCATATGTATAACTCATGAGTCAAATAATATAATAATGTGTATAATCAGATAAACATGTCTCTCTCTTAAAATGTACATAACACCACATCAACTCATAGGCTAAAATCAAAATGATAAACAAGATGTCATAATATAGATATATCTATGCCCTAGAGGCACTACTATGTCATAGGGTACCATAGGATTTTGGTGCTTTCCCACCTAATGTACCCACCAATCCCTTAGATGTACCTATCTGTCCAACCAAAAAGGCTACCCACTACCCTAATGTCACTAAACGTACACCACCTACCAAGCTATCCCTATACTCATCCTATTGGGGCTCCTATGGACAATGTATCAAGACTATGCATCATACTAACATAGTTCCTCTACTATATCTAGGTATCGTGCCTGGTGGCCCTATCTATGTTATAATTGCTCCTCCTCTTCTCTACCTCAAAGAGTCCCTCTCCTATGTAACTATGGAAATTGAAGCCCATGCCTAGTTTCTATCATCGATGAGAGTAGCCACTTGATCCTATATCATAACAATCTGACCCTATAAGGTGACCACTTTCCCTTGTAGTGTTGTAACCTATCCCTATGCAAAATTTAATGCCACTCTTGCTTATCCATCAAGTCTAACCAAATCCATAGCCACCAACCTCATACCTCTATCATCCCCACCAATGTTTATAACTACATATATAGGTTGGTACCATGACATGTACCCATTTGTGAGCTTGACATCATTTATATATGCCCTAGTTATTATCTCCTCATAGTCTATCAAAGTAGGCACAAAATCTAGTCCTAATAATAGGATCTCTGACTCCTCTCACCTATACCTAGGGAATGGACCTAAAATACCCTATACCAGGCCAAACTACTGATTTACCCTATCAAATGTGATCACTCCACCTCTCCATCTCTCTTTTCAAATATTCATCTATAACTATGAAGGGAGAGTGTTTGACTCATATAGCCTAGGCATATTAGAAACTGCATATATGGCCTCTAGGTGATATATGAATAGTACACCTAATACACTCTTAAATAACTCCACATCATGTGTCCCACCTCATGCACTAGATATATCAAAATCACCCCTCCATCATATAAAGCCAATGAAGAACTCTATCTACATGTATCTTGTCCATGACAATCCCACTAGCCTTAGCACACAAATATGTTTGTAGGGCCAATAATCTAGAACTAGGATAACATTGATGCCATACTATTAGGGGCCCTAAACCCCCACAACTCCCTATATATCTTTACTAGGAGAATAGGCACCCAAATAAATATAGTCCAACCTAGTAATAGCTCAACCAACACACCTAATAACAAGTAAAGGAATCTAATGCTACTCATGTTCAGAAGTACAAAGCATGTAACTATGATCATTAGCATGGTCATTAGTCTTCTCTCACTTAAAGCCCTCTTATGAAATGCATTGTACCTAAACCTCCCAACATGCCATTTAACCTAATCACTATTGTCTACATATAAAATCTTGATGTGATCATCCCACTCCTCTCATTCTATATGATAAATTAGATCATCATGGAGTACAAGTTGAGTGATCCTATGCACATACTTAGGCAAGATAGTCATCTCATTGATCAATAATAGGAATATGTTCATATAAATATCCTATCCCTGAATGAACACTACAACCATGGATGCATCTCAAAACACATGATGATAGTACCTCATAAATCCCAACCCCACCTCCTCCATATGGGACTAGTCATCTGGGGTCATCCCCTAATGAATCTTTATAAATATATGTGGTACTTAGTCACATATTCATATCTACTCCCTGGCCTACACTAATTCGAACACATGGCTTAGTCACCTATTTCCTTATCCTACCCATCTACCCAGTACCTACTAAGTTTACCCTCTACACCTACCCTAACCTCTAACCCCTAAGCCAATGCATAAATTAAAGTTAATTTATTAATTATAATGACATCCCCTACCTCATTTTGTGACCTCTATCAAGGATTCAAATGAAGACCCACCCATCCTTATCTACATCCATGTGTTCCCTACATCCTCACTAGTCCACTAGGTCAACTCTCCACCTTAACTAACAATCACCATCTACCTCAATAAATACCTTCAATAAACACCTTCACCACTAAGCACTAAAATATCCAAATCTCTAAGTAAAAACAATAAAAATAAATAATGGGTATAAGTGACTCAATTTTACTTTTAACTCAAAAAAATTTAGGGTTTCCACCCTAAACATTGATGGTCAAGGTGACCATTGGCAGTCACCCTTGAGCACCCTAACTATCGATGGTGAGGATTCTCACTTTGTGGCCTTCATCTAAGCATAGAATCCTTTAGGAAAACCCACCTAATGTTACCCACCCATGGAGACTACCTTCTCCACCACCCCAACCTACCTCATCACCTTGTTGTTAGTCTATTTTGGCCCCACTATCACATATTTTTGTAACACTTTTTACCTAGTTTTTTGACAATAGTGACAACATTTCCATGTTGACCCTTTTGAACTTGTGTCACCTAGCACTTTCCTGACTAGCTTGTGTCTTTTTAGGAGTACTTCCTACGTTGAATACCTATGACACTTGACCTATTTGTGTTTTCCCTAAGAGCACTTCCTACCTTGAATACCCATAAAAACACTAACCTTGTTTAGGAGACTAATAGGTGTACCAAACCACCATGCCTAAATGTGATCATGTGATATATTGGTCACTTCTCTTCCTATCACTAACTTTTATTGTTATCAACTATGGTAACTTAATCTTTATGTGATCTTAGCTATCACACATTTTCATACTTTGTGAAATCATTTGTGCTTTAGTTCCCAACCTATCATCCACCTTTATGATGTCAACCTTTGTCATCACCTTCACCTACCTTCTCAAACCTGTGCCTAATTTTTCTTTACCTCATCACCTCCTAGTTTGAAGGGGAACACGTCCTCCTATACTCAAGGCAATTGAACATTTGAACTAGCAATTAGTTTATGTTTTGTAGATTGTGGATTCAAACCACAAAACAAAAAGGAGAAAAATATATAAATTGGAAATCTACACACCATGATTTTGAATGTTGAAATACCCCTAGATCGACTTAGGACCCTCTTAAGACCAATCTAACCCTTTGAACCCTAATTGAGCTTACCCATAATCAATTTTACTAGAATGGCTTAACCCTTAAATTTTACCCAATTTAACCCTTCACCCTCAATTGATGATGATTAGGTTGACCATTGATAGTCACCTTAACCATTGATGATTAGGGTCCCCCTCCTTAACCACTAACATGCAAACTCACTCACCTTTATTTTCTAAAAATAGCTCATTTAAATCTAGTTATGAACCTTTACATGTGCGATTTAAATTTAGGAAGCCCAATTCACATCTCATTATAACTCTTTATCATGTGCCTATAAGAAGATAATATCAAGGAGGTGAAATCCATATGTAATTATTTTCAAGAGCTTGTACATCCAAATTTATATATTTTAGGTTAATCATCATCAGTGATCTAGTGAACAAGACACTATGTTAGAGAGCCAACTTGTCACCATAGCTCTATCAAAGTGATAAGTACCATTACTCTATCAAAATAATTCCATATTCCACTAACAAGCCAACCACCTCAACCAATCATCTAATCAACCTTCTATAACATAAGTATTTTATTTTTACTTATTTTATTACTTTATTTTCTTTTTTCATCCAGCCCAACACAAACCCAACTCATAGAATCTCACTTTTAGATCCCATTAATTAGACTTTTGCCAACCCAAATCTACACACAGTAACCATTGATGATTGTCCCAACCATCGATGATATATCCAATCACTGATGGACACCTCGATAGGTGATAGTCACCTTAACCACCAATGATTAGCCCAATCACTGATGGTCACTATTGAACTAAATTTTAGCAAGCTATTTTCACCCACCTACCTCTTATAAAATTATGCACCTAATTTTCTATGTCCCTACCTATTCATAAACCCCTTTCTAATTTTTTGAAGTAGACCCTAATCATCTGGCACTAGTATTAATTAGCTTATCACTAATTTAATAAATTTTAGTCTATTTTCTTAGTAACCATTTCTTGTATTTAGTTTTAGTACCTTTTTATTATTGAAGCAAAAAATTTCCTTTATATTTTATAAAATTAATTATTTAAAACATGTGGATTGACTACCCCTAAGGAATCTCTTGCTTTGGAGATCTAGTTATCACTAGGTAATCAACTCAACTATCTATCTAAAAAACTAGTTTGCTTTAGTGTTTTCTTATTTATAGGTCATCCTAACAATTCAAAGAGGAACTCTTCATGATAATGTAATTTAACGTATGTATAATAAAATAGGTTTTTTAACCATACTCGTACTTAGTTTCTTCTTTTCTCTTTATAATAACAAGTAAGAAATTCACTAAAACACCTAACATGGGGTATTATGGGAACAACTGGTGTAGATTTAGGCATTTGATAGATCGACAAAGGTGAAACCAAAATATTGGTTTTGGATCTAGACCTAGTTACTCTATTGGGTGTATATAGGGCAACTCAGATGCAGTGAACAACTTTTTCTAGGGAATGGCACATAGTGTATCTTACCCTCCTAACACTAACTTTTTCTATTGATGTAGTTTTCATATACACCATAAATTTTATTAAGGTATCCTCTAATGTTTTAGTATATAAATGGAGATAAAATCCATTGTATACCATGATTTATTGGTATGGGTTGAACAATCACATGGCGGAATAATAGGATGAGCATACAAGTTGTTAACTAGGTATGAATGGATGAGTGAAACCTAGAATAAAGTTAAAAATTAGTTGATTTTGATGGATAGATTTTATTATAAAGTGGGTATATCTAAAAAAAACCCAAAAGGTAAAATTTATAGTAAGAAATAAGGTTTTGTGATCTCAAGAGTGATTAATTCTAGGCTAGTCTCTTTGTGGATAAATATCTAAAACTAATGCTTCTGACTAGTAGCTATTGCACACATACATACAAACATAGGTAAGGAGTCAAAGGAAAAGATAATATAACATACTATGAAATATCAAATAATTTTTTTAATCTTATTTAGAGTTTTTTTTACACACCCTTATTCAAAATATTATAGATCAGATCACAAAGGTATCTAAGGTAGTTATTACTCACTTCTAGAAAACTATATCATGTGAGACACTTATACACACTCAAAGAAATAAAAAATTCAGCCTAATTACATAAAATTAATGATATATGCTAATCATCCAATAGTTATTTCACATATTATACTTAAATATACAAATAAAAATAATAAAGATTTTTTTGTAGCTTTTACACACTTTAAATTACTATATCAACCAACTAGGAAAACAAACACAACTAATTACACATAATTGAAAGAGAAAGACATCAACACAATTGCATGATAGTCAAAAATATTTTTTCATATGTGGATAATATTTACAATCAACCTCCTCCCTCTTTTTGGAAAGTAGAGGATTCTAATACAAATATATTTAGGGGGGGGTGGTCACAACGTCCTCCAAATCCATGCAAACCTCTAAACTTACATGCTAGAGATAATTAGAATGAGAGTTCTAATTGATGCAAAATGTTCATGCATATTTAAAATAGTCAAAATTGAGTCTTTAAAATAAGACTTGTTCTTACAAAACCATGCAATGTGTGGATGTTTAAAATTTTGTTTAGCTAAGTATTACACATCTTAGTTACATTTCCACTTCACATGCAAAATATATATTAAAATAACTAAAGAAAACTAAGGTTTATTAGATGTTAGGGCGTTTGTGGTTTAAATTTAAGTTGTTAGAGGGATTATAGTGGAAGGTGTAGTTGAACTAGATGATCCATCTATAGGTTGTTTCTTCACTTATACTTCCTAGTAGTGCTTGTATCTGACACTATGTTACAATCTTATTGTGCCCATATTTAAAATAGAGGACCTATGTACCTTAGTGACTCACATGGGTAATCACGCATGATTATTATTAGTGGATTTTAAATCCACCTAAAATATCTCTTCTTCTATGACTTTCTTCTTAGTGAATCCTAATTCTTATTTAATTTCCTCTAGTGTGCACCCCTTGAGACTTTACTTAAAATTGGGGGATGCCTATTAGAGGAGTTGGTTATAATTGGCCATGCCGATTATTTACATTAGGAATATAAGGCCTTGGATATATTTAAATCATCCAAAATTTGTAAGACTCATTTTTCATGATTTGATAATTTTTTAATCAAGGATTACATGCTTGATGCCCAATCTCAAACTTTTGACATCCTGATGACCACCAAATTGAGAGCGTTGGTTGCTTCCAATGGCATCATCAAATCAAAATGTCTAAAATCCTTATTGTGGTGCATAGTATAAGGAAAGCGAGCTTCTTATTATCTTATTTTAAATAAATAAATAATTAAAAAAATTCAATAATGTGAATAAATAATTCATCTTTCATTATTCTAGTAGTATCCAAGATGTTGTATAATCTAAGAGTTATACTTTAAAAATCATCTTCAATCACTCTAGTAACTTATACTATTTTTTGTTTCTATTATAATTTCTCTATTTCTTGTTGCAACACTTTCTTGGATTGTTTAGTGCCCTTATGGGGTTCCAACAATGTTTTTATATTCACTTGAATATAAGCTTTGAAATCCTCATTTTATGGATACTATCAAAGTATACTATTATTTTTCTTTAACAACTTGAAAACATAATACATTTATTCAAAAACCAAGCCTCTATCAGAGTCATCCTCTATTTTCCTCTTTCTTACCCTTTGGATAGTTTCCATTGATTTATCAAAAATGGAGCTTACAATGGGGAGCTCTTTATTGTTAAATTAGGTCTTTATGAAGCATGGACCTCCAACTTTCCAACCCACTATGGAATTACCAACTATGTAGCACCAATTGGTTGAGTGTACTCAATAGTGGTTAATGTCAAAACATCTTCTAAATATTGCATTAATGCCTTTATATGTATCAAGTATGGCAATGATGGAAAGATAATCTTATGTCAATCCACTTTACCAAACTAAGGCATTGGGTGGATAATATATGTAGTGTTCTTCTATTTAGATTCTACAGAGGAGAAAATAGAAGTATCTTAGGTTGTAGTGAATGAAGGCATGGGTAATCCCAACTGAGTAGAAGACATAAGAAATTAAGTACTAGCAAGGTCTCTAATAATATTCTTAAAAATAGCCCTATTAGACTTGGGAACACTAGGGGAAATGGTAACTCAATTAGTAATGGGGGGATAAGAAACCATAAGAGTCAAAGAGATAATCTAAACACTTGAGACAATAAGAATTATATAAATAATGGGCCTTATATAATTAATGGGAACAATGGGAGATGTTGGTTCCCAATTGTACACCTCATACATTTGGCCTTTCACACTTGAAAGAAAATGGTAAGTAATGATGAAAAACCCACTAGTATGTCATTGTAGCTAGGGAAGGGTTAGGCATCAAGATTAGACTAAATACCAAAAATTATTGAGAGGTACCTACAAAGGGTGTGATCAAATTTTTGCTACTTTTATCTCTACCTGAACTAAGGTGAGAGGACCTATGGGATAGCTTGATCACATGGAGAGATTCTGTAATTCAACCTCCATGGGGATTATTGGCACAAAGAATAACAAATATGACTAAAACATAACCAAAATCATTCACTCTACCTAGGAAAGGTTGTCACATGAAGTAAATGAATTCTCTAGGTCATATAAAAAATACTAAAGATAGATAGGTAAGTGACTATAATATTCATTTTAAAAGAAATTTTCAACAACATAAGGGATGAATAAAAATTTATAATCTGGGATTTAAATCACAAAACATAGACATATGTTAATTATGTAATATTTATGCATCTACTCACAAATAACACTTATGATATGCAACAAGGGGAATTATTTGTAGAGTGGGATAGGGTAGGACAAGTTTGATAATTATAAAAAAGGAAGGTGGAATGCTAGTGACCTTAAAATAGTAGGGTATTTTGTAAGATTCATGACATCATTCCTTAGCATATATGTAGAAAAAATAAAATGCAATTTAGTTGTAAATACCAAATGATACTTGAAATAATAGAACATGCACTAAAACTAAACTTCAAAAAAATATTTCTTATCAAATCCATAAACCTAAGGTGCCCTAACAAGTTATTCAATAAAAAAGGGTATGGTCAGCTCCCTACTACTTCTGGCTCTACCTAAACCAAGGTGAGATGACTTATGGGGTAGCTTGCTCACATGAAGAGATTCTAAAATTCAACCTCCATGGGGATTATTGGCACAAAGAATAGAAAATATGACTATAACACAATGAAACTCATTCACTCCACCTAGGAAAGGTTGTCACATGAAGTAAAAAAATTATGTAGGTCATATACAAGCGACTAAAGATACATAATTTTAATTTAAAAATAAATTTTAAATAAAATAGAGGCTGAATAAAAGATTACAATGCTGGACTTTAAAGCATGAAACATAGACACATGTTAAATATGCAATATTTATGCATCTAATCACAAATAACACTTATGATATGTAGCAAGGAGTATTATTTGTAGGTTAAGATAGGTTATGACAAGTTAGATAATTATAAAAAAGGAAAGTGGCATGCTAGTGGCCTTCAAATAGTAGGGTATCTTGAAATATTCATGACATCATTCATTAGCACAAATGCAGAAAAACTCAAATGTAAGCTAGTGGGAAATACCAAATGATCCTTGAAAGAATAAAACATATAATGAAACTAAACTTTCAAAAAAATCTTTCCTATCAAATCCATAAACCTAGGGTGCTCTAACAAGTTATTTGACAACATGCTCTAAAATAATGTAGAAATGGCTTTATAACCTAGATCCATGATCAAAATGATAACCAATAATGAACATAAAACCAGATATCCAATCAACAATATTTGAAAAATAGATTGTTTCACTTCATTGACAAAAAATAGCAAATAACCACAAGCATTTTCATTAAATTGAAAATAAATATTACAAACATCATTATTTAAAAATGCTACCATGGGTACAAGCATGGTGAGATTTCTCTTTTGATAAGGGAGACATAAAGATGCTCTCAAAGGTCACTAATGGTTGTATAGTTATAATCATCTTAGCAAGGGAGACAAGATCTACACATAACAATTGATCCCAAAAATTCTTGTAGAACCTAGACTTAGATAAAATGAACACCTAAAATAATGACCAAAAACAACCTTGAATAGAGGAGAAGCCCCTTATTTTTATATTTTAAATTTGGGACTATGGGTAAAATTTTTCAAAATTGCAAAACAAAATTTCAAGTCTACCAAAAAATTTCTATCAGGAAAATATTCCCTTGCCATGCCTTAAATCTTTGTCCATTTACAATAAAAATCATAAATCTAAATACCTTTACAAGGAATGATGAATATTTGGATCACATCCTTTGATTTCGTGGTGGGAGATGCCTTTTACATGATCTAGAAGGAGAATATGCATGGTGGAGGCCAAAAAAACTTCTTGCCTTCATGTGTAACTACTTGGAGATGCCCTTAACCACTTACTTGCATAAGTAAAATCTCCTAAACAGTTGCCCTTCCCTTTATGCATGCCATAGAATAACCTACTCTTATAATGATGGCATGGGAATATTATGGATCTATGGCTATTGGGGTGATCTTCCTCTAGTGTCCTACATTGGCATTTCAAGCCTAGTCCAACTAGACTTGTGATATGAACTTTGCATGATCCTTAAAAGCTTTGATGATCTTCTGAATCTTGTATCAACTTGTCCATGGCCTAAAACTACTTAAATCACATGAAACCTTTTAGGGTCCTCTCTTTTGAGTGCATGTTGAATGGCAGGTAAAATAAAATGGCTTGAACCAAAAGCTCTAAGTACAAATGCTCCAAATAAACTATCTACATTAGAAATCTTGAAAAGCAAAAAGCTCAAATATAAGAAGCCTGAATGAAAAGCCTGCATTGAACAATTTATGAAAGTTTTATCTAAAATTCATCAAACAAAATGTCCAAAATCTTGAACTATAAAGTCTTCAAATAAAATGTTGAAACACTTAAACTTGAAATCCCTTAGATAAAATGTTTGAAGGCTTGAGATTTGAAATTCTTCGAATAAAATGTCTAAAAGCTATATTTGAACAAAAAGTTTGAAGACTTAGTATTGAAAACTCATGGATAAAATGCTCTAAGGAAATAGTCCTTTGGAATTTTTATGTGGAAAAAATTCTTGAAGGAAATAGCCCTTTGGAATTTTTTGTAGATAAAATGCTCAAAAGAATATGGTCTTTCAAACTTTTTATGTGAGAAAAATATCTGAAATAAATAAGCTTTTAAAATATTTGCATAGACATTATTTCTAAAACAAATAGGGTCAATTAAAACTAAGTAAAGACCAAATAACACTTAGTTAATTTAACATGACACTTGACCTTTGAGTGAACATTTGAAGATAAAAATTAGGTGAAGGACTTAGTCATCTATACTCAATTCAGGTTGGACTTAGGCATTTTCACTTGACAAGGGATTAATTACTTTAATGAAATTTTGGGCACTAACATTGGCTCTCACTTAGGGATGCATACCCCTTACAGGTGTGCAAATAACCCCAAAATGTAGGACTAGGTGCCAATCCATTGGGTCACAGATTCAAGACTTAGTATTTTACTAGCAATACTCCTGAAGGCTCAATAAAATGAGGCATCTTGATAAAAAAAATATTAGGAGGATCTAAAAATAAACACAAAAAAACATAAAGGGAAACTATACAAACATATCCCAAAGTAGAGGGCAACAAAGTGATGAAATAAAAAAGGAAAAAACACTATACAATTATGTACATAGTTGTAGATAAACTCAATCCAAGAAGTGATTTAGATGTTTACCATTGACTGGTAGCTCTAGTATTCACCATCTAGGTCTCTCAGTTAGAAAGTGTGTTCCCCAATCTGGCTATTCATGGAATGGGGACCCATCTATAAGGCATCAAAATTTTCCATGTTTTCCTTTCTCCTCATGCATGCTATCCCAAAGTATAACTAAATAACCTACTTGGAAAGTCCTTGGAGAAACCTTCCTATCAAATATCTTATTCAACTTTTCTTTGAAATTGAGGTGTCTTTCATGAGCTTGTCTTTACATTTCATCAATCTCAATAATCTAGTTCATCCTGATTTCATAGTGATTGATTTTCTCATCATCCTATAGTCGCTACATAAGCTAGTAAGTTATCAACTACAAATTTATAGTCAAAATTGATTGAGCTCCATAAATAATCTCAAAAGGGATTTTGCCTATAACTATCTTAGGTTTAATCCTATCATCCCACAAGGCAAATTTTAGTTGTTCACCCCAATTTTTCTTGTTCTCTTCCAAAGTTTATCTAATGATTTTGAGCAAATTCTTATTATTAGATTATGCTTTTCTATTCCCCTGAGGGTTGTAATTAGAAACATAGGTCAACTCAATCTTATAATTTTTGTATAATGCCACTAAAGGTTTAGATTTGAATCTCATGACATTATCAACAATCAATTTGATAGGCACACCAAATCTATAAATAATCTAATTCAATAAAAAATCCATAACTACCTAGTGTGTTACTTTTTTTGTAGGGACCGCTTTAACCCATTTGGTGAAGTAATCAGTCACAACTACTATCCATCTATGTCTAATGCTTGAAAAAATAATAATTTATCTAATTAAATTAATTCCCTATTATCTGAATGGGTCTTTAATCATCATAGGTTGTAAGGGAAGATAACCTAAAGCTTTCACCCTCCCAACAAAACATTGACATTTCTAACACTTTTTGACTATCTGAGCAACATCCTTGAACAATGATGGCCACTAATAACTAGATCTCATAATTTTATGAGCTATAACCTTAGGTTCAAAATGACCACCACACACTCCACTATGGAAGTCTTCAATTAGGTTAGTATTTTATTCTTCTAGCATACATCTTAGGAGAACCCCATCTAGATTCTTCCATGCTATTCCATTCTTATTCAAGAGATATTTTTGGGAGACAAGTTTGAGAGTTCTTTTATTTTTGTCCAAGTCAGGGGGATAATTTAGATTTTTCAAGTAGTAAAAAATATCTCAATACAATGGGGATATGTTAAATTGACTCAATGAATCTTCAACATTAAAAACAATAATGTTTACCTTAATAGCTTATAAATTGGTCTCAACCATAAGCTTGGCTAGACCCATCTCTCTTACTAACTTGGTGGTCTGACTATCCATGTCATACTATTTTAACTTGTTAACCCACCTACATATCTTACTATATACTTTAGTCTTAGTCAATTTGTCCTTCACCATGATATGCGAGACATAAGTAACAATCTTTGTTATTAGAATATAAGTCTTGAACATATTGATAGCTTTCAAGAGAGAAAAAACTTGTTTTTCTATAATGGTA
Source organism: Torreya grandis (assembly GCA_037957365.1). Lineage (NCBI taxonomy): Eukaryota > Viridiplantae > Streptophyta > Pinopsida > Cupressales > Taxaceae > Torreya > Torreya grandis. The sequence goes on along the minus strand of JARHVA010003057.1, from coordinate 574,734 downwards.
TAATTTAGCTCAGTAACTTGCATATATTTTCTAGAAAAAGCTATGGGATACTCATGACCATCTTCATTTTTTTGCAATTGAATAATAGTAATAATATTGTATGATGTAAAAGAGAATATCTAGAATAGCTTTGTGTAATCAAGGCTAGCCAAGATAAGAGCAGAATTTAAAGCTTCCTTGATGTCATTAAATACTTGCATGACCTTCTCCTCCCATTTGATGGTCTAGTCCTTCTTCAACATGGAAGTGATAGGCAAAGTAATCTCTGTGAAATTGGACACAAAATCCTTACAAGGTCAATTTGTCTAAAGAAAGACTCAATTCCTTTCTTAGACTATGGGATAGGCACTTTATCAATGGCTTCAAAACATTCAAGGTCAATCATGACACCATCCTTGGACACTAAAAGTCCCAGTAACTTAGCCTTTTATACTCTAAAGTGGCACTTCTTTGGATTAAGTGAAATGTCAAACTCCCTGCATCTGATCAACACTTTTTATAGATACTCAAAATGTTCTTCTCTAGTTTTAGAGTACACAGTAATGTCATCTTGATACATAGTAATGAATTGGTTAATTATCCCTAAAAAATTAGCATTCATAGCTTTCTAAAACATTACACCAGCATCCATCAACCTGAAAGGCATCTTCATATATACACATGTGCCCCAAGGCATTGTGAACATGATCTTGGGTCTCTTGGATTCTTTCACCATAACCTAGTTATATCTAGAGAACCCATCTAAAGTAGATATATCTGATCCAGTAACACTCTATAATAGGTTCTCCATATTGGGTAGGGGATAATTATCTTTTAAATAATCCGTATTCAAATTCCAAAAATCCACACACAAGTGGATTTCACCATTTTAATTTCTCATAGGAACTAAATTTTCAACCCATGATGAACACCTGATGGGCTAAATGATACCACCATCCCTTAGCTTATTTAATTCATCCTACATCTTAGTGGGAAATATGGGGTTAATAGGTCTTTATTTATTCCTAAAAGGCTTTCTATTAGGTTGTAATGGGATGACATGCTAGAATAAATCTTTCCTATATGCTTTCAGCTTAGAATAAGACCATGCTAGACAATCTTGGTACCTTTTAAGTAGTTATATGTAATCTTTCTTCTTAGTTGAACTTAGTTAAGTACCTAGCCAAACCTTTACTAGATTCTCATGAGAACCTAAATTACACTCAATCACGTCATTTGAAATGAATGCATCTCAAATCTTGATTGTATCCGCTCCATCAAAATATGCTTTTAAGCTTATCAATACTCTAGGGAACATGTTTATCTTCAAATAAATTATGTCCTTCCCAAACAAGGTTTATTTCACATCATAAACCTGAATCATGGATTCCAAGTCTATGAGATGATCATGGAACTTAGCTTTATAACTTAGAAACCTTATAATTTGATCATCATCATCAAACACTTACTAATGATGAACATTATCTGTGATTGAAGGCTTAACAATCACCTCCACCTGATACTGATAATGAGGGCTCATATTTGCAATATCTAATTGAGAAATTAACCCTACAAGTTTTATAAATTCTTCATTGAAACTCATATCATGATAACAAATGTTGAATGCATAAAAGAATTCAAGAAAATCCCAAACAACATTCCAATATTGTTTCAACTTTTTATTCTTGGTGGCATAAGCACTATGCATCCTCTTAACCACTAACTCAGAATCCCCCTTGATAATCAAAATTTTAATTCCATATTCATGGGATATACTTAAACCAAGTAAGAGTGACTCATACTCGGTAGTATTATTCATGCACTCAAATGAAATCTGAAAATAAAAATTAAAACATTTACCATTAGGGGCATAGAAAACAACCCTAGCTCTAACTCCAAGATTAGAATAAGCCCCATCAAAAAACATCTTCCAAACTGCAATGCCTTTTTTAGGTTCAACATCAAGCACAATAGATTGTTCATTAGCATAAAAATTCCCCATAAACTACCCAAATCAACATCTATGTACAAAACTTCATTGAGAGCATGTTTTAAATCTTCAATCACATGTAACATCTTTAGCTCTCTATAAAGTTAGACCATATTACCCTCTAATGGAATGGTTCCATAATAAAGGTCCATTTGCACACTTCTACCCATGCTAGTAGCCCATTTTATTGATAGAAAGATCCCCCACTTAGGTAGGCATTCTACAACTATCACATCCATATTTAGATACTTACCAAGATGAACTATCAACTATACAACTAATCCCTTGAATTGTCCCACAAATGGTACCTCTCATGATTCCTTAGCACAACACATTCCAAAGGCTGATGTAATATTCACTTTGAGCTCATTTAGGACACCTAATGGCATCACATTACAAGAAGCTCTATAATCAAATATATAATTATGGATAATCAAGCAATTGATCAGTAGGGTTGTATAAAATAGATCCACATTTAGCTAATTTTCTACTAATGCAGTCCCCAAATAGACCTTTAGAGTAGGTTCAAAAACTTCTTCTAATTCCTCATCCTCTTCTAGGGGTGATATGGGTAATTCAATCTCATTTTTAGTATACCTCTTACCAAATTCCAAGTACTCAAAATCCCTTTTCCTATGTTCAAGTATTCATAATAATTTAATAAGTGGCACAGTGATTTTTATTTGACTCAACACTTGGACCATATCACACACATTATATTGAGGCAGAGGAAAATTTAGTGAAAGAGTAACACAACCTTTAGCTGATATGTAATCAATTAATATTTGAAGTGCAGTAGGCTGGGATGGGTTAACACTCTTGACATCAGCTTTCAAAGGTAGATTTTGTTTAACCTCATTAGCACCCTTAGGGATACTAGATAATATGAGTAATCTATTCTTGATTGGAGCACCTCTCAGCTTAATAACTTAGAAAAAAGGTATAGGGTTTGAAGATTTATGGATTATTGTAGCTTTCCTAGCATCCTTATTTAGCATCCCTTGCTTTTTGGTTTGTAGGGGTAGTGTCTTGAGGAGCAGTAGCTTGATATTTACTTCTCAAGTTATATTATTTCTCTTGGGTAGTTATTTCATTAATTAATAGTTTCCTATCTTCAACTAATAGAATTACCCCATGATATTTCTTAATCATCATAGAGTGTAAAAGATCAAAATAATGAGTGGGCAATTCATATGCTTGTGGCATATTAGCATCACAATTAAAGTCAAAAGTTGGGACACTCTCCATTTCAACCACACTCCAACACTGATCAATCATAGTAGCATTCAACATTTATTTGGATGTGGATATTTTTCTTTAAGGACTTCTATAATTTAACATAAAAATCTCATATTTGGATGATGAATACTCAAGTTCATTTCAATCTTCATCAATTTATTTAATAATATCACATGGAGGGTGTGGAATGAAGCACTTATCACACCAATCAATGTTAATGTCATAATCTGCAGCATTCACCTTAGCATTTAAAGGTTCAATCACTTATTTTTTAGCCCCTCTATCTTTATTTCTATTTATTATCTCATCACATGCAAGCCTCTTCCCTTTATCATTATCTCAATTATGGAAAGCATTCCCCTTTTATGCCTGATTTGGATTTGGAGCTCTATCCTAACTTGTAGGCAAATGCAGGATCCCTTTATCAGCCTTGGCAAGCTTGTAAGGCATATTTTTGATAGAGGAGGCCAAAGTATTTATAGTATCCTCAAAATTGGTTATCTTTATAGACTATGCCTTTTTTTGATTGACAATTTTACATTAGCTTTCCCACAACCTTAATGTTATTCTCAATCTAGATGACCATATTGAACACCAAACACAGGTTCATGGGAGTTTTATCCTGCAAGTAATATGAAATCTTCTTGTCAAAGGCATCGTAGTACTTTATCAATCACACTGTATCACTAGACTTATGTTTTTGGGTAACTATATCATAACCTTATTGAATCAGGTATTGAAATCCTACACACATTCATTAGGATTCTTTTTGATATTTTCAAACTCAGTTAAAAGAAACATGGGATCAACTCTTTCACCATACACAAATTCTAAATACATTCTTCATCTCTTTCTATGAATCAATGTACCCAAGGGGAAGAGAGTTGAACCATTCATGAGTGTTTTCCTCCAGTGTGTGCACAAATACTTTGAAGCACACATCCTCATACTCAACCTCATAATCTTCAATGATATTTTGAAAATACCTTAGGTGTTTAACACCACTCACTAAATTATTCCCTTGAAACTTTGGGAGGTATTTACTAACTTCATTTTGGACTTCATTAGGATAGCCTACCATTTTATCAAAATTGATAGGCCTAAATCTAGGAACATATATTGAAGGATGCTCATTATTATCTTGGTCCCTATGCCTCATGATTGGTTCAATGGGAGTTTCAAGAACAAATGGAAAAGGGATATTAAGGGGTGAATGAGGTGGACTTGGTGGATCAAACTTAGGATGGGATTCAACTAGTTGAGAAGGAGCTGGGTAATCCATAAGACTATAGGTTTTAGAATTGCAAGGAGAACTATGATAGTCCTCAATAATGGGGGGGTCAATAAATAGTGTAATATTACTAGAATCTTTATAGCCCTTAACAACTAAACTTTAACATTTAATAATCTTCCAAACTTACCTCCCTCTTCTTTGAGGAATACTTAAGGGTGAAACAAGTTTCATACATAGGTCACCTTTGAAAGTGATCTCAATCCTTCCAGCTTTATAAACAAGAAAATACTCAAATTTGAAACTAAGTAGAATATTTAGAGCAACCACTAGTCTTCCTTGAAATTAGGTGATAAAAGTTAGAGTCACCATTAGAATCACAATTCTAGAATATAATAGTTAACAAACTAATCATGATACATGTTGACAACATACTTTACTGAAGTTAATGATGAGATAAGGAGAAAAGACACAAATATTCAAAATAATGTTTAAAAGGAAAAAAAACCTTCCAACATGCAACCTAATAGCTCTTTGTAATAAACTTAGTAGAAGTCAAACTATCAAATATCTCAAATCCTAGCATGTCCCCAGTAGAGTGCTACAACATTGACAACCAAAATAGTTTGAATAACATAAATATGTAGAGAAATTTTCAAACAAATTACTTATATCCCTATACAAGAGTCCCTAATAACATGGGTGAGAATAATTATCCCCAACAATGGTGCCAACTAAATGTTGGTTCCCAATTGTACACCTTGTACATTTGACCTTTCACACTTGAGAGAAAATGGCAAGCAATGATGAAAAAACCACTAGTATGTTGTTATATCTGAAGAAGCTATTGGCATCAAGATTAGACTGAATGCATAAAATGACTAAGAGGCACCTAAAAAGGGTATGGTTAGCTCCCTACTACTTCTGTCTTTACCTAAACCAAGGTGAGAGGACCATGGGGTAGCTTGCTCACATGGAGAGATTCTACAATTTAACCTCCATAGGGATTATTGGCACAAAGAAAAACAAATACAACCATAAAAAAACCAAATTTGTTCACTCTACCTAGGAAAGGTTGTCACATGAAGTAAACAAATGCTCTAGGTCATATATAAACTATTAAAGATAGATAGTCAAGTGATTACAATATTCATTTCAAAATAAATTTTCAACAACATAGGGGCTGAATAAAATATTACAATGTTGGGATTTAAATCACAAAACATAGACACATGTTTAGTATGTAATATTTATGCATCTCCTCACAAATAACACTTGTAATATGTAAAAAGGGGTATTATTTTTAGGGTAGAATAGGGTAGGACAAGTTAGATAATTATAAAAAAAGAAGGTGGTGTACTAGTGGCATTCAAATAGCAAGGTATCTTATAATATTCACGACATCATTCCTTACATTAGATGTAGAAAAAATTAAATGCAAGCTAGTGGGAAATACCAAATGATCCATGAAATAATAGAACATACATTGATACTAAACTTTCATAAAACTCTTTCCTATCAAATACATAAACCTAGAGTACCCTAACAAGTTATTCAACATGTTCTAAAATAATGTAGAAAGGGTTTTATAACCTAGATCCATTCTCAAAATGATAACCAGTATTGAACATAAAACTAGATATCTAGTCAAAAATATTTACAAAATAGATTGTTGCACTTCATCAATAGGAAATAGCAAATAACCACAAGCATTTTCAGTAACTTGAAAATAAATATAAAAAACATCAATATTTCAAAATGTTGTCATGGGAACGAGCATGGTGAGATTGATATTTTGACAAGGGAGACATAAAGATGTTCTCAAAGCTCACTAATGGTTGTATATTTGTAACCACCTTAGCAAGGGAGATAATATCTACACATAACAATCAATCCTAGAAATTCTTGTAGAACCTAGACTTAGAAAAATGAACACCTAAAACAATGACCAATAACAACCTTGAATAGAGTAGAATCCCCCTATTTATACAATTTAAATCTAGGACTATGGGTTGTAATTTAAAAAAAAAATAAAACAAATTTTCAAGTCCCCCAAGATGCTTCCAATTGGAAAATATTCCCTTGCCATGCCTACAATATTCATCCATTTACAAGAAAAATCATAGCTCTAACTACCTCTATGAGGAATGATGAATATTTGGAGCACATCCTTTGATTTCATGGTAGGAGATGCCTTTCACATGAGCTTTAAGGAGAATATTCATGGTGGATGCTAACAAAACTTCTTGTCTTCATGTGTAACTACCTGGAGATCTCCTGGACCACTTGCTTGCATATTTAGAACCTCCTCGATAATTTTCCTTCCATTTATGCACACCATGGAATAACCTACTCTTGTAACAATAAAATGAGAATATTATATATCTATGGCTATTCAAGTGATATTCCTCCAATGGCCCACATTGGCTTTGAAAACTTGTAATATATATCCGATGGATGAGCTTGGACAAGTAAATCATGAGAAAATTAAAAAAACTTAGGTTATTTTACCTTTTTGCTTTTTTGGCTCCAACTTATTTTTCACATTTTTACACCTTTTCCTTTTTTCACTTGGCCTTTTAGGGTTTCTTTCATATATATTTTTAATGCAAAAATGCACTATTTTTACCTTTTGAGCCTTTTGGTGAGATTCTAGTCCCTTTTGTAAATTTGTTATTTGCAATTTAAAATTTACACGGGTGTAATTTACATAGTGGAAATTTATAATTTGCACAAGTGTAAAATTACAAAATTACATTTCTCCTCAACATCTCCCTAAAACTCCTCTTCAAATCTGAAACCGATTTCACCTTTCTCACTCATTTTTCCATGCTTATGCTATAGGATGTGTAGATGGAAATGCATATTGCACTTTGCACTTTACTTTAGTGAAAAGTGCATGTTAGACTCTAATTTCTACCACCCATCGCTTTTTGCTTCATGTGGTCTTCTTCCAAAATACATAAGTAGATGACCACATTACAAGTTATCTTCTCAATTTTTAGTTTTACATGTGTTTCTTTTGTAGAACTCTATAATGTTATTTACAACTTTGAAGTTGCAATCAATGTTTTGAATTTTTCCAAATATTCATGAATTCCTTTATTTGCATCCATGTGGGGTTTGTAAATGGGAACTCATGATCCAGACAATAATTTGGATAACAATTTGGATATGGGTCCACCCCATTTGATGACGGAACTTTTGGGAGCCATAACTTTTGCACCGTAGCTCCAATTGACTCGCCGTTTGAACTGTTGGAAAGCTAATAATGAGGGGAATGTCGTGAGATGGCACTAAGATTTTGTCAATGAAGTTTGAACCCCTAAAACCAAATGGAAGTGTCCCAAATTTCAATTTTATTAGTCCAGTCTAAAAATAGTAAGTTTCTAAAAATAGTAATTCCTTAAATTTTGTATTGTTGTAAATCGTGGAAGTCGAACCAATTCATCTCCCTCGAGATTGGTGACCTTCCACATCCTCCCCACACCTTCAAAACATGTATAAATGAAGATGTAACCTGAAATGGAAATCAGACATCTCTTCTCAGAGATAAGCATATGTTTGGGTCTGCAATTTTGATAAATAAAACATCTCTTTTCAGAGATAGCATTATTTGAATTGTGTTATTATTATTTCTTTGAATTATTTCAGCCAAAGCTTTTGAGTTTTGGATCAGTGGTATTATATCGGTTTGTCTTGAGAGTGTATGATCCCAAGGATGAGGTCAGGCTACAAGAAGCTTGGGTGGGAAACAACAGAGCTTCCAAATTTTCCACCCGTTCGCTCCAAATGACTTCAAATGGCGGATAACACCGAGACATCCAATCCTTTCAAGGAAATGGTTAATGAAGCCCTCCAACGGCAACAAGCGTAGATGCTATAATAGTTTTCCCAAATTCTTCAAACACTTCTGATGGGAAATTTTGGCTCTATGGTTCCACTTCCTAGCTCCTCAACCAGAGAACGTCCTTTCAGTGCCCCAACACCCTTCAAGGTCCAGGTAAATTTTGATATTCCTACATTTGAAGGCAAAATTAATGTTGATGAAGTAGAAAATTGGTTGGATCAATTGTCTTCCTACTTCTCTGTAAATAATTTCACCGATGGAGAAAAGATTACTTTTGCTCTTTTAAAATCAACATTGCTTATGAAAAACTAGTGGGAAGTGTACAAAAAGAGGTTCAACATAGATGACATTGGCCTTGAGGTGGAACCTACCTGGGATAATTTTGTGGAAGCGGTGAAAGAAGAATACTATCCCATTGGAGCATATGATGATCTCTACATACAATGGCAACAACTTCGCCAAGGTAAGGACCAATCTGTTCAAGATTATACTGATATTTTTCATTCTCTATCTGCGAGATTAGGCATCCAAGAAAGTGAGAGACACAAGGTTCTCAAATATCGTGGTGGACTACAATGGTACATACGGGGAGAAATGGAACTCTTCAATTTGGAAACCATCGATGAGGCATACAAGTTTGCAGTGAAGATTGAGCAGAAGCATGGAAGAATGAATATAAAGAATCAGTCTTCAAAATGGAAAGGTGACAAAGAAGGCCAAAATTGGAAGCAAAAGGAAGGAAAGACTGGGAAGTGGTATGATTATCACAAATTTGGAACTCACTCCAAAGAAGAATGTCAAGCTATCAAATCATGCTTTCTGAGTCACAATCCTCTGCTCTACCTCATACAGACCCTGCAGTCGAAGAGGTTGAAGAAGAAATTATAGATGCTGATCCTGAAGCCATTGTTGCTTCATCACAGACACATGACAAGATGTTAGATGACAAGGAAAGGTTTTTTCACTCTAAGTTATGGGTGAAAGGTAAGCCTCTACACTTCATTCTTGATAGTGGAAGTCAAAAGAATTTACTCTCTGCTAATGTTGTGAAAAGCCTAAATCTATCCATGAAGCCTCACCCAAAACCATATAGTATTGGATGGTTGAGTCCAGGGAGAAACCTCTGTGTTACCCACCAATGTCTTCTCTCATATGCAATACAACCTTTCCAAGATGAGGTCTTATATGATGTGGTCAATCTAGATGTTTGTGATGTACTCTTTGGTCAGCCATTCATGTATGATCGACATGGTATATATGAATCAAGAACTAGAAGGATCACTCTCACTCTTGGAACACGGTGCTACAGGGTACCAGAAGTACCACCTTCTACATTTGTCTCTCTGATTAGTGCCAAGAAATTTGTTCTCATGGCGGTCCAGCCATAGGAATCTAAGAGGGCTGATGTTACAGCCCTGACTACACAAATAACACAACAACAAAATCAAATAGATATCAAGCTGAAAAAGTTCACAACAGTTCATCCACAGACTGATGGTCAGATAGAAATCATGAACAATCAGGTATGCAACAGGAATCAAATCAAAGTAAAACTACCACACTTGATGAAAAGTCTTGTTGTAATGGGGACCATTGCTTCTCAAGGAGGGAGGAATGATCTGGACAATAATTCGGATAACAATTTGGATGATGGGTCCACCCCATTTAATGGCGGAACTTTTGGGAGCCATAACTTTTGCACTGTAGCTCCAATTGACTCGCCATTTGAACTGTTGGAAAGCTAATAATGAGGGGAATGTCGTGAGATGGCACTAATCTTTGCTCGATGAAGTTTGAACCCCTAAAATCAAATGGAAGTGTCCCAAATTTTAATTTTATTAGTCCAGTCTAAAAATAGTAAGTTTCTAAAAATAGTAATTCCTTAAATTTTGTATTGTTGTAAATCGTGGAAGTCGAACCAATTCATCTCCCTTGAGATTGGTGACCTTCCACATCCTCACCACACCTTCAAAACATGTATAAATGAAGATGTAACCTGAAATGGAAATCAGACATCTCTTCTCAGAGATAAGCATATGTTTGGGTCTGCAATTTTGATAAATAAAACATCTCTTTTCAGAGATAGCATTATTTGAATTGTGTTATTCTTATTTATTTGAATTATTTCAGCCAAAGCTTTTGAGTTTTGGATCAACTCACTTTAAGATGGTGCAAAGTACATGTAGGACTCTACCTTCTACCTTCCAAACATCCAAAATGCTTCACTATTTCTCTTCTCCATCATGCACTTATTTTTGTCTTTTCCTACTCACCTATTCTACTCATAGAATCTAGAGGTGCCTCTACACTTTGAAATTTAAGAGAAGGTACAAAATACCTATATGATTCCACATTCCACCAAGTCCCATTATCATTTCCTTTTATTCCATGGAATGCAAAACTATAAGAGCACATTGCACTTTAGGAAAGTGTGTTTGGGGTGGTGTATCTCTGCCATACTTTCCCATAGAATTTGACCCCTAATTTTGTACTTGATTTTCCAAGCATACACCTCTAATGGAATTTTAACATAGCATTTATTTTTATCCCCAAGATCATGTCACCTAGAGAATCCATGGTCTTTCTGCACTTTACATAGTCAATCTTTACTTGGGCTAGTTCTTTTTTACCACATGGCATTCCTACATTCATTTTGGGATTTGCTGAAAAATTGTCTGTCATGGACTTTACATAGTGTCTTAAATTTTACATGTGTACACCTATCATTTAAGTTTCATGTGACCATAAATGACATTCATAAAGCTATCAAATTTAAGACCTAATGGATAATGGATGAGCTTAATTTTAATGTCTGCACAACCATCATTTGACATTCATGTGATTATTAATGATGTTCATGTGACTATTAAATTTAAGCCCTAATGGATAATGGTTGGGCTTAATTTTTATGTCTATGCGACTGTCATAGATGTTTGCACAATTGTCACACTACTTGTTCAACTTTTTGAAAGCTTATATCTTGAGTTAGAAAAAATATGAAGGCACCAAACTTGTAGGAGGTGTTCATGGCATGAAGAACATAATTTCCATATAACTCTTTTGGCTTGAGATTATTTTTGAACAAAATTATAAAAATACTTAATTGAGTTGAACCTTTTGTTTATGGATGATGTGTAAAACAACTTGGTCTAACTAGACTTGTGTTATGAACTTTTCTCAATCCTTGGAAGCTACGATGATCTTTTGAAGTTTGTATCAACTTGTCCATGTCCTTGAATTACTCAAACCACATGAAACCTACTAGGATCCTTCTCTCCTTTGACTATATGCGTAATGTTGGGTAGAAGACAATGGCTTGAACAAAAGCTCTAAGTAAAAATACTCCAAAAAAACTATCTATAGTAGAAATCCCAAAAAACAAGAAGCCTAAATGAAAATATTGAATTGTATAATTTCTAAAATCTTGATCTTGAAAGTATTCAGACAAAATCTCTAAACACTTGAAATTAAAAACCCTTGAATAAAATGTTTGAATGCCCAAGATTTGAAATTCTTCAGACAAATTGTTTGAAAACTAGAGATACACAAAAAGTTCAAAGACTTAGTCTTGGAAACTCATGAAAAAAATGTCAGAAGGAAATATCCCTTCAAAATTTTTGTGTGGACAAAATGAACAAAATAAATAGCCCTTTGGACTTTTTATGTGGACAAATTTCCCAAAAGAATATGTCCCTTCAAAAATTTTGCATGGGAAAAATGTCAAAAAGAAATAATCCTTTGGAATATTTATATGAACATTTATTCCAAAACAAATAGGGTGATTTCACACTAAGTAAAGACAAAATAACACTTAGCCAATTAAACATGAAACTTGACCTTTGAGTGAACATTTTAAGATAAAAATTGGGCTAAGGACTTAGTTATATATACTCGACTCAGGACAGACTTAGGAATTTTCACTTGACAAGGGATCTGTTGACCCATTTTCACCCCTCAAGCAAAATCTTGATCACCTTCTGCACCTGCTTTGCATGGCCAGTCATTTCAGGATGCAAGGTCCATCTTCAAGGTTCAACAGTTCTATTTCAGATCATTGGTTCATTGGCCTAGTTCATTGGCGTTCATGGTAGCGAAAGGCAGAGTCTTTGAACGTTCACGCAAATAGACAAGAAGGAAAAAAACTAGAGCATTTGACACTTAGCAAAAAAGGAAGGGCAGAGAAAATGTAGAGGGCGACAAAATCACCACCCACAACACGGGTGGGTAAAAAGAGACCCCTTACACACAATGTAGAGGGTGACAAAATTGCTGCCCACAATGCTGGCAGAGAAAAAAAGGCCACTAACATCGGTCGACGTCGGCAAAACTACCGCTATTGGCATCTTACTCAACTGACACCGGCAAGACTGCCATGGTCGACAGCTTATCAGCCAATGTCGGTAGAAGTCATACATGTAATCCACTACAGCGGGTGGCAAATTTGCCGCCCACAACATGAGGCGGCAAAAAACACTTGCAGAACATAGGAAAAAGCTCGCCTAGCCGCCGGAGGAGAAGACCAGCATGCAAAACAAGGCAACAAGCATGGTCTTGGTAGAATTGTGACATCAACTACAGTGCTTTTTCACTCTTCCCACTTGACTTCTCTTGGCTCTTCTGGTATAAATACACAGACTTGTTCATTTATCAGGATCTCTATCACACTTTTGTAAAGAGCACTGCTCTCCAAATTTTCCACCTGAATCAATAAAAGACAATTTTTACCTCTATTTAGATGGATTGTGCAGAGTATGCATTGAATGTTAATTTGTTTCCAGTCATTGTCTCTTGATGCTCTCACAGGTTCAACACCAACAAACCTGTGATCTACAAAGTGCCATTATCTACTGCTACCAAGAGTAGAGTTTTGTTTTGGAGGTATAAAATAGGTGAGGTCACTTACAGTGTGTATTTCTTAGCACCTTGGTGAGTCCCTATTTCCTGTGCTCTCCATAAGAACCCCATATCATCCTAGAGACCTAGTCTCTTCTGCCAAATTTGAGTGTATGTATGTTTTGTTTGGTCCGAGTGTGGAGGTGGGAAGGTCACTTTTATTTTGGTGTATCACCTCTTTTAGAGTAGGCTATTTGTTTTCATGTTTTTTCTCTCTCCCTTTTCATCCCCCCCAGTATATCTATATACCTAAATTTTTGCACTGCCTAAAATAAGCAAGATACATCAGAGGGAACTAGCCCATATCTAGAGACTCTCCTCTCCTGCTTCATCATCCCACAAGCGAGAGAGGGGTTTCCATGTTGCGGGGAGAGGGCAGGAATCTGTTTTCCTGCCACAGGGTGCACTTTCTAGCATCAACAATTTTGGCACACCCGGTGGGACCTCAAGTTTCTAACGCAGTAAAGTTTTAGGGTTGATGCTGGTCCTGTTACAACAAATCAAGTTCTTCAACATCTGGTGACTTTGAGTTAAATCTGCTAGTTAAGTAGCCTGGTGCCATCAGAAATCATCCACTTCTTGTATGTATACTTCTTTTTCACAAAATCATGGATTTTGTTCTCCTTCATATAATATCGACCAGACTCAAAATATTTATGGAATCCCCTAAAGTAGTTCTCCTAATTGCCCTGCAACTATATGGGAGATGGCATTAGATTTTGAGAAGCAAACAATGGAAATCGATAGGCTGGAAGAGTAGTACAAGTATTAGCAGGAGCTGATGTATAAAGAGGAGTGCTTGATTAGGCAAGCACAAGCCGTACAATCCATGAAGGAGGAGGTAAGAAAATGGAGAAATCTATCTTTTCAAGGCAACTGGCCTTGCATGCCCCCTCCTACTCTTAAGAAAACCCCCTCTTTTGCACCAAATCCATTTTATCAAATTGCACTTGCTCACTCCAACTCATCAAATATAGCTGCTCCCAATCCCATGCACCTAGATTTGCAACACCAAATGGCATTAGAGCAACCTCCCATGGAGATCAATCTTTTCAACTCCTCAGATCAGGAACCTTCCATAGAGAATAGTATCAACAGTGAGCACGTCCCTCTTCTAGAGGCTCCTCCAATGCACCAATAGTGTTTTCCTTGCATTCCTCAGCCTCCCCAAGTTTTCTAGAATGATGTGCAAATTCCAAGTTGGAGGAAAGAATGCCAAGGGCCAACCCAGAGCTTTGAGGAGGATCATGCTAGCCACCTCCAAGAAAGACTCTTCCAGGAAAACCTAGCTAGACAAATTGAAGACTTAGAGGCTAGGATGAAGCTACTCCTTGAAAAAGAGTTAAATTTTTCAGACCTTGCAAAAGAGCCTCAGGTCCTTGTGAAAAACAAAGTTACTGCCTGTTCACAGGAGCAGAATTCAAATTTGGAGATCCTGAATTAGGGGAAGATAGTGGAATCATGGGGTAGCAAAACAAAAGAAGAAAAGCAAGGTTTTTCTCTAAACCTTGAAGAAACTGAAACTGTGCCTGCATATGATGATACTGGCAGCCTCCAAGAGAAGTTTTTCCAAGAAGATCTGGGTAAGAGAGTAGCAGATTTGGAATTTAGAGAGAGTTCCCTCATCCAATGTGTGATGGATGGTTCAGACCAAATAGCACATTCTATGTTCTGAACACACCCCACTTACACATTTCCAAGAGAGTTATCAGGCTGCACCTGATATTGATGAAGTGTTGATTAAGTTGAGAGAGGAGAATCATTCGATTCTAGCTCAAGGGCTGCCCCCTCTCCCACATATTTTCTCCACTTCATCCCTTCTCAAAGAAGAACCTATTTTGCAAGAGGTAGGTGAGGGGCAAAAGATGCAATCTGCAAGTCTTTAGGAGGCTATTGTGAGCAACAACAAAGAAGAAATTATCATTGATGCTCCTTGTGAAGACCTTATCAGCAGTGAAAAAGATGCAGGCCTTGCATATATGCAGATGTTCTAGCAATTTGAAGAAGATAAAATGCATAGGAACCTCTCTTCTGCTCTGTTTGATGGACTTCCTTGTAGTTTTGATGAGGATGACTACATTGAAGAACCTGAGTTAGAGGTGGATCAGGAGAATATTCTTGAAAATCTAGAGACCCTGATCAGCAAAGAGGAAAAGGAGAAGTCCGTCTTCTTGGAGGAATGCCTTGAAGAACTAAACTTTAAATAGATAAGTGAAGTCTTGTGGGATGAGCAATCATTTTGTGAGCCCCTTTTAGACATCACCACATTCACCCTTCTTCAAGAAGGCCAAGAGGAAACAGAGGATGAGTCTGGCAAAGTTTTCAGCGAGGCAGAAGGAAATGAATCAGACCATGATACATCATAGAAGGAATGTGCAGATCATAAGGCTTATGGCAATGACCCAACAACCATTGACTTCTTGGTGAGGAGCACCAATATCAGGGACCAGCATTTGACAGGCCTCCAAGGACAATCAGAGTATGTATATATTGAAGGCATGTTTGAATATCCACTTAGTTCCCAGCCAACTCAGGTGACAGGCAAGAAGATCAAGTCACCATCTCTCTTTTTCTTTCAGTGACTTGCCTGTCACGATAAGTCTCTTCACCAGGAAGAGGACTTGAGAATTTTCCTTTCGATCGAGGAGGGATGTGAACATTCCTGGTTAGCTATACATAATAGTTTGCTTTCAGTTGTTCTTCTTATTTTCCCTAAGTTTAATTTGCATAGTTAGTTGTTTTTAGCTTTGTGTGTTTCCCTTTGTTTGGGGTTAAATTCTATGTATTTTGATTCTGAGATTATCAATGTTGTTGTGAACTTTCTTCAAAGTCACCATCTGACTCTGCACCCAATGGAATGTAAGGCAACTGGGTTCTAAGCATAACAGGTATGCTTGCCCTGTGAGTCATTAATTTGTTGACCCAATTTTGCCCCTCAGGCAAAATCTCGATCACCTTCTGCACCTGCTTTGCATGGCCAGTCATTTTATGTTGTAAGGTCCATCTTCAAGGTTCAACAGTTCCATTTCAGAGCATTGGTTCATCAGCCTAGTTCGTTGGTGTTCATGGTAGCGAAAGGCAGAGTCTTTGAACGTTCATGCAAGGAGAGAAGAAGGAAAAAAATTGGAGCATTCGACATTTAGCAAGAAAAGAAGGGTAGAGAAAATGCAAAGGGCGGCAAAATTGCTGCTTGTAACACGGGTGGGTAAAAAGAGACCCCCTACACGCAATGCAGAGGGCAGCAAAATCACTGCCCACAACACCGGTGGAGAAAAAAGGCCACTAACATCAACCGACATCAGCAAAACTACCGCCGTCAGCATCTTACTCAGCCGACATCGGCAAGACTACCACAGTCGGTAGCTTATCAGCCGACGTTGGCATAAGTCCTACATGCAATCCACTGCAGTGAGTGGAAAATTTGTCACCCACAACATGAGGCAGCAAAAAACACTTGCAGAACACAAGAAAAAGCCCGCCCAGTCGCCAGAGGAGAAGACCAGCATGCAAAATGAGGCAACAAGCATGGTCTTGGTAGAATTGTGACATCAGCTATAGTGTTTTTTCACTCTTCCCACTTGACTTCTCTTGGCCCTTTTGGTATAAATACATAGACTTGTTCATTTATCAAGATCTCTCTCACACTTTTGTAAAGAACACTGCTCTCCAAATTTTCCACTTGAATCAATAAAAGATAGTTTTTACCTCTATTTGGATGGATTGTGCAGAGTATGCATTGAATGTTAATCTGTGTCTAGTCATTATCTCTTGATGCTCTCACAGGTTCAACACCAACAAACCTATGATCTACAAAGTGCCACTGTCTGTTGCTGCCAAGAGTAGAGTTTTATTTTGGAGGTATAAAATAGGTGAGGCCACTTACAGTGTGTATTTCTCAGCACCTTGGTGAGTCCCTGTTTCCTGTGATCTCCATAAGAACCCCCCTGTCATCCCAGAGACCTGGTCTCTTCTACCAAATTTGAGTGTATGTATGTTTTGTTTGGTCTGAGTGTGGAGGTGGGAAGGTAACTTTTATTTTGGTGTATCACCTCTTTTAGAGTAGGCTATTTGTTTTCATGTTTTTTCTCTCTCCCTTTTCATCCCCCTCGTATATCTATATACCTATATTTTTGCACTACCTAAAACAAGCAAGATACATCAGAGGGAACTAGCCCATATCTAGAGACTCTCCTCTCCTGCTTCGTCATCCCACAGGTAAGAGAGGGGTTTCCATGTTGTGGGGAGAGGGTAGGAATCTATTTTCCTGCTGCAGGGTGCACTTTCCAATGTCAACAGTTTTGGCACACCCGATGGGACCTCAAGTTTTCTAACGCAGTAAAGTTTCAGGGCTGATGCTGGTCCTGTTACAACAAATCAAGTTTCTTTAGCATCTGGCGACTCTGAGTTAAATCTTCTGGTTAAGTAGCTTGGTGCCATCAGAAATCATCCACTTCTTATATGTATACTTCTTTTCCACAAAATCATGGATTTTGTTCTCCTTCATATAATATCAACCAGACTCAAAATATTTATGGAATCCCCTCAAGTAGCTCTCTCAACTGCCCTACAATTATAAGGGAGATGGCGTTGGATTTTGAGAAGCAAACAATGGAAATTGACAAGCTAGAAGAGCAGTACAAGTATCAGTAGGAGCTGATGTATAAAGAGGAGTGCTTGTTTAGGCAAGCACAAGCCGTACAATCCATGAAGGAGGAGGTAAGAAAATAGAGAAATCCATCTTTCCAAGGTAGCTGGCCTTGCGTGCCCCCTCCTACTCTAAATAAAACCCCCTCTTTCACACCAAATCCATTTTATCAAATTGCACTTGCTCACTCCAACTCATCAAATATAGCCACCCCCAATCCCATGCACTTGGCTTTCCAACACCAAATGGCATCAGAGCAACCTCCCATGGAGATCAATCTTTTCAACTCCTCAAATCAGGAACCTTCCATTGAGAATAGTATCAATAGCTAGCATGTCCCTCTTCTAGAGGCTCCTCCAATGCACCAACAGTGTTTTCCTTGCATTCCTCAGCCTCCCCAAGTTTTCCAGCATGATGTGCAAATTCCAAGTTGGAGGAAAGAATTACAAGGGCCAACCCAGAGCTTTGAGGAGGATCATGCTAGCCACCTCCAAGAAAGACTCTTCCAAGAAAACCTAGCTAGACAAATTGAAGACTTAGAGGCTAGGATGAAGCTACTCCTTGAAAAAGAGTTAAATTTTTCAGACCTTGCGGAAGACCCTCAGGTCCTTGTGGAAAACAAAGTTGCTGCCTGTTCACAGGAGTAGAATTCAAATTTGGAGATCCTGAATTGGGGGAAGATAGTGGAATCATGGGGCAGCAAAGAAAAAGAAGAAAATCAAGGTTTTTCTCTAAACCTTGAAGAAACTGAAACTATGCCTGCATATGATGATACTGGCAGCCTCCAAGAGAAGCTTTTCCAAGAAGATCTGGGTAAGAGAATAGCAGATTTGGAATTCAGAGAGAGTTCCCTTAGCCAATGTGTGATGGATGGTTCAGACCAAATAGCACATTCTATGTCTGAACACACCTCACTTACACATTTCCAAGAGAGTTATCAGGCTGCACCTGATAGTGATGAAGTGCTGATTAAGTGGAGAGAGGAGAATCATTCGATTCTAGCTCAAGGGCTGCCCCCTCTCCCACATATTTTCTCCACTTCGTCCCTTCTCGAAGAAGAACCTATTTTCCAAGAGGCAAGTGAGGGGCAAAAGATCTAATTTGCAAGTCTTCAGGAGGCTGTTGTGAGTAACAACAAAGAAGAAATCATCATTGATGCTCCTTATGAAGACCTTATCAGTAGTGAAAAAGATGCAGGCCTTGCGTATATGCAGATGTTCCAGCAATTCGAAGAGGAACAAATGCATAGTAAGCTCTCTTCTCCTCTGTTTGATGAACTTCCTTGCTATTTTGATGAGGATGACTACATTGAAGAACCTGAGTTAGAGGAGGATCAGGAGAATATTCTTGAAAATCTAGAGACCCTGATCAACAAAGAGGAAAAGGAGAAGTCTGTCTTCTTGGAGGAATGCCTTGAAGAACTAAACTTTAAACAAATAAGTGAAGTCTTGTGGGATGAGCAATCATTTTGTGAGCCCCTTTTAGACATCACCACATTCGCCCTTCTTCAAGAAGGCCAAGAGGAAACAGAGGATGAGTCTGACAAAGTTTTCAGTGAGGCAGAAGGAAAGGAATCGGACCATGATACATTACAGAAGGAATGTGAAGATTACAAGGCTTATGGTAATGAGCCAATAGCCATTGACTTCTTGGTGAGGAGCACCAATATCAGGGACCAACATTTGATAGGCCTCCAAGGATAATCAGAGTACGTATATATCGAAGGCATGTTTGAATATCCACTTAGTTCCCAGCCAACTCAGGTGACAGGCAAGAAGAGCAAGTCACCATCTCTCTTTTTCTTTTAGTGACTTGCCTGTCACGATAAGTCTCTTCACCAAGAAGAGGACTTGAGAAATTTTCCTTTTGATCTAGGAGGGATGCGAACATTCCTGGTTAGCTATACATAATAGTTTGCTTTCAGTTGTTCTTCCTTTTTTCCCTAAGTGTAGTTTGCACAGTTAGTTGTTTTTAGCTTTGTGTGTTTCCCTTTGTTTGGGGGTAAATTCTATGTATTTTGATTCTGAGATTATCAACGCTATTGTGAAATTTCTTCAAAGTCACCATCTGACTCTGCACCCAATGGAATGTAAGGCAACTGGGATTTAAGCATAACAGGTACGCTTGCCCTTTGAGTCGCCAATTTGTTGACCCAATTTTGCCCCTCAGGCAAAATCTCAGTCACCTTCTGCACCTGCTTTACATGGCCAGTCATTTCAGGTTGCAAGGTCCATCTTCAAGGTTCAACAGTTCCGTTTTAGAGCATTGGTTCATCGGCCTAGTTCGTTGGCGTTCATGGTAGCGAAAGGTAGAGTCTTTGAATGTTCACGCAAAGAGAGAAGAAGGGAAAAAAATCAGAGCATTCGACACTTACCAAAAAAGGAAGGGTAGAGAAAATGCAGAGGGTGGTAAAATCACTACCCACAACATGGGCGGGTAAAAAGAGACCCCCTACACGCAATGCAAAGGGCAGCAAAATTACCGCCCATAATGCCGACGGAGAAAAAAGGCCACTAACATCGATCGATTTCGGCAAAACTGCCACCATCGGCATCTTACTTGACCAACACCGGCAAGACTGCCGTGATCGGCAGCTTATCGACTGATGTCGGTAGAAGTCCTACACACAATCCACTGTAGCAGGTGGCAAATTTGCTGCCCACAACATGAGGTGGCAAAAAACACTTGCAGAACATAAGAAAAAGCCTGCCCAACTGCCGGAAGAGGAGACTAGCACGCAAAATGAGGCAACAAGCATGGTCTTGGTAGAATTGTGACATCAGCTATAGTGTTTTTTCACTCTTCCCACTTGACTTCTCTTGGCTCTTTTGGTATAAATACATAGACTTGTTCATTTATCAGGATCTCTCTCACACTTTTGTAAAGAGCACTGCTCTCCAAATTTTCCACCTGAATCAATAAAAGATAGTTTTTACCTCTATTTGGATGGATTGTGCAGAGTATGCATTGAATGTTAATCTGTGTCTAGTCATTGTCTCTTGATGCTCTCACAAGTTCAACACCAGCAAACCTATGATCTACAAAGTGCCACTGTCTGTTGTTGCCAGGAGTAGAATTCTATTTTGGAGGTATAAAATAGGTGAGGTCACTTACAGTGTGTGATTCTTAGCACCTTGGTGAGTCCCTATTTCCTGTGCTCTCCATAAGAACCTCCCTATCATCCCAGAGACCTAGTCTCTTCTGCCAAATTTGAGTGTATGTATGTTTTGTTTGGTCTGAGTGTGGAGGTGGGAAGGTCACTTTTATTTTGGTGTATCACCTCTTTTAGAGTAGGCTATTTGTTTTCATGTTTTTTCTCTCTCCCTTTTCATCCCCCCCAGTATATCTATATACCTATATTTTTGCACTGCCTAAAACAAGCAAGATACATCAGAGGGAACTAGCCCATATCTAGAGACTCTCCTCTCCTGCTTTGCCGTCCCACAGGCGAGAGAGGGGTTTCCATGTTGTGGGGAGAGGGCAAGATCTATTTTCCTACCGCAGGGTGCACTTTCCAATGTCAACAGTTTTGGCACACCTAGTGGGACCTCAAGTTTTCTAACGCCGTAAAGTTTCAGGGTTGATGCTAGTCTTATTACAACAAATGAAGTTTCTTTAGCATCTGGCGACTCTGAGTTAAATCTATTGGTTAAGTAGCCTGGTGCGATCAAAAATCATCCACTTCTTGTATGTATACTTCTTTTACACAAAATCATGGATTTTGTTCTCCTGCATATAATATCGACTAGACTCAAAATATTTATGGAATCCCCTCAAGTAGATCTCCCAATTGCCCTGCAACTATAAGGGAGATGGTATTGGATTTTGAGAAGCAAACAATGGAAATCGACAAGCTGGAAGAGCAGTACAAGTATCAGCAGGAGCTGATGTATAAAGAGGAGTGCTTGTTTAGGCAAGCACAAGGCATACAATCCATGAAGGAGGAGGTAAGAAAATGGAGAAATCCATCTTTCCAAGGCAGCCGGCCTTGCGTGCCCCCTCCTACTCTGAAGAAAACTGCCTCTTTTGCACCAAATCCATTTTATCAATTGCACTTGCTCACTCCAACTCATCAAATATAGTTGCTCCCAATCTCGTGCACCTGGCTTTCCAACACCAAATGGCATTAGAGCAACCTCCCATGGAGATCAATCTTTTCAACTCCTTAGATCAGGAACCTTCCATTGAGAATAGTATCAATAGCCAGCACATCCCTCTTCTAGAGGCTCCTCCAATGCACCAACAGTGTTTTCCTTGCATTCCTCAGCCTCCCCAAGTTTTCCAGCATGATGTGCAAATTCAAAGTTGGAGGAAGGAATGCCAAGGGCTAGCCCAGAGCTTTGAGGAGGATCATGCTAGCCACCTCCAAGAAAGACTCTTCCAGGAAAACCTAGCTAGACAAATTGAAGACTTGGAGGCTAGGATGAAGCTACTCCTTGAAAAAGAGTTAAATTTTTTAGACCTTGCAGAATAGCCTCAGGTCCTTGTGGAAAACAAAGTTGCTGCCTGTTCACAGGAGCAAAATTCAAATTCAGAGATCCTGAATTGGGGGAAGACAGTGGAATCATGGGGTAGTAAAGAAAAAGAAGAAAAGAAAGGTTTTTCTCTAAGCCTTGAAGAAACTAAAACTGTGCCTGCCTATGATGATACTGGCAGCCTCCAAGAGAAGCTTTTCCAAGAAGATCTGGGTAAGAGAATAGCAGATTTGGAATTTAGAGAGAGTTCCCTCAGCCAATGTGTGATGGACGGTTTAGACCAAATAGCGCATTCTATGTCTGAACACACCCCACATACACATTTCCAAGAGAGTTATCAGGCCGCACCTGATATTGATGAAGTGTTGACTAAGTGGAGAGAGGAGAATCATTCGATTCTAGCTTAAGGGCTGCCCCCTCTCCCACATATTTTCTCCACTTCGTCCCTTCTCGAAGAAGAACCTATTTTGTAAGAGGCAGGTGAGGGGCAAAAGATCCAATCTGTAAGTCTTTAGGAGGCTATTGTGAGCAACAAAGAAGAAATCATCATTGATGCTCCTTGTGAAGACCTTATCAGCAGTGAAAAAGATGCAGGCCTTACATATATGCAGATGTTCCAACAATTCAAAGAGGAACAAATGCATAGTAAGTTCTCTTCTCCTCTGTTTGATGAACTTCCTTGCTATTTTGATGAGGATGACTACATTGAAGAACCTAAGTTAGAGGAGGATCAGGAGAATATTCTTGAAAATCTAGAGACCCTGATCAGTAAAGAGGAAAAGGAGAAGTCTGTCTTCTTAGAGGAATGCCTTGAAGAACTAAACTTTAAATAGATAAGTGAAGTCTTGTGGGATGAGCAATCATTTTGTGAGCCCCTTTTAGACATCACCACATTCGCCCTTCTTCAAGAAGGCCAAGAGGAAATAGAGGACAAGTCTGACAATGTTTTCAGTGAGGCAGAAGGAAACGAATTGGACCATGATACATTAGAGAAGGAATGTACAGATCAGAAGGCTTATGGCAATGAGCCCATAGCCATTGACTTCTTGGTGAGGAGCACCAATATCAGGGACCAGTATTTGATAGGCCTCTAAGGACAATCAAAGTACGTATATATTAGAGGCATGTTTGAATATCCACTCAGTTCCCAGCCAACTCAAGTGACAAGCAAGAAGAGCAAGTCACCATCTCTCTTTTTCTTTCAGTGACTTGCCTGTCATGATAAGTCTCTTCACCAAGAAGAGGACTTGATAAATTTTCCTTTTGATCCAGGAGGGATGCGAACATTCCTGGTTAGCTGTACATAATAGTTTGCTTTCAGTTGTTCTTCCTATTTTCCCTAAGTGCAGTTTGTACAGTTAGTTGTTTTTAGCTTTGTGTGTTTCCCTTTGTTTGGGGGTAAATTCTATGTATTTTGATTTTGAGATTATCAAGGCTGTTGTGAACTTTCTTCAAAGTCACCATCTGACTTCGCACCCAATGGAATGTAAGGCAACTGGGTTCTAATCATAACAGGTATGCTTGCCCTATGAGTCACCAATTTGTTGACCCAATTTTGCCCTTCAGGCAAAATCTTGGTCACCTTCTGCACCTGCTTTGCATGGCCAGTCATTTCAGGTTTCAAGGTCCATCTTCAAGGTTCAACAGTTCCATTTTAGAGCATTGGTTCATCGGCCTAGTTCATTGGCGTTCACGGTAGTGAAAGGTAGAGTCTTTAAATGTTCATGCAAGGAGAGAAGAAGAAAAAAAACTAGAGCATTCGACACTTAGCAAAAAAGGAAGGGCAGAGAAAATGCAGAGGGTGGCAAAATCGCTGCCCACAACACGGGCAGGTAAAAAGAGACCCCCTACACGCAATGCAGAGGGTAGCAAAATCACGGCCCACAATGCCGGTGGAGAAAAAAAGGCCACTAACATTGGTCGACGTCGACAAAACTGCCACCGTCGGCATCTTACTCAACCGACGCTGGCAAGACTGTCATGGTTAGCAGCTTATCGGCCGATGTCGGTAGAAGTCCCACATGCAATCCACTGCAGCAGGCAGCAAATTCGCTGCCCACAACATGAGGTGGCAAAAAACACTTGCAGAACATAGGAAAAAGCCTACCTAGTTGCTGGAGGAGAAGACCAGCATGCAAAACGAGGCAACAAGCATGGTCTTGGCAAAATTGTGACATCAGCTACAGTGTTTTTTCACTCTTCCCACTTGACTTCTCTTGGCTCTTCTGGTATAAATACACATACTTGTTCATTTATCAGGATCTCTCTCACACTTTTATAAAGAGCACTGCTCTCCAAATTTATCACCTGAATCAATAAAAGACAGTTTTTACCTCTATTTGGATGGATTGTGCAGAGTATGCATTGAATGTTAATCTGTGTCCAGTCATTGTCTCTTGATGCTCTCACAGGTTCAACACTAGCAAACCTGTGATCTACAAAGTGCCACTGTCTGCTACTGCCAGGAGTAGAGTTTTGTTTTGGAGGTATAGAATAGGTGAAGTCACTTACAGTGTGTATTTCTCAGCACCTTGGTGAGTCCCTGTTTCCTGTGCTCTCCATAAGAACCCCCCTGTCATCCCAGAGACCTGATCTCTTCTGCCAAATTTGAGTGTATGTATGTTTTGTTTGGTCTGAGTGTGGAGGTGGGAAGGTCACTTTTATTTTGGTGTATCACCTCTTTTAGAGTAGGCTGTTTTTTTCCATGTTTTTTCTCTCTCCCTTTTCATCCCCCCTAGTATATCTATATACCTATATTTTTTCACTGCCTGAAACAAGCAAGATACATCAGAGGGAACTAGCCCATATCTAGAGACTCTCCTCTCCTGCTTCGCCATCCCACAGGCTAGAGAGGGGTTTCCATGTTGCGGGGAGAGGGTAGGAATCTATTTTCCTGCCATAGGGTGCACTTTCCAATGTCAACAAGATCAATTGATTTAATGCAATTTTGGTCACTAACAAGAGTATTAGGTACTATAGTAACCATTATAACTGAGGAAAAAATAGGACCCAAAGGAAGTGAAGTAGTAATGGTAACCTCACCTATTTTGTATACATACATTGGTGATTTTCCTTTGATCCCTTGAAGACTTAATATTTAACCATTTTTCAATTCTTTATCCTCATCCTTAGGTTCATTTTATGGAACCTCCACACATGGATTTATAGGAGACTATACTTATGAAATAGGGTCCCTAGGGGCTCTTTATTTCCTCTTATAATAGATTATTGTCTTTCTAACCAAGGGAGGAGTCTCCTAAGTGGTGGAAGGTGTAATGTACATGCTTTTGATATATGTAACTAAGGAATAAATGGGGAGACTTGTGTCCTTGAAGTCAGAGGAATCAACACAAACTGGTTCATGTTCTCCTCCCAAAGAACTTGCAACATTAGGAATTTCCCCCACCTCTTTATCTTGCTTGAAAACCTTTTATAATTGGTGGTGAAGCTTGGGGAGACCCTTATTGTGAGTAAATTGACATAACATGTGCTTCTTCCACACCTTTCTCATAACTAATAGTTTTCACATAGTGGGTGGTGTTTGGGATGATGTTCATTGGTCCATAGGTTATTGAGTTTGCTGAGAGGTTCAGTAATTTGTAGTTCCCCATCCATTGGGAGATGAAATCCTAGTATACATTTCCATAATTATGATGGAGGGATATATTTGGATGGATCTTAAATGATCCTCTATAAATCCAACCACTCTCACCCTTTTCATCATCTCATCATCATCTTTTGCATTTAAGAATATAAAGTCATTCTCATAAGGTTCATGATGGTAAGGGATGCCTAGCCCTAATTTATGCTTTTGAATAAGGCCATGAGGATCCCAATCCATGTGTGGATATTATGAAAATGAGTAAAACTCCCTATTTTTTATGACCTCTCCAAAATGCTTCATGTTTGTGTAACACATGTGTCCAATCATTAGGGAATACCCATGGAACACAAGCTTGTGTTCCTTCTTCATGTCTTTGTCTATGCTCCACAATAGCTAGTAAGTTATTTCCTACTCTAAAAATTTGTTTGGGACATATTTTGGGAGACATATAGGGGCTACCTTGCATCCTACCACCATGATTATAGTAGTAGGATGCAAGGTAGCCCCTATAATTATCTAAGTATACCTAGGGTATATCAAGGGGCTACATAGGGTATATTTTGAAGCAAGAGAGCAAACAGTTGAATTTTTTTAGAACTATACTTAGATATACCCTAAGTATCCCCTTGATATATATAGGTAGTTAGGGATTCAAATTATCTTTGCTCTCTTGCTACTTAGGGGCTTCAAATTATCTAAGTTCAACTGTTTGCTCTCTTTGGATGTATTTTTCACTTGAACATAGATAGTTAGGGCTTCAAATTCTCTTTGGAGGGAAAATTTTCTCAATCTCATTAGAAATAAATAGGCATGATGTCTCTTCTAAATTCATTTATATATATTTTGAGTATATGGCTTTAATTCTAATTCATGTGCCATTAATGCCCCATGTCTACAAGATTATTTTAATTTTTTTAATTAAAACATGCCACTTGAATTTAGTGGGTATACCACATAGAATTTTTATAATTAGAAGAAATTCCATGTTACAACCTTGGACATGTGTCAACTTATCATTAATTTTGTATAAGTGTACCATGTAGTGTGGCTTCAAAATTTAGGTGTTAGAACTTTTTTTGAGATTGGGCTAAATAATTCTCATGACACCTCAAATAAATGAAATGTGAAGACAAAGGCTATGAATAACAAAACAAGAAATAAAATCCCAAACACATTTCATTAATACAAGTTCTGAAGACCAAATCCCATGAACATAAGTTTTGAACAAACATTTCAAAAAAAAATTTTGAAGACCCAGAAGTTGCATTTTACAAAAAAATCAAAATATCAAAATATGTGAAGTGTAAAACTCATGAAAGCTAAAAATTATGATGAACATAGGTTCTGATGAAAACTTTGCATGAAGACCAAAATATGCAAAGAACTAGACTGCTAAAGTACATGACTTATGAAAACTAAGAGTTATAAACATATCATGCAAAGATAAATTTAATAAACAAAGTTTTATAAGTGTAAAATATGGGAAGGAAAAAAAATACACAGCAAAAAACTTATGAAGGCTTGGAAGTTTAAATATTCTGAAGGTCATCAGTGAAAATGTTGGGAATAAAAAAAGTTTTGAACAAAAAAAGTTGTGAAGAACAAATCTTTGCAAAGAGAGATCTTGCAAATAGATTTTTTGAAGACAAAAGTTTTGAAGTACCAAAATACACAAAATGTGCAACTCACAAAGTGAAAAATACATGAAAATACATAAAATAGACAATTCACAAAGTGAAAAATACATGAAATCTAAGACTTGGGGTTTTAGTTATGTAGCTCATATGCATATTCCAAAAACTTGTATATGTGTAAAACTTATGAAGACCATTAATATGTTAGTATAAATAAATCATAAATTTAAAACTTAGATAAAGAGGGAATTCCAATTGCATTTATATATTATCAACACACAATGAAAATTATCCATGTGTAGAATAAAAACCTTTTTAAAGTTTTGGTCCTAGCTAAGTATGCATATGAATGCCAATGACTTTTTTTTTTCAAAATAAACCTAGGATTTTCAAACTATATTGGGTCCCTATTCAAAAAATTAAGAATGGGGTGTGTTGAGTAAAATAAAAATCACCACCATTTTTGATACATAAAATCTTTATGGCTTCACTTGACTCATAAAATACCTATGATTTTTGTTTAAAAAAATACACCCAAGTATACCTTGAAAATTCATCAATGAAAGTAAGCATGTATTTTATCCTATTGAATGAAGGTTTTAGAAATGGGTGAGTAGTGTAACAATGGAAAATATCCAATATATATTCAAATATCTATAATTTACCCTTGTCATACATCTATTTAGGATGCTTATAAAGTATGTAACCCTATCAAACTTCATAAAAAAAACTTGACTCATGGCAAACCTAAAACTATGTCGTGATGATTGAGTTACTCTAGGTAGTAATAGTTGAGATGGTTGAGTTGATCATACCATAATTTACTCACACCATATGAATATGTGAGCAGTGTTGTAGAGGGTTGATCAAGTACAAAATTTGAGAAAGTATACAATTGTGACTAGTGATCTACTTTCTAAAATGTAAATATGGAGTCATTATCTACTTCCCTAATAACCATTAAATTAGGTGGGAATTGGAATCTCTTACTCAATCGATATGAATGATATGATAAACAAATAGGAGATTGGTGGATAAAGAGGGAACACATAGAACATCATGAAAAATCCCATCATTCATTTCAATAGATCCACTCCCATAATGTTTTACGAAAGTATTATCACCCAATAGGATGAAATAATAGAATGGATCCAAGGATGGGAATATGTCCTATGATGAATCCATGTTGTGCAAGGAACCATGGTTAATTACTCATGTGAAAGGATAGGATGGAATTACAAGTGATTTTCCCTTATTTTTACCCTTTTTACTATCTTTGGCCTCAGAAGACTCATGCTGATGAACTTTGATTGAAATAATTAGAGACATTGATATTATGATTCTCGAGTATTTTTATCAGTTGGTCAATCTATTTCTTCATGAATTTGGATTCATCATGCCTAGATTTATTTTAATGTTAGGATCAAGATAGACATGCATAACTTAGGCACCATAAATAAATCCTAGCTTATCTACCACTTCTTAGAAACCAAAACATAATGATAAACATGTTAAAAAATTAATGCAGAAATAAAATAAGCTACAATAAAATAACACATAGGAGAGAACACATTTCAAAAGATATATGTGGAAAATCTATCAAATTATAAATGGAAAAACCATGGGAAAATGGTAGCATCCAAAATTCAATTCCATCAGTAAACCTTTCTCTACAACATTTACTCCTAGTTACTCCTTTCAAGTGCTAACAACCATGCACTTAGGTGAGCTAAGTTTACAATCAAGCCTTCCAAGCTCTAACATCTAAGATATAACATGAAACTCCATACAATTATAACATCATAACATCCAAGGCTATATATAAAGCATCAACCTCCATCTCTATGCTTAATACCAAAGCATCTAGGTGATCTAAGCATAACAACCTTCCAAGAACCTCAAGAATCCCCATGCTTATATAAAACCATATAGATGAGGAATACTCTCATCTAAGACTTACATGGTCTAACCACATAATCATTAATTATTCTTACAACCAAATCATCTAGGTTATCTAAGCTTAAAATCCTTCCAAGCTCTAAACTCCTAACTTGAAAACTCAATCTTGTATGGATCTAAGAGTGATCCACTAAATGGATAACAAATACAAAGGAGAGATTCATGATTTATATAATTTAAAATGAAAGTAGAGAGGGAGAGAGAAACACATAGTGACCCCAAACATTTTCCACATTTGAGTGGATGAATAGTGATCCTTAGTGGGGTTTGTCCCCATGTGCCAAAATTCATCAAAAATGATATTTCACTAGATGAAAATGTATTCCACCTTCATGTGGCTCCAAAATCTATGCCCCTTTTCCACAAGTTAGTCCAAACACTCAATAGTTTTTTTCTTATCTTCACCTCTAAGGTTAGAAAATTTGGATGCTCTATTTTAGATAAGATCCAAGACACCTCATGTGATTCCAAATATGGTACCCCACTCAAACATGTGAGGCCAATCACCAAAAATGATCTTCTTATCTTCTTCATCCATGTTCACACACAAGTGAAAAATGTGTTACAATCACCTTTTGACTTTCACCATACGTGGGAATCATGGGCCCTTTATAGATTTGACCCATACATGACCACTTATCTTTTGCACAACATGACAAACCATATGTGACTACTAAGAAGAAAACATGTGTCCTCTAGTGGAGTGTTACACTCCACACCTATCAGATCATCTTGATCAGTTTTAAGACCCTCCATGGGCTTATTCTACATCACCTTCCTTCCGCATCACTTGAATGCCAGATCACTAGCATGCCACATCATCTACATACCATGTCACCATAAATAGTGTCTATGGATAATGTCTATGAATAGTGATTTTGAATATTGGCTTCACACCTAACATGTAATAGGAACAAGTGAGTCACTATTTTTTGGATTCCCTATCTGAAGAAGAGGACTCTTTTGATGCTCTAGACTTAGCATCATAGTTTTGACCCTTTATTTACTCTAGGTCCTTATTTTATTTATTATCCTTAATATTGGAATCCTTATGTTTGTCATGAATCATAATTAAGGCATGAACTTTGGAAGAATCAATTATACCCATTTGAATAATCTTGCCTTTATTTCAATTCAAGTTAGTAAAAAATTCATCCAAGGATACCATGGTCCATGTAGCTCTAAGGGCATAATTTGTGGCATGAAAGGTAGAAATGAATATAAAATAGCTAGAACCCAATTTAGAAAGGATGGAAAGAATCAATTGATAATCCTTTTTAATAATACTACATAATTTAAACTATAACCATAGTGATTTGAAATTTGTGAAGAAGTATTGTATCATATCAAAATCACCTAAGTTCAAACTGATGAGCTCATTCTCCAATTGATGACCCCTTATGATGTCCTACTTCCCAAAGAATGTTGAAAATGTGGTCCACACTTGATTTAAAGTAGTTAAAAATTCAATATGAAATATCAAGCTGGGATACATATACATGCATAATATATTGTAAGTTTCATCACTTTAATTATACCACTTCACCTTCTATATAGGTGTCAGTTCTATTTATATACCCATAGTGATCTAGTGTAAGCATTTAATCCTCAAGAGGATTTGTATTTTGACTTTCCACTTGTGATAGTTGAGTGGAGTAAGAAGTAGACCTAAAGATTGATCCATTATAGTAAGGAAGTATTTGATGAACTACATATGCTAAAAGACAATGATGTAAAACCCCCCTAAATCTATAGAGGTTCAATTTTATAAGGAACACAAATATCACCAATGTGTAGATCTCAAAAAACTTGCACTTTTTTAAAATGGTTAATGAAAAGGAGATATTGGATGAACGTTATGGAAGTTTAAATGTTTTTTTATTGAAAAAAATAATGATTTCCACTTTGCATAAATTTTAAAAAATTTGGGTTAAAATTTTTTAGTGAGCAAAAACTTTGGATTAATATTTTTTGGATTGAAAAACGTTTAGTGAAATTTTTGTGAGTAAAAGTTAAGATGCCTTAGGTTGGTTGCTACCAAGGGCTTAAATTCCCATGTGATCATGGGGCTAAGGGGTAGTGCTGGTTAATTTCTAGAACTAGAAATTGGCCAACCCTATAACCAAAAGGGTCGTGACCTATGCTTATATTCTACTTGTTAGTCATGTTGAAGGTGTTTAAGACATTTTTGGTTAGTTATTGTATAGTCATATTCTAATCTTGTCTTAGAAACACTTGAGTGAAGGATTATGTGAAAAGGATGTAATTCATGCTATGTTTTTTCCTTGAAAATTTGTGATTTGGCACTTTTTTTATCTGCAGGCATTTAAAAATGAACTAAAAATATGATATTTTCATAATGGCATCAAATAAAAGTCATGAAGAATAGCCTTTCAAATTCAAAAAACTCCAAAGGATTCTGAGGTTAATGCAAAGTTAACAGATGTCAAGATCATGAAACATAAGATAGGATCTAATGGTGAGTAGTAATCTAATGAGTTAGTGGGTCCCAGAGGTCTGATGGTGCATGTTTTATCATTCATTCATAGATCAATGGAGATCTTAAAGTCAGAAAGTTAGAGGATCTTGAGATTAAATGAGGGCTAACATGTAGCATGATCTCATAAGCTCATAGTAGATCTAATAACACATGAGCAAAGACAAAATTAGTGGGTCCAAATAAATTAAAGGAGTCCATGCACTCATAAAAATTAGATCTAATGGTGAGTGGTGGGTTAAAAGGTCAACAGATCCTAAGAGCAAATGCATGGGTGAAAAGTGTCTTAAGCACATTAAATTAGTATAAGATCTATGTCTCGTGTTCATTTATATAGAGAAAGATCAATGGTGTGAGAAAGGTCAATAAGTCAATAGAACTTAGATCAAGCATGAGGCCACTAAGCATCTAAATTTTATAGTCCTAAATAAATAGTCAATGGATAATGAATAACGCTGAGCCCAAGAGACTTTTGGTGGAGGTTGATGAAGATGTTTTCAACCTAGGTAAGTAAATGCATAAGAGTCAAATTTGAAGATGATTCAAGTTTAACCATAATGGATATTTTAGGGATCAAACATCACCATTAGATCTCAATGGAGGTAGAATAGGTCTTTTAGACCTAATATAGACAAAAATATGGCAACTATTGTCAAAGTAAGATCAAATATCTGGTGAGCTTCATTTCATCGACATTAAGATAATAAGAAAACCAATTATTGGGATTGGTTTTCATCTATAATAGACATGGTTTTAGATTTCAAAGTAAGGGTAGATATTTGTGATAATGGGAAGGCATATCATCATTTAACATATCTCTATCCTTGACAAATAGGTACCTATAACCATTAAAAATAGACATAAACATGACTCTATCAGGTCAAAAATATATGAGGATTTTATCTTTACAATGAAGGCCATTAATGTAGAAGATATTGAGAAGGATTCATGAAGTGGTGAGGATTAGTTCTTATAAATGGTCTTGATCTTCACATTCTCCATCACAATAAAAAAAGATACAGTGACATTAATGTAGGGGAAGGCTTAAGAAAGATTACAGTGGTGGTTGTTATGAGTGGAATTGGGCTCAATAATGACCCATTCAATTCTAATTTCTCTCTCTCTTACCTTATTTTTTCTTAAAAATAATAGATTTGAACTCTTTATTTGGATCCCTCAGCTTGATATAGTGAGGCTCTACCAAAATCACTTTGTAAAACTCTTTTGAAGAATATAAGACATCTCAGATTATAGTTGAATGTTAAGTGTGATTTATTAAACTTTGATTTATAGAGTGTATGTTTCTTATTCATAATTTGTATGTCCTTCATGCACCTTACTTCAAGTATATTAGTTTATTATAGGTTGTGTGAAGTGTTGGCTAGTCAGGTTTCCCTTTAAGTGTCATAAGTCCATAGTGTTTTGTTTAAACCTATCTCCCTATATCCTTCAAGTTGTAGGTCTCTTTTTACCCTTCATATAAAATACTCATGTATGGGACTTTGTCATAGAACGTAAACAATCATTTTCCCCATTATATTTATTAGTAGTCATAAAAGTGTCAAAGCTGAGAGTGTATCACTAAACATTTGGTGCATCACCACAATTAGAAAAGGTTTTCATTTATTTATTTTCTCTCCCTTTTCATCCCAATAATATAGGTCTGACCCAACATTAGGTAACCAACATCCTAGGGTCATTCCCATGTTAGACTAGGTTTGGATAGAGGAATTGAATAATCCTTTGCTCAACTAGGGTGTAACTAAGCCTCCAATAGTTTTTGGCATGATTTATGGGACACATTCTCTTTAGCATAGCCAAAGTCTAGAGTTGAGAATAAGTATTTTTAGTAGAGGAAGACATCCACCATCATTATAATATAAATATTTTCCAAGTTACAAAGTTTATAGCATCACCTAGACAACTCTCATGCCAAAGGTTACTAAAAGGTCAACTAGTAATGACATTCCCTTTGAATTCATTGAACTACCTTCTCTTTCATATAAAAGAGTAAGATTCAATAGGATAGGTTCGTATCCCTAAAATAAATATTCATCTACTAGTCATCTTATTATTTTAAATAGTGCAACCCCCATTATGCAAATAATAGGACCCATAATGCAATCTTTTTTACCCTTCAATGGTGGCATCATTCTTAACCTTCAACAACATGATGATATCCCTATTTCCTCTTTAAGAGTCTACCATAATTTATAGGAGAAAACACCACCACCCTTGTAGAGTACATATGACATTGCAAACCTTTGTTTAGTACATAATGTTACATAATAAAATATAGCCATGAGACTACTAGCCACATCCTTGAAAGGAAAATCCCTGTAATGGTATAGGGATCTAGATCCTATCATGATCAATACTTGGGATGAGTTTGGTGAGCACCTATGTAGAAATATTTAGGATATAAGTTACCATGTGTCACTTGTTGAACAACTCACCTCAATCAAGAGGGCATCACAAGAATCTATGGTTGATTTCAATTATAGATTCTAAAAGACTTGGGATAGGATCCCTATCATCATTAAACCCACACCTAATTATTATTTTCTTTACTATTTGAGAGTACTCAATTTAGACATTATAGTCATGATCCAATCTATGGGTGGGATAACTCTACCTCAAGCTTATGAGATATCTATAAGGGTAGAAAATAGTTTGATACAAGTAGGGATACTCATGCAAAGACTTGTCATGCTAATTTTTTCTAAGATTTAGCCAACCCCGCCTACCATTACTCTATTTACCACTCCAAACAATCAATCCTAACCTAATGATAGTAAAGTGGAAAAATTTAAAAAGATTGAGAGATTTTTGAAGGCATAAAACAACAAGCTAGTGGCAATAGAGAGATAAAAACAAAATTCATATAGGCTATACCAAGGTCCCTCCCAAGCCTAATACCATACTTAAAAATACAATATACCCCCTTATCCATAAAATGAACAAGCCCAAGGATAAATTACTCAAGTTAGATCTTATAATAGTTATAACCCCATAGCTACAAGTATCTCAAGATCCTTGGTCCCCACACAAAACAACCTTGCACAAGAGGGTCAATTGAAATTAGGAGGGTATTCCAATGAGATGTTAATGGTTACAAGTGGAAAAATGTCTCAAGATCCTAGTTGGTAGTATAATCCTTCATTCTTAGACCATGAAATAATTCCTCCTCCACCATTAAAATCATAGATTCAATAATAAGGGAACATGGGTAAGGCATTAGCTAACACTACGTGCATGAACTTTCAATAGTGGGAGCATATATTTGAGTATGTATCAATAAACATGGGTCAAACTACATAAAGGGCAGATTAACCAGTTGTATCCCATACAAGGTTTAAGAGGAAGATGTTGGATGATAATTTAGGGTAGACCAAGGATTCTTCAATGTATCCACAAGCCAGTAAATAGTGTACCCCTTCCAATGTAACTACTAAAGCTCTTGAAAATCAAAAAATACCTCAAATTCATGGGTAGTATCAAAAGTCTCCTTTTATTCCTCATCTCACTCAAGTGTTAGGTGATAGTTTACTTCTAAGGTGAAGTTCAAAGGCACTAGTCTTCCTTTTAATATTATAGATCATATGAAAAAGGCTAAAATCACTATGTTTGTTTATGATGGTCTATCTATTTTGAGACAAAAAGAGATTCTTTAACAATAGCTCTATAAGCCTTCTCATGTAAATGAGATAGCTGATAAGGTGAACATTATCTTTACCAATAGTAGTTAACCTAGTTAAAGTCAAGTTCAGAGTCAAGCTCCTAGTCAAGTTCAAGTTCATAATGTTGTTCATCCCCCTAAGTTTGTCAAATACCATCCATTCTATTTGTCAATCATCATAGGGGACTACTTAGTACACAATTATATGATAGCTTTAGGATCTTAAACCTTAGTTATGCCTAAGGCCATAACATATAATCTTGAGCTTAAGTATGTGACTTATAAAAATGGTGTTCTCTATTTGTATGGATCCCCCACTAAAATATTAGGTATATTGAAAGATCTTAAGATCATAATGGTATCTTGCCTAAATTGTGTCATCACTCAGGATGTAATGGTTGTAAACTTACCCCCATATTTTTACCTATGCCTATCTAAGGACTTTAATACCAAAATTGGGGGCTATTTGTCCTTTAATTGGTCATACATGGTTTTTAATACTAGATATGAGAATAGGGTCACTATTAGGTTAGAACCTATCTCTAGGTTCCATCGAGAGGCCTATATGCCTCAACTTGAAAAAATCAATTGTACCATATTAGATGAGGATGAAAATGCTAGTGATCAAGAGCCTCATAACCATCTTGAAGGAATTTCAAATCAATACTTATATGAATGGGTAAATGATAATCATGGATTTGATCCCTATACTAATAGTTAAGAAGCAAACTTATTGGTGTATTATATGCATGAGGAGGGTGTTGTTATACCTTACCTAACAAACACCACTCAATAAGAGTATGGTCTATGGAATTTATTATTTGATGGATCAATGCCAAAGAATGATAGTGGAGATGGAGCCATGTTTGTTTCACCCTCATATAAAAATTACTATCTAGATATAGGATTTTAATTTAGTTGTACTTCAAACATAGCTGAATATGAGGCTCTTTTACATGGCTTGAAAGAGGAAAGAAGAAGAGGTATAACACTTCTTCAAATCAAGGGTGATAGTGATCTTATTGTGAAAAAAGTGAGAGGCATACGTGTTATCAATAACCATGATTTGAAAGCTTACAATCATCATGTATGGGATATCATAGATGACTTCTTGGCATTCAATATATAGTCCACACCAAGAGAGGCAAACCAACATGCAGATAGACTGCAGTCATTGGATATCAATATGAGGTTGTATAAGGAGTCAAAGGAAACCAAAGTAAAGATAAGATCAAGGTCATATATAGGACATTTATACCTAATAATGAGGTGAGTTGGTAGGTGTTTGATAATCATGACCAAATTATATGTTTTCTGATACAAGAGATAAAATTTTACCATAAGAATCAAAATAAATTCCAACATCAGTATGATGACTAGATAGTGCAACTGATATCTAAAAATATATCTAAGGGGATTGTGACATTGAAAATAATCTTTAATTAAGATGACTAAGTGAGAAGAGGCAAGGCATGTATCTCATCCAAGGAGGAACATTATGAAAGGATATAGATCTTCAAAGATAAATTATTGAAGTTAGGAAAGATTAACACAACAAAAGAAAGAGTTGTGTTTTTTAATTTATGCCAAGATTTATTTGATGTATTTACATGGGAATAAAAGGATTTTAAGTGTTTAAATCACACACTTGCACACCATACCATTGAATTAGAGAGTAATGGAAAATCAATCAGGGAGAAACAAAAGCTTGTCAACCCAAATTTGGAGGAGTTAATGAGAAGGGAGCTATTTAAGTTGATTGATCAAAGATAATATTTCCCATTAAAAATTACTCATGGGTGGAAAAACTTGTGATAATGAGGAAAAATTATTATGTGTACTTTAGGGATCTCAATAAAGTGTCCCTAAAAGACCATTACCCACTTCCCTCAATGGATCAATTTTTTTGAAAGGTGGCAAGTTCTCAGAGATTCTCATTGATTGATGGCTACTATGGTTATGATCAGATTATGTCCAAGGAATAAGATATAGATATGAATTCCTTCACCACAAAGTGGAGAACTTATGCATATATTAAAATTCCCTTTGGACTATCCAATGCTGGAAAAACTTTTTAGAGGGAAATAGGTGTTGCCTTTAAAGGTTTGATCAATGACATGGTACTCATCTACCTATATGACATCACATTTTTATAAAAATACCCACATGATCACATTGCTCACTTGAGGTTATTATTTGAAAGCTGTAAAGAATTTGGTGTGTCATTGAATCCTAAAAAAAGGTATATTTTGTATTCACGAGGGTAGGCTATTAGGCCATGTATTGTCCAAGGATGGTCTTTTTATATATCTTCAAAAAGTTGAGTCCATATTATCCTTACCCTTAACCAATCACAAGAAGGGTCTACAGAGTTTCTTAGGAAAGATCAATTTTATAAGAAGGTTTATCCCATGCTTTATAGAGCTGGTCAAGACTCTTACTCACATGTTAATAAAATTCAAGGAGTTTACATGGACCAAAGAAGGTTAGAGGTGTTTTTGGGAAATCAAGGAGGCCATCTCTCATGACCTTACACTTATTAATCCTGATTTTAACAAATAATTATACTTGTATGCCTTCTCTACATTGGATGAAATCTTTGCCATGTTAATGCAACAGAATGATCAAGGTTTGGAATAACCTATTGCTTTCTTTAGTTAGGCCTTAGAGGGGTATGAGGAGAGGTGTATATTTGTAGAGAAACATGTGATTTCATTAGTGAGAGGTTTGAATAAATTTAGGCACATGGTCTCCGATAATAAGATCATACTCATAGTGGTACACCTAAGTATTAAAGAATTTATACTCAACAAAGAGCTTAATGAGAAAAGAGTTGGATGGGTGACAAAATGCACAGAGTATGACATTGAAGTTAGAGTTATGAAAATTATATTGAGTAGAGAGTTATGTGAGCACATTTTAGTAGAAGTAAACTAAGATAAATATCAAGTGTTGGCAGTCTATGATAACCA
Source organism: Torreya grandis (assembly GCA_037957365.1). NCBI lineage: Eukaryota > Viridiplantae > Streptophyta > Pinopsida > Cupressales > Taxaceae > Torreya > Torreya grandis. Next base: position 536,087 of record JARHVA010003057.1, on the reverse strand, counting down.
ATAGGTAACTACAAACAACACACCTTTTAGTTGGATGCATGATATACTTAGATTTATTGAGTAAGGTCAATCTCTTATGGGATTAGATAGAGCCAAGAGAAGGAAATTTAGGTTGAAAAGTATACCTTATTCCACAATATCTGGATTAATTATCAAGAGTTACATAGGAGGCATGCTTTTGAGGTGTGTAGAATCATGCCAAATAGATAAGTTGTTTGAGCAGTTCCATGATGGTCCAACTAGTAGACACTTTGCTACCAAGACCACAACCTCTAAGATCATTAGAGATGGGTAATTTTTTCCTACAATGTTTATAGATGCACACTCTTGGGTAAGGAAATTCCCAAAATGTGCAATGCTTTTTGGTAAAGAGAAACTGGCTACCCTTCCCTTGAAACCCATATAAGTAGAAAAACCTTTTATAGAATGGGCCTTATATTTGATAGGGATGATACAATCCCTCAATTAAAGGACATAAATGGATCATTATAGATATAATACTTTACAAGGTGGGCTTAAGAAACTTCCCTTAAGGAAGCTAATGAAGATTCTATTTTGGACTTTTATGATAACCTTGTGACTAGATTCGGTGTGCCTTCTACAATCATTTTTGACAATGCATTCAAATTCAGTAGCAACAAGGTATGTGAGTGGGTTATTTCACATGGAATTTATCTTAAGGAATCCTTTAACTATTATCCATAGGGTAATGGGCTAAGATAATCCATAAATAATAACTTTTGAGGATTATCAAGAGAACTATAAAAGATGGTTAGAGGGAGTGGCATACTAGACTAAGGACTGCCCCATGGGTAGATAGAGTAACACATAAGAAATATACTAGACACTCCCCATACCTTCTTATCTATGGAAAATAATCCAAACTTCTTATATCTCTTTAACTTCTTATATTAGAACTAATACATCAACTTGAGCTCCTAGAGGATGATGCTATGTATAGTTGGAGGAGACAAGAGACACTACTATGTACATTATGTGGTCCAATCAACACCAGGTGAAGAGGTCATTTTAAAATAGAGATTCCTCAAAGAGATTCCAATAAGGTGATACAGTCCTCAAATGGGATGACGACTATGAAAGCACTCTATGTTTGATAGTCTTTGAAGTGGGCCCTATGTTATCATAGGTTGCAAAGAGAGCAATGCCCTTGAGATTGATAAGTTGAATGGAGAGAGACTTCCCATCCCTATCAATGGGAGGTATCTTAAATTTTTCTACTAGTGTTATCTCATGATCTTTGTACATAGGTAAATAGGCATGTCTTTACCTCCAAGTGCTCTTTCACATTGCTCTATTTATTCTTTTTTATACTATTTAGGTAGTTATTTGGTGTGTTTTATTTCTTTCTTATTTTTTGTGTGTGTCTCATTTCTTCAATGTGTTTTCAAGAGTCAGGCATAATCCTTTTTTAAGTAATACTTTATTTGTCTAGTCACCATAAGTAAGCTTGGTCAGATTCTATGCTCCACGACCAACAGTTTTGTCAAGCTAGCTGAGTCACCAAAAATCTTGGTTAATTTTTAAAATGACAAATTATCTAACCATATAGATAAAAGTTTCATTACCTATGTTTATATTTTGTTTTTTAGTCTTGTTGAGGGTGTTCAAGACATGTTTGGTTAGTTCTTATATAGTCATATTCCAATCTTGTCTTAACAACCCTTGAGTGAAGGATTACATGAAAAGGATGTACTTTGTGCTATGCCTTTCCCTTAAAAATTTTGTGTCTTGGCACATTTTTTTTGTTTGTATACATTTAAAAATTAACCATCAGTATGATATATTCATGGGGGAATCAAATAAAAGTCACAAAAAATAGCCATTTGAATTCAAACAAACCCAAAGGATCCTAAGGTTTAATATGAAGCTGATAGATGTCAAGATCATGGAAGCTAAGATAGGATATAATGATGAGTAGAGATATAATGAGTTAGTAGGTCCTGAAGATCTAATGGTGTGCATTTGATTGTGCATTCATATATCAATTATGAGCTTCAATTCATAAATTTAGAGAATATTGAGATTAAACAAAGGGATGACAAGTGGCATGATATCATGATCTCATAGTATATCCAATGACATATGGGTAAAGATAAAATTAGAGGGTCCAAATAGATCAATGGAGCACATACACTCATACAAAGTAGATCTGATGGTGAGTTGTGGGTTAAAAGGTTAGTGGATCTTAAGATCAAATGCATGGATGACAAGTGTCTTAAGTATGTTAAATTGGCAAAAGATCTATGGCTCATGTTCATTCATATAGAGAAATATCAATGGTGAAAGTAAGTTCAATAATTTAACATATCTTAGATCAAGTGTGAGGACACCAAATGTCTAAATTTTATATTCCTAAGTCAATAATTCGATGGCCAATGAACAAAGGCAAAGCTAGGAGACTTTTGATGGATGTTGACGATGTTATTTTCAACCCAAGAAAGAAAATGCATAAGAGTCAAGTTCAAAGATGATTTAGGTTGAACCAAAATGGATATTTTAGGGATTGATCATCACCACTAGAGCTATATGGAGGCAAAAGAGGTCTTTTAGACCTAATACAAATAAAAAGATGAAAAATGTTATCAAAGTGAGATCAAACACCTAGTGAGCTTCATTTTATCGACATTAAGACTATAAGAAAACTAATAATCTAGATTGGTTTTCATCTATAGTAGACCTAGGTTTATATTTTAAATTAATGGTAGATATTTATGATTATGGGAAGGCATATCATCCTTTGACATAGCTATATCCTCAACAAATAAGTACTTATAGTCGCTCAAAATAGACATAAACATGGCTTTATCAGATCAAAAAGATATGATGATTTTATCCTTATAGTGAAAGGAATTAATGTAAAGGATCTCAAAAATGATTCATGTAATGGTGAGGATTTCTTCCTATAACTAGTCTTGATCTTCACATTCTCCATCATGTTATAAAAAGATACAGTGACATTAATGCATGGGAAGGCTCAAGAAGTATTATGGTGGTGGTTATTTTGGGTGGAATTAGGATCATTAATGACCCCTTCAACTTCAATATCTCTTTCTTACCTTATTTATTCTTATAAATACTATCTTTGAACTCTTGATTTGGATCCCTCAGCTTGATATAGCAAATCTTTGCTAAAATCACTTTGTAAAACTCTTTTAAAGCAATATAAGACATCTCAGATTCTAGTTGATTGCTAAATGTTCTTTATTAAAGTTTGATTTATAGAGTGTATGTTTCCTATTCATCATCTGTATGTCCTTCATGTACCTTTATTCAAATTTATTGGTTTCTTGTAGGTTGTGTGAAGTGTTAGCTAGTGAGGTTTCCCTTAAAGTGTCATAAATCCATATCATTTTACTTAAACCTATCTCTTTCTATCCTTCAAGTTGTAGGTATCTTTTCAGCCTTCAATCAAAATACTCATGTTTAAGACTTTGTCATAAACCTAATCAATTAATGTCCCCATTAGATTTATTAGTAGTGATAAAAGTTTCTAAGCTAATGGTGGATCATTGAACATTTGGTACATCACCAAAATTATAATAGTTTTTCATTCATGTATTTTCTCTCTATTTTCATCCCAAAAATATAGGTTTAGGAAAGGAAATATATTGTCATATTAGAGGAGTTAGCCTCATTAAAAACCTTAGAAGTATGACCCAACATTAGGTAACCCATACCCTAGGGTCATTCCCATGTTGGACTAGGTTTGGGTAGAGGACCTAAACAATCCTATGCTCAGCTAGGGTGCAGCCTAAGCCTCCAACATGTAGGATGAGGGTACCCCCTTGATTGATTTGATTTATGTGGGAGTGATGTCACCACAAATTTGAATCCAAATTGACAATGAATAATATTTTAATTTATAGGCTTAAATTTGATGTGCTTGTGGCCATCATTGGAGTTTGGAACTTTATCATAGTTGTTGGAGTTTCTTATCATAATTATAGTTGATCATTGTAGCTTGTATTTAGGAATACACGTGCACCTAAGATTTAAGATGTTGAAGTTGATGACCCTTTCTATAGCTAGATAAATGTTTTAGACATGTAGTGGGGGTCTATAGTTATTAGGGTTTTTTATTCCTTTAATAGTTGATATTCATAATGCCAGGGTTTTTAACTATTCTGGTAGTTTATAATCCTAATATTAGGGATATTTTTTAAAGACGTATCCCAATCTTACATTCATTAGGGTTTGGGGATGTGAATGTAACCTAGAGTTTTGATGTCAAAATTTTGACCTACATGTAGTCATGAGGTCTAATGTCGAGGATGGGGGATGCACATTTAATTGAGAAGCTTGATGTCAAGGTTCTTAGATTTCTACTAAGTTAAAACTTTTGTCAAGTACAAATAAGAATGGAAACTTTTTCTGCCATGAAAACACTTGATCTGGTACAACTCTAAAAAATCACCTAAAGACCCACTAAGGATATCTAAAAATCCTAGAAAAACCATATAAAATATTTTCCATTGAAGTACCTATATATTAAATATCTATATCAAATCATTGAAAAATTCCTAAAACCCTCTAAAAATGGCAAAAATTATCTGTTAAAAAATTAGTTCATGTTTAGATTTGATCCCAAGGTTTTGAGACCCTCTAAATCTGATGGTATAAGACATTCTACATGAAAACCTAAAAATTTAAATAAAACTAGTACAAAACACCTTTCTCTTATTATTTTTTTTTGAATTTGGGTCAATAAAGGACCCTAAAATAAGAGCAAAATCATGAAAAGAGTGAATATTCAATAGCTAGGTCAATAAATGGTAGATATGCGACATGCAAGCTAAAACTAAAAATTTCACAATAGACATAATGACATTCATCTACTATAAAATATTTGATACCATGTCAAATTTGGAAACAAATGAGGATCTACTGGATAGGATCGAATGCATCAAAAAATTACCTGTTTATAGTAGTGAAATAAAACATGAGCTAAAAGAAGATCATTACTCATCAATAAAAACATTGCAATATTAGAATTAGTATCATTAATCAATCATAAAAACTTTACACAGGTACATTAGATAGGTGAAGGATGAACATATCCTCATATCTCATGAATGTGGGATTATCTTTCAAAATTACCTAAAAGACACCTAAACAAGAAAATTAAACATTTAGAGGGAAACCCCATTAAATGCATTAAAAACTTACACTAACATCTAGACCATTTAAATTATTATAATTAACCTTGAAATCAAGTTAATTCACCTTTTTATTCATAAATCTATTAATTTCTATCCCAAGCCAGATAGTGAATTTGTTACTGTGTAACTATAAAATTGAAACTAGCTTTAATGAAATCATTGATTGTTGTAGAGAAATCATTATCTGTGCCTTAAATCCATTATTTACAAGTTTTAATTATGAAATTTTAGCTAATTTCACTGAAATTATCCCTAATAGTGGCAAAATTATTTGTCTTATTTTTTTTAACTATTTCATGTGTAGGAAAAAATGGTGAAATCATCACTTGTATCAATGAAATCATCCTTGACATTAGTGAAATAATTTTCTATTGGTTTTTGGAGTTTAACATTCATGAAATAAAAACTAACTTTGGTGAAATTTTTCCTTTTGATGTCAAAATTATTTTTGTGCCTTCATCTCCTCACTTTCTAGCTTTTTGTTGGCTTCTATATCTTATTATCTCTATTAATAGTCTTCAATTTCAATTTTCCCTACTTCTATGTTTATATTTTCTTATTTTTATTGTGTTCTTTAGAATGGAAAAATTGGAGGGAAATTGAGTGAAATATTTTTTGCTATGGTGAAATCATTTTTTTAGTCAATGTGTTTTATGTGCAGGTCAACTTAGAGGAAATTAGAGTCACATTCAACAAAATCATTGTCAATACAGAGAAATTATTTCCCTGATCTTTCTGTGTTCTATGTTAAAATGACAAATTTGGTGGTAATAGTGGAAAAATCATTCTATGAAACTACAAAATCATTGTGGTAAAATATGAGACTTAAACAAATTTATTTTTAAGCTTCTTGCTAGCTCAAAATCATATTTTTCAAAATTATAATCATTTGTGTAGTAAGACCTTGATCCAAAAGTGGGTTTTAGATTCTAATAAAAGCACATTTCTTTTCTACACATCTCTATTTGGGATTAAAATAAAATCACATTTTCATTTTCATTATAACAAAAACTTATTTGTTTTCCAAGTTATTTTTTTTTCATTCCATTTTTTGCCTCTTGATTGTTTGTGTATTGTGGGGTTATTTTGTGCACATGTTCTCCCTTTTTGATTGATCTATAAACATAAATTTCCTATTTTCCTTATACCCTTCATTTTATTTTTATTCTGTGGGGTGGATTTCATCACCTTCTTATAAGTCTTAGGGGTGCGTTGACTAGGAATTCACATATTAGCATCATAACAACCATGTTATCTGATCTAGTATAAATTGAGGTTACATAAATGGTATATTAGCTAAAGGGTTCCTTAAAGCTTGATTTTTATCATATTACTTCATTAAAATCTTACTATTGAATTGGTCATGAAGGGACTAGGCCCTTCAGTGAATGGCCTATTAAATATCAATGTCTAATTTAAGGATTTTTGTGACCACGTACTACAAGGTATATTGGTACCATCTATAAATCCAAGTCAAAACTTTTAAAAACTTATTTTGTTGTAAAAAATTCATTAATGCAAGGGTGAAAAAGTAAGATCCCCTAAATATTACCTTTTAAAAACTTTTTGAGAGAAGGGAAAAATTAAAACACCATCGATCATTACAATAATTTCTTTAAAGAATATTAAATTTTATAATCCTCTCTTAAGACAACTATATTAAAGGATAAAATGAATGTGATGAATAACCTATTAGTTATTATAATTACCTTGTAATTGTTTTGTTTTTTTGCTTGATTGTTATGTCAAAACCTTGTTTATACTTGAAAGCAAATCAAATAAACTAATTCCAAATCCAAACCATTTTATACACACATAATGAGGTGTTACTCTACTAGATTTTTAGGTCAATAAATGTCACATGTAAAACTTGGTCCAAATACCTACCTTTCTTATCTAAATCATATTTTTAGGCTTCCAAATTCAAAATCAAGGCTTAGTTCCTAATCCAAATTACCAAATTCAAACTAATTCAAGACCAAAGTTCCAAATTCTTATCCAAATTATGTCTGTGTTATCTAACTTATTCCAAACCTAGTTATAAGTTCAAATCCAAGTTATGATTCTAATAAACCTTATTTTAAAATTCAAACCAATTATAATACCAAATCCTAGTTCTAATCCCAACTACTAACTTCAAACCAATTCAAGACCAAAGTTCCAAATTCGTGTTCAAATTGTGTCATTGTTCCATCCTTGTTATTCCAAAATTATTAGTATATCCAAAGCCAAGTTCCAATTTAAAATCCAAAAACCAATTCTTGTTCAAATTATGTCATTATGATGTTAGCCTTATTATAATTCTATTCAAACCATTCCAAGTCCAAGTCCCAGTTTTAGTCAAACTATTCCAAGGCCAAGTCCCAATTCTTATCAACCTATTTTAAATTCAACCTAAGTCAAAGGTATAAGCCTATTTAAATCTTGATTCAATATTTTTGAAAGCCAAATTCTCTCTAATATTCACCCATTTTAGAGTTATAAAGGTCCTCTAGCAATTAAGTATCCATTATTCATTCACAAAGTAAAGTTTTCAAGATCTAAGCCTTTCAATTCAAGATCAAATTTAAAAGTTTCTAAAATCTAAATAGTAAACATTTGCACTTGAAACCATTGTACCTACTACTTTTGTGCACCTTTTGAAAACATGTTTGATCCATATAACCTTGATTTGTGAAATCATTTACAATGATGTGCCTTTTGATTAATGTATTCCAGTTTGATATTTACCTCGACACAAGCAAAATGCTTTACTCTAAAGATTCCCAAGTGATATTCCATGTAAAATCACTTACCAATTCAAGAATAGTTTATAAGGTATCTAAACCTATTTTAAAATGAAGATCATAAACCTATACATTCCAAAGTATACATGTGGTAGTACTATCTATAAACTCTCCTTTGATGAATAGATAGTTTAGAATGCATATGGGTATGACCACTATGTGGAGGACAAGGAAGATTAACAATACCTTGCCATCATGTCATCTACGAAGCTTAGAAAAATTAATCCATACCTTACAATTGTACCACCTCATGGCTAACAATGGCAATAATATTTGTATCCTCCACATGTACCATTTGATATAGAATATAGACCTAATCTGATTTACCTTATAAATGTGCCACCTAGTGTTGAATATGGATATGATCAATTCACATGATAACTCTTTGAAAACAAGGAAGAACATTTTGTTAGATTTTTATAACTGGGGGAAATTTTCCCCTTAGATTCCCCATAGAATATTTATGCTATTTGGTTAAAATGCCTAAATAAAATGCTCTTGCATTATTATAAAATTAAGCAATGTATGGCCAAGGTTAAAAATTTATACCAACTTATGATCAATCTCTTATAGATTCCAACAAGGGAAAGGGTAATCTCATTGAAAAATCTTTTCAAAGCCAACTTATTTCCTCTTAAATCCAATAATCTAAACAAGCTTTAACTACTCTCACTAGCATACTATGTTGGATATTAAAAATCCATCACTAATAGAGATAAATCCTTTAATTTCACAACCAATGGATATATTGAATTATCACATTTTAATCCTGATCCATTTACTAGAAATACATTAATTATAAATCTATTCAGCATACCTATTATTTTAATCAATCTAGAAACTAATCCTAATTCAAATATCCCCATATATTTCTTCTAGAATATAGTGATAAATCTCAAAAATGATACCCCAATACACACTAAGTTCCATTTGCAACATAATACAACATTCTTCCAAATTCCCAAGATAATTTTCCTTCCAACATTTCAAGTACTTCACAACAACACATTAAGACCATGCCTAGTCTAAAATAATAGGTTGCAAGTAAAAATCCACCACTTAAACAAGTGGTGAAAAATATCCCACCTCAATAGGTGGTAAAAAATTCCACACTTTAACAAGTTCCAACCAATCTTCAACAAATATTGTCTAATCAACAACGTATTTCCATTATTCAATGACTTGCCACTTTTATTCAATAAGGGGCCTCTTCGATACAATAACATGTTTCACCTACATGATATATTCCCCTTAAATATCAACTAGCTGCATTAAATGCCCAACATAACATTCTACCATTCAATCCTTAGTTACCTCCAAATCAACACCACACTAAAAAATAAGTGCCTTATCAAAAAAGGCCCATATAAGTAATAAAACTCTAATAAAAGAGTAAATATTATAGGTAGATCCAATCATGTACATGTTCCCCCATATTATACACCATGTGTTCATCTAGGTCAAGGTAATGTACCTTCGAATACCCAAAAAAATGTTCCCACTTCCTCTCACTCCAGCCCCACTTTCTAGGATTTATAAGACGTCAAAGATGCAGTTTTAGCCACTCAAGCAGGAATTCAAGATAAGAAATTTAAACTAGATGACATATGCTCTTATACATTTTATATGAGATATATTCAGGTACCATTCTTAAATAATTTTGAGATGCCCAAATTTGGTAATTATAAAGGGAAAGGTGATACAAAGGAAAATCTAAAAGAGTTATTCATTACATGTCAAGATGTTGCATATAGTAGTGTGTACCTACTGTTAGCCAAATTTTGGCTACCATAGACAATTTTAATGAAAAACTTATCTTATCAAGCCTTCACCTTGGTTTGAAAATTCTTCATAAGGCATGGTTAGCATTTTTTAAGGTACTTTTAAAGAGTTTAAGGTAAATATATTTTTAGTTTCATGCTTGTCTCATCATGAATTTCCTCAGCCAAGTAGGCTCAAAAATGTTAAAGAGTTAAAAAGTCTTTTTTGTGTCATTTAGTTCAGGTCAAAGTCATTTAATGTGTCCCATGGTCCATACAAGTGCATTAAATGAAGTTAATATTCATCTCTAACATTGCAACTCACTTTAAAATTCGTGTTTGATCATTTGTAACATCCAAGAAGGGAATATGGTAAGAAGGTGTCAAGTTTTTAGAATAGGGGAGTGGTTGACACATCATCCCACACCCATACAAGTGTGAGGGAGATCAGAGAATGCTTGTTGATTCAATTTAGTTAGTTTTTATGCAGAATGTGATAGTTCTCAAGAAAAAAGAGTAGTTTTCAAGAAGCCCATATAGGTTGTAGAGAGTATACCACTTCCATACATTCTCATGTCTCTTTCCAATCCATAAAATTTCAAATCCATGCATTTTAGGTGGTTTTAAACTCAAATAAGTTAAAAACCTATTCATCTCCCCCATCACTCTCATTGGCATCTCGAGAAGGTAGTTTTATTTTTATTTGGTACAAGCATGAAAGATAAAGTTGGAAACTTAGATATTATCCATAAGAGGGTAATATAATTTCCTTCCACTTTGTTTCATTTTTTTCTTGGTTAATCCCTTTATCTTTATGAATAATCATTAAAAAGTTAAGGGGTAGAAAATGAACTTTAAATCCCTACCAGTGGATTAAAATTATCAAATATGGTAACTTGAACATTATTATAACTCTAAAATATCATTTACCCCCATGTTTCTTCATGATAATCTTTGGTGTAGGGTTTAATGTCTTTTTTTTGGCAATTTGTACATGATAGTATCATGTGCAAAGAATCTGGTATCTTGTATTTTACATGAGTGAATGAAATCAACATCCAAATAGTGTTTTAAGGTATTAAATGTTTTTCATGCTTCTCTAAAACATCAATGATTGATAATATCCAATTTTTAAGGTTATAATGCCTCCTTAAGAGCCTTCTAAAAGTGTATTGTGAGCCTATAGATCTACAGACTTGTAGGTCACCATTAACATAAAATGTTGGTCTTGATGATTTAAATACCATCTTGTTAATATATCATGAGGTCTAATTGAACACCCTAAAGTGTCTTGTTAGCTCAAACCTCATTTCAATTTACAACTCATATAAAATTGCATGCTTGAGTAGGACTGTGTAAGCCCAAAGAAGGACTATGAGGGATATAAATGGACATTAAGGGTGATTTTAGTATATGAGGAGACTTATGAAGACTTAAATAAAAATTTAATTTTTATCCAAATGCCTAAAATTATTCAAATAGACTCAATATATAATAAAACATTATGAAAAGGGTGTTGACTCAACTAATAACTTATAGACCTAGTAACAAATAGTGGACACAAAGGGCATGACTGATAATGAAGTTGTAAAGAATTAATTAGGGTACAGATAAAATGTAATGTAGGATCAATGTTCCATCAATACAAATCACTTATAAATATATTTTATCCCAAAACTCAAAATGTTGACTTATAGTCAACAAGTTTTGTTGCCTACATACAAGCATGTCAAGGCAAAATGGCAAACATAGTGCTGAAGTGGTGAAAAAAAGTATGAGGAAGTTATATATATTTAAAAAGTGTGTGAAATAAATTTATAAGTTATAAGAACTGAACTAATATTTATCTAATCTAAATTCAACACAAGATAGAGAAATAGACAAATAAAATAAAAAACATAAACTTTATGCTTCAAATGTACAAGATTTATCCATTGTGATGTAAACTTGATTTTTTCTTTGAAAATTTTGTGCTCACTCTTAAAATGCAAAGGATAACTAGTATTTTTTAGTTTTTAAGGATTATTTGATTAATTTTGATTCTCTTAGATTTGTAGACACCTAAATCTAGCCACCGATAATCTCCAACCAGACTTTTCGCTAATTTCTACCCAAAATGCATAATTTAGCCTAAAAACACTAAAACATGCTAAATGATGTGAAAATATCATATTAAAGTACTTATTTTTTCCAATGTATCATTAAATTGGGTAATACAATTTATTGGCTAGATAACTTTGATTAGATCATTTTGAGTCAATATGCCAATTTTGCACCTAAGTGCTTTGGATTGCTCTTTCCTATCAAATCTTCTGCACAAGACACATGCCTTTATTCTTTGTTTTTGGTAAAATCGTAAATGATAATATGGATCCAACACATCTAACATTTCCTTCCAATTCCAATCCAGTCAAAATTTGGACCAATAACAAGGCATTCTGATCAATTTGAGTAATTTGTGCATAAAGTGCTTAATCATGCTTAAGAGCTTATTAACCCAAATCAAGGCCTAATTAATAATTTCATGGAAACTTGTTGAATAATTATTTTTGGAAATAAATATTAAATATATTCATCATTAGGTAACCTCATTTCTTGGAAAGACATCCCTACGCCATAAATGCCATAAATATTAGGATTCATGCCCTCCATGCCTCATTAATGCCTTTCATGATGCCCTACATGCATCTTAATTTACCCTTATTACAATGTAATGATGAGGATAATTACAAAATTAATTTTGAAAATTTAATTAATCCTCAACCACACATCTCAATCTTAGGATGGATGGTTCAGGTTAATTCCAGACATTTGCAAAATCTATAAATAAAGAGGCCAAGAACTTCATTTTTAAGATATTTTGGTGTAAAGTTATAATGCAAAAATATCTTCAAGAAGACATTGTAACTAGTGTTACCATGCCAAATTGATTCCAAGCCAATCCAAGCCAAGCCATAAGCCAAAGGTGCCAAGGAGGGATGGAGGTAGCCAAGTTTCCATTGCCAAAAACTTCATGAGCACAAGTCGAACAAGCCACTACAACAAGCATTTTGGAGCATCCAAGGAAGGTAAAAGAGAATTTATTTTGAATTTTAGTTGTGTGTTTAATTCATGTTTGTTAACTAAGCTCTCTCCTAGTGTCTATGCCTAGACATGTTATGTTATTAGTGTGTTTCTTTCATTTTGTTTTTATTTTGGAACTAACACGATACTAACCATCCTCTCTTGAGTCAAATTCCTAGATCACATTATGGCATGCCCGGTGGGACTAGATACATCTCACACCTGAATAAAATCATTTTTCAACTTTAAAATATTTATTTGGACACTTTAAACTCTTTCAAATTCATTTTTTAAATTTTTTTCTCATTTTTTGTTTGCCACAGTTTTACATAGTAACCAACATCGGTAGGTAAGACTGACATCAGTTGCATATCTTAACCGATGTCAGTTAGTAAAACTAACATTAGTTTTATACTTGTCATCAATCACATTGGTATAATTGATCTTGGTTGGATAACTAACATTGGTTAGAAAATGTAACCATCATCAGTTATAGAAACTGACGTCAGTCACTAGGTTTTTCTTAAAACATAGACTCGAGAGCTCTTATTTTAAAGTTTATTATTTCAATATAAAAATATCTTAAAAGCTAAAGGACATGATAAATTTTTTGTTGTAGGACCAAGCTTAACATTTGGTAAAAACATGTTTAAATCACCTTTTACACACTTAAAAAAATCAATCAGGAACCTTGTTTTGGGGTTTAACAAAGAATTTAGATGTTTTTGATGAATGTTTTCAAAGTTTTAAAGTAAGACCAAGGGTTAAAATTAACACCACCAAATATTTCATTTAGGCTTAAAATTGAACACAATTGAAATTTTTTATTTGCAATAGTTGTTTAATTAGATTTTGTTTGGAAAAAAGAGGAATGTTTCATGTATGCTCTTCCATTTGTCCCCTTTAAGGAACCCTTGGAATCAAAAACACCATTCCCATTATAAATAGCCTAGTCCAAGGATTATAAGTAAAGTTATCTAAAACACTCCCCAAAAACTCATAAAAGTTTGGGTGACCTTAAAAATGACCCTAAAGTCTTTCTACTTTCATTTTTTCTTTACTTTTATGCAAACTTGGATTGCAAGGGGGAGTTCATCACCTCTTATGAGTTCTTTAGGGAAGATTTGACCTAGGGTTTCATCTCCTGGAATTGGTTTCATTTGGATCCTTTAGAGTTACACATGGGATGTGGTGTCACTTTGGACATTGCACTACACTGAACAAATAACAAGATGTAGTGGTTGAAAAAAGGATTAGACCTTTTTGCAATAAGCCAAATGATATAGACCTAAAATCTATGCTTTTATTTTACATTTTTTATCATGAAAGTTATTGTGCAATTGATTCCCATAGATCATTTAAAAACTTCATATATCTTAGATAAATCCCCACTTGCCATTGAAGTATTGTTGGTGCAAGGTGCACCTCAAGGTCTATGTCACAGTACTATCATTTGAGAGAAGAGGGAATGTAAAAACCCTACTATATAATGCACATTTAATTTTGGATGAACACTTAAAATACTTTCAAATGATGTATATTAATAGATTCTAACAATACCAATCAACTTTTTCAATTTAGGATCTACGAGTGAGTAACTAGTTGGTCTTATCCTAGATTAAAGTCTTGTTTAGAGTCAAAACTTAGTGTAAACAAACAATCCAAACCAAACACATAGTTTAAATTTTCCTTTGAACAAAGAGGCATTATGCTGCCCACATGAGATCATCAATATGACTTGTTCAAAAGTTCATCAAAAGCTTGAGAGTCATATCATCCACTTTGGCATAGTTATGCTACCCAATTGAGTCTAAACCTTTACCAAATTTGTTTAAGTCCTTCACTTATAATCTATGTTCAAAATTACATTTTTATAAGTTCATAAGTTTGATGTGTTAAGTGGGTTCGCCATTTTCACTAAACTTGAGGGAACTTAGGTTTAATTTCCAATTGGGGTTAAAGGCCATTTTAGACTCATAATCATTATCATCACTTGATAAACTTAAGTCATTTTGTGATAAACACTTGCACTTTGAGTCTATGCACCACAACATTTTGAGTCAAGAAAAGTAGTGTTATGCTGTCAAACTTATAGGAAAACATGTTTTCCTTAGAGAATTTTTGAAATAAACCTTTTTGTCACACATTTTGGGTAGTATAGCATCATTACACTACCCAAAACATTTTGAATATTATTTCATAGACCCTCTTGCATAGGGTTCAAATTTGTTCCTATATTTTTAGACTAATCCAAGTGTAATTTTGTAATCTTTTGTCGAAAATAGTTATACTACTCACTTTTATCTAGTTTGTTTGTCAAAAGAACCAAGTTTTATACCATTTTTGTGAGAAAATAAACTATCTCTGAAAGTGCCTTTTGTTTCATACTTTATACCTACTTGATCAAGTTCATGTCCAAGAATCAAATGCCTAGTTTTTTTTAGAAGCATTTCAAATCCATTAGATTAAAACTTTCATCTATTTCAAAGTGTATATTTTGATACCATTTGGCCAAGATTCCTAGTGCATGCCTTGTTTGAGCTTTACTTTTGACATCACTTTTGGCCAAAAGACCTAGTAACTTTTAAATTCCTAGATTAGACTAATCTGAAACACTTCAACCTTAGATTTTAGCATTTTGATTTTAGGTCCATTTACTTACTTATCTTTGTGTGAACAGTGAAATGTTAGATACTTCACACTAGCTTGTTTCCTCAAAAAACTTTGCATAAACCTTTTGATCCTTTTGAAGAATTTATACCAGGTTGGAACATCATCTATTTTAGACATTGTCCTTTTTAGAGTTTGTATAAATCTTTGACCTCTTATCATAAAAGCATTTACTATGGATCCCAACATGTATTCCTACAATCATAGTGGATTCATGTACAATCTGAGGATTATTAATGTAGTTGTGTAGGAATAAATGGTGTAAGACCCATATGTGGATAGTATTTCTTATGAGATGAATTATTATCCCTCTTATAATACTCAATTAGGGGCACAAAGCCAAGATCAATTGGCTAACAATCTAGTTAACACACCATCTTATTCAAAATAATACCAACATAAAACTACATAATACCTAGCTATAACACCTATAGTGGATGAGCTAATACATTAACAATCATATTCTATTAATATGTCTTCCATGTATGATCCATTTTTGTTTGAACAACATTTGTTAGAGAACAAATATGAGATTTTGGTTAGAGCCATAGAGGTAGGTGCCAAGTTTCTAGTAGACTTCCCCCATGAAAATTTACCAAGTCTAGTAAGAGTGCACCACAATATAATTTATGACCAACAAGATTCTTCTATAAATCCTATGGCTTTAGCCTAAATAATGTACCATGATCCTAATATATCTGATCGAGGCAAAAACATCATAGAAAATCACTTTATCCAAATACATACAACATATCAAACCTACTTGAATCTAACATGTGATTTCAATCAAATAAACATGGTAAGTAAGCCTATTATTGACCTAGTTCCTTTAATAGGATTGTTGATAGAGTTAATTGGACAAGAGAATCCAAATTTTGACCCATTCATATAAACTACTTTGATAGATAACTTGATGCATATGCCCATTATTGAAGAAGTGTCTTTAGGCTATACACAGAATAGTGAGCTAAATATAGTACACAATGTGCAAACAACATCCAATCCTAATCAAAGTGGTACTAATGTACAAAAAATTATCCAACAACATGTGCCTATAGTTAATCATATGAAGAGGTCATCATACCAAGGAATAGGAGTTTCTACACCCCAACCTCAATTGGCTACTTCCTCAAGTGTACAACTTATGAGATTAGGTAATCAAATAATGGCCAATGTCATGCTTCAATGATAGAATGTGATAAAACCTACTCCTTAATATATAACAAGTAGTATTACACAATAATAGGTATAACCTAGTGTATCAACACAATAGAGGACAAATGCATTGCCAACTCAATCAGAAGCAAAAATTATTCTACCTTACTAGGTAATGATGAACATACCTCTTCAATCATAGACTAATATTCCAATCCAAAACCAAGAAATGAATAGTCATCAACATACAAATATGGGTCAGAAAATAGATGCAAAATTTATAACCTACTTTCACTTCATCATAGGGATTTATGCAACAAGGAGGTCTCCATATTTCTTAGGTACCTACTAGACAACCACTGGTTTAAAATGTGTCATAAATCTAGAGACAGGGTCTTAGTCTACAAGTTCCTACTCAACAACAAGGTTTGATTATTCTATAACATGTCCCTTTTGAACCATAGTAGGCACAATATAGTTATATCCCTCCATCCTAACCAAATAATCCTCAAAGTCAAACCTTTATCACTAACCTAAACCAGAATATCGCACAACCAATTATACAATTTCAAGTACATCCTAATCCATATATGCATATTCTTGGTCCATTTCCCAACCAAAACAATGTACCCCAATAGATATATCTATCCTACCCTAGTCAAAGTATCCCACTTATGACCTCCTAACCATCTACCCAAATTCTCTCTCAAACCAATATTCCTTCCAATTTCCTATCCCAAGAATCACAATAGATGAAGGATGCAATTGTTACCATTCAAATAGGTAAAAAAAATAAAAAGTTCTAATTAGATGACTTATATTCCTATCCATTCAATATGGAGTATTTATAGATACCATTTTCTCTAGGATATGAACAACTAAAATTTGACAAGTACAAAGGGAAAGGTGACCCTAAGGCTCATTCAACTAAATTATTTGTCACATGTCAACCAGTGGCATATAGTGACATATACCTTTTTCTATTATTTCCAATGAGCTTGGATGGAGAAGCCTTGGAGTGGTTTTTAAAGTTTCCTAAAAATTTAATAGCATATTTTGATGATCTTTCTAATAAGTTTGTACAACACTTTTCCTATAATCTCGAGCATGAGATTTCATTAGTGGACTTAACAAAAGTAAAGAAAAAATTTGGTGAGAGTTTTGCAAGTTATTTATAATGATGGATAGCCCTTGAAATCCATTTCACCCATAGTTTACTAGATAAACAATTAGCTACTATGTTTACCACAAATTTACACAGTGAGATAATTTATCATTTGGAACTACAATGTGCGCATACTTTCAAGAAAATAATCAATAAGGTTTGTTGATCGAGCAAGTACTCATCATTAAAATATTTATCAAGCTTATTTTAACTAACCAAAATCAAGGTACCAATCAGGGAAATGACCAAGATCCCATTCAAGTGCCAACATCATAACTAGCACAAGCCAATAACCATGAAAGACCAAAGCAATTCAATTGTAATAAGAATGTTATGGGAAATGGAGTAACCAAATCCTATAATGTCTAAATGGTGTAAACATCATCTAAAGCACCTTTTCAGCTTACTTTTACTCAAAAATCTCTCCAACCAATTCCATAAGCACAACAACAAAGACCTCCATAACAAATATAACAACATTTACCATTGCAAACCCCTCTTCCTAGGAGAACTGTGTCTGTACATCATATCTTTAGTAACCTAGGAGAACCTATTGAGTCTATATTCTACAAGCTTTATATCACTAATCTTATTAGTTAGCCTATACTAAATCATTATCCACAAGGCATTCCTTATCCTGATTGTTATCATGAAAATGAATTCTATGACTATCATTGGGTCAATGAGCATAAGCTATGAAGATATGTCCAAATCAAGCATTTAATTAAGAATATGTTGGATAATGGGGAGATAAAATTAGATAATGGTGATTTTACTTCTAATAAAACTCTTAGGATTTATGAAAACCCCTTTCCCTAGCATAACAATCAATAATAATAAAATAATCAACAACAACAATAACGACCACTACAACAACAAAATCAATAGTATCAAAATCAAAGGCCAAACTAGTAGAATCAATAAAATTAGTATCAAAACACATAATGATAGAGTAGTGGAAAGACCCAAGGTCAAAATGGTAACAACCGAAAAACCTACCATGCAATTGCACATGACTACAATAGGATTATAGGTCATATTGTAGGGGGTAGCGTTATTACCATCTCCATTAATCCTAGACCAAGAAATAATCAACCTAGACCATTTCTAAATAAAAAAATTCAACCAAATTACATGGATAATCCTTCTTTGAATTTGGAATACATATAGGTAAACCAAAAAATTAGGACTTCCCCTTTTGGACCTTATATCAACAACCCATCCTTGCCACGTGACCACATATAAGTGCATCGGTAACCAAGACTTGTCATATCTAGTCCCACACCATTCCCAATATTGGTTATCAATAATGGTCTAGTATTTAATACTAATTATGCAATCACAACTAAGAGGTTAAAGATTACTATCCCAGGCCCACAACCATCCACCACTATGCCTGTCATCCAACCAACCATTTAGCCTTAGAATAAACCATTTACTACTAGCTAGGATAAGAAATTTGATATTTTAGAACAATTATAGAAGACACCAACACAAATTTATATTTTAGATTTACTATGAATGTCAATAATCCAAAAAAACATCTTGAATGAGTTTTTGATCTAATCTACTATTGCTAGTAACATATCCCCTGATAAATTCCAAGATTTGGTTAGACACCTAGATCCAACCTAATAAGTCACATTCAACCAAAGTGATATGTCTTCTCTTGGCTTACTCCATAATAATACATCATACATATAAGTTTATATAATATGGCATAAAGTGAAATGTGTCCTTATAGACAATGGATCTAGCCTCAACATAGTGTCTTTAAAGCTCATCAAGCTTCTTGGGTACACAATAGTAGATCTCTAGCTAGAAATAATAACTATCAAAGCCTATGATAATTAGGGAAGAGAATCACATGGCACCATTAGTTTTCTAGTTATCATTAGACCTTTGACACATGATACACTTTGAAATGTGCTTCATCTTGAGTTATCATACAATATGATTTTAGGTAGGCCTTGGTTACATGATATTTGTGCAGTCCCATCAACACTGCACCAATGTATCAAGTGTTCCCACTCAGGGATGGAAGTGGATATTCCAAGAGATTTACACCCATATGAACATTGTAAGCATCTTGAGGTTGAATTTTAAAGATACAATTATTAGTATGACAAGAATCCAAGTTCCAAGTAGGATAAAGGAAAGGCTATACTTATTGATCCTTTACCAAATAATTACATAGATCCTAATACATTGGATTTCCTTTCCGACATGATACCTCTTGAATCTTCTAATCATTTCACCATTTCAGATAATGGACTGAGAGAGTATGTGACCCATGATACATTTCATATTGCCAATCTTCCTCAAAATTCAAAAACTTTTGGGTGAGCTAAAGTCATCTCACATATGCATTGGCAACAAAAGAACAAAGATAAGGGACCTATCACATTTGTACTAGCATGTGGCCTATGACCTAACCCTCTTGAAGGGGATGAATCATGGTTATAAATGAAAACTAAGCTAATTGTTATAAAAATGCAAAGTATCCTATTCCAAATAAGATCCTGGAGCATCACAATTATGAAAGAAAGGGCCTCAAACTAAATTAGCAAGGAACTATCAAGCTAATTTCCATGACTAAGAATGAAAGACCTTATGGACTTGGATTTAAACTACTTGGGGGTGACTCCACGTATCTTATTCAAACTCCATCACCAATGACTAGTGATGATGATGTTGATAGTGAAGTAGAGTCTAATCATTGCCTCACCTTTGATGACCTAGCTCAAACTGACTTGCTTGATAATAATGTGATTTGTACCCTTACCTTGGCCATTCATTATAACCCTTTTCCATTATATTATCCCCAACTGATAGATTAGGACCAATAAGAATCTAGTCTACCAATTTATGAGTTCTAGAATGATGAGGCATTAAGTGACTTTTTAGGCCTTAGAGACAATGTTCCATTGGAAGATCACAAATTAGGATTCTCAATCACATTGGATCTTGTAGCCTATTTTGGATAGTGAGTGAACACCCTTAGCCAAAAAAAAAAAAGTAAAACATTGAGTTCCAAATGTGAAAACATATTTGAGGCATTTTTTGATGAGGGAAAAAGTAAAGATAAAGGATAGCCTAGTGGTGAAAACTTGTTTTAGGCATCATTAGATGGGGGTGTTCATTCTTCTTTAAATTTAGACTAGGAGACCACCAAGGATGAGCTTACCTATGGATCCAAGTTTAGCTTTGAGAAACAATAAGTATTTCATCAAATTATTCAATAATTTCTCACTATTTTTGTTACATGGCCAGATCTCCCATTAGGGGACTCAAATTCATCATGCCTAGGAGAAGTTGAAGAATAGGTCTTAACAGAGGACCCTAACATAATTCAATAGTTGAAGTCATTGCTTACTATCCTAGAAGATGGTTTGACCCTTCTAGTTGAAGATACAATAGAGATAAATATCAAGACTCCATCAAACATAAAATGGATAAAATTAAGGGCATACCTCATTAAGGAAGAACATGATGTCTTTATAGCTCTGTTGAGAGAATTTATAGATATCTTTGCATGGGCCTATTTTGACATGCCATGTTTAGAACTCGCCTTGGTTCTACACCACCTTGTGGTTAATCTTGATGCCAAATTGGTAAAATAAAAGTTACATAAGGTGCATCCTTGTATTTCTATATTGGTAAAGAAAAATTTGGAAAAAATATTAGAAGTAGGATGTATCTAATCCATTGACTACTTAGAATGGATCTCTAATGTGGTACTTGATAGTAAAAAGCTCGAAGGGATCAGAATTTATACTAATTTTTGAGACATCAAGAAATCTTATCCTGAAGATTATTTTCCCTTGCCTAATATCAACATAATCATTGACTCAATGACATGTTATGAAATGCTTTCACTCATGGATGGATTTTTAAGATACAACTAGATCAGAATAACACCAAAAAACTAGCATAAAATAGTGTTCACCACTCCATGGGGAACATTTTATTATCAGGTAATGCCATCTAGCCTTAATAATGCTAGAGATATATATCAAAGGGCCATGACTATCATACTCCATGATATGATGCATGATATTGTTGAAGACTATGTTGATGACATATTAGGAAAATCCAAAACTAGGGCCAATTATCTAGCAATGTTGCGTAAGATATTTGAAAGATTATGAGAGTACAAAGTTTGACTCAATCCAAAGAAATGTGTGTTTGGTGTAACTTCAAGCTAATTATGTGGCTTCATCATGTCTTGTAGAGGTATTGAATTCAATCTAGTTCAATTCCATGATATAACTGAGATGTTGCCACCAACCAATTTGAAGTAACTATATAGTTTGTATGGTAAGATCCAGTCAATCTGACACTTCATCTCTTAGTTAGTAGACAAGTTCCATCCATTTACACACCTTTTGAAAAAAGGATTTACATTTCACTAGGATGATCACTGCCAATGGCTTTTCAACAACTCAAAGACTATCTTGTTAATGCACCTATTTTATTACCTCTTATGCTAGGAAATCCATTCTTGTTATACCTATCAGCTACCAACCATGCTCTAGGGGCACTCTTGGCTCAACATGATCATAATGGAAAAGAGCATGCTGTAAACTACCTAATCTATACCTTGGTTACATATGAACATAACTATACACCTATTGAAAAAGCTTGTCTAGTCATGGTCTTCATAGCTCAGAAACTGTGCCATTACATATTGAATAATAAGACCATGGTCATTTTAAAAGTAGATGAACTCAAGTATCTACTATCTAAAATAGATTTTCAAGGTAGAATGGATAAATGGGTCATGATTCTCAGTGAGTTTGACATAGAATATGTCAATCAAAATGTAATCAAGGGACAAGTTCTTATAGATCAACTTGCTAAAGCACCTCTCATAGACACACAACCACTCATGTTTTAATTTCTTGATAAATCCATCATGACCATCATTGACACACCTCTTGAGGAGAAACCTTGGAAACTATATTATGATGGTTCATTTAATGCACATGGATTAGGGGTAGGCCTTTTATTTATTACACCATAGGGGGATATAATCGCTAAATAATTTAGAATCAACTTTCCTTATACAAAAAACATGGTTGAGTATGAAGCACTTGTTGTAGGACTTCGATAATAAATGCATTGGAACATATCTCATCTCTAAGTTTATGGTGATTCTTAGTTAATCATCAATCAAGTCATAGATCATTTTCAGACCAAAGATGACAAGCTGGTTCCATATATGGCCATGGTCAACACTCTTAAGTGACAAATTACCAATATTCAATTTGAGCGCATACCAAAAGCTAGTAACAAAACTGTAGATGCCATGACTACTACTAGCTCTCTGATTCAACAAATAGATAAATCTATAGAGTATTAGTTCCTCATCGATAATTTGTTATCACCAGCTCATGAACCTTCAACCATTGCCATGATTTATGATATTGTTGGTCCTAATTCTATCTGGTACATAGACATTTAAAACTACCTTCATGACCAATTTTTTCCACCTAACTTATCTCAAAACAAACCAAATCCTTCATTCATCATTCCACTCATTATACTTTACTTGGATCCACCCTTTACCATCATAGTTTTGATGGAACCCTACTTCATTGTTTAACATCAACTTAGTCTACACTAGTGTTAAGAGAAGTTCATGAAGAAGTATGTGGAGATCATTCTAGAGGGATAGTCCTATCCAAAAATATCTTATGTACTAGTTATTATTGGCCCATAAAGATGTATATTCTACTACATATGTAAAAAAGTGTGACAAATGTCAATAACAACTAATCTGATTCATCCCCTAGTAAAAACTCTAAAATTGATGTTGACAACATGGCCATTTTCTACATGGGTACTTGAACTCTTTAGAAATATTAACCCCACTTCATCTTATGGCCATACACATATTCTTACTACCACCAAGTATTTCACTAAGTGGGTTGAAGTTATACCCCTCGCTTACGTGATTGGAAAACAAATTTTTGAATTCATTTTTAATCATATCATTTTCCACTATGATATCACCTCTAAAATTATATATGATAATGGAGGAACATTCAAGAACAAAGATGTATACCAACTATGTATTGAATATAACATCACACAACATTTTTTTTAACATATTACCCTCAAGGTAATGGCCAAGCTAAGGCATCCAACAAAACCATTATCAATATTCTCAAAAATATTGTCAATAATGCCAGTTATGATTAGAACTTGCAAATATTTCCTACCCTTTGGGCATACCATACCAATGTGACACCAAGGAAAGAGCATACATGGGCAATACTTGGGTAAAATAGAAACTTAGGGAAATATTTCTGATTCCTGAATATTGTCACCAATGTGATGCCAAGGTAAGAACATACACAAATTCCACAATCACAAATAAAATGTGATGTAATTACTAAAACCAAAACTTTTAAAGCAAGATTGAAAATGTTATTAACAGAAAATGATATTTTATTTATCCTTTTTTATTGATTATCTTTGTTAAGTGTTCTACAAACAAGTTTTTAGAATGTTTAATTAGACTTAAATCAAGGTGACCTACAATAGAACAAGTAAAAACCATGAAAACAATGTGAAAAACACCTCTTTGTAATGACTTCACAATTATGCAAAAAGACAAGAAAGCAAAATTGTGATAAAACAAATAGAGGAAAAGAGAGAATATAGAAAATAGAAAATAAAAAAACTCATGCTCACAGAATGAATTTGTTGCCCTGTTTTATAATTTTCTTGCCCATAAGGATGAATTCACTACTAGAAATGATGAATTTACTATTAAGAATGACAATTTCACTACCAAAAGGTTGATTTTACTACCAGAAAAGATGATTTCACTACTAAGAATGATTATTTCACTACTAAAAATGATGAATTCACTATCTCAAAATGAATTCATTCTTAAACCTATAGAAAATATAAAAGTACTAAAAGAACAATTTTGTTATGCAGTTGAATAAATTTGCTACTAAGAACTACAATTTTGCTATTAAAGCTTTCAAATTCATTGTTATATAGTGGGTGTACATAGCTAAATATAAAACACTAGATAATAGCTTGTAACTTATACTAGAACTCAAAAAAATAAGATTAAATGCAAATTCAAACATAAACAACAAAAATAAAATAAAAAATATATTTCCTAAATGCAAATATAACGATCAAAAGATGAAAAAGATGAGAGAATATCCCACTATGTGTGCCAAAAGTATGTCAAATAAATTTAGAAGTGCTATGAAATGAACTAATCTTAATCTAAGATAAATTCAACCTAAGATAGAGAAACAAACAAAGAAAATAGAAAACATAAAATTTATGCTTCAAATGTGCAAGATTTCTCCATTATGATGTAAACTTGATTTTTTCATAAAAAATGTGGTTCTCACTCTTCCAATGCAAAGGAGAATGGACATAATTTTTGTTTTGAAGAAGTATTTGATTCACTTGAATTTGTTTGTGAATGAACCTCATTATCATAATTCTAGATTTTTTAGGATTCAATTTCAAGACTCTAGACTCTTGAAAATGAAGGTTTTCAAGTTTATTTATAGATTTTTGGAGTAAGATCCAATGGTGGAGGATTTTTTGGATTTATTAAATGATCCAAATAATCAATGGTGGTTAATGAGTCCTTTCTACTGATGATGAATACCATTTAAAATGGTTGAGAGAAGCATGGGATTAGTTAGTTGAGTCAGTAGAAATAAGTCAAACTTCTTGATAACTCAAGGGATGAGTCATAGGAGGTTAAGAAACTTGTGGGTTTGGTTGGGATGAGGGACAAAAGGGTAGAAGATGTTAGATGAAGTGAAAAATTTATATTTTATATTCAAAATTAAGGATTGAAAGGATGAACCATGTAACACTTATTATATTTAAATTAAGTTTTATACTATGGTATAAAGTAAGGGACAACTTGTTCAATCATAAAATTAAGGTATAAGTATGAAAAATAGTCAAATTTTAGGTTGAAAAAATGGTTAGTTATCAATCTAATATCTTCTTATGATGGATCCAATGCATGAGCTTGCACTGTAGGTCTAGAGGGGTAGGTGCTCTTGGTGCATCTCCAATGGTTAACTTCTATAGGGACCTTGAACATTATTCACCTATCAACTATAGAGCTTGTTCCATGGCTTCAAAGTTTCCCTCCTCTTAGTGGTGTTACCATTAAAGAGATCCTTCCCCATACCCTTCCCACTCTCTATGAGTCCTCTCAACACTTTTAGGTTTTGAATCTTCCATCATCTTGCACCTTCTTTTGTTATAAGCCTATCTCTTGAGCTCTTGGGTGTCAAATTACTTGTCTCCTTCCATTGTGTTTCACCTTCACATCCCTTCCTTGTTGCACTTCTCATATGCGAGAGGGATTATAGCCTTCCATTATCATGGTTTAAAAGTTGTAATCCACCATAAAATTCTTAATTTTGGTGCCAAATTTTATTATGAACTCACCCTAGGTTCATGCAAGAATTGATGTTTTGATTTTTTAGGGTAGGAGTCTATCGATACTCTGAATTCAAGAACATAGATGTCCAATGACCTTTACCACCATTTATTTATGGCTCTAGTCCAAGTGGGATCCAAAATTTAATTCCTTTATAGTCTCTCCTTCATCCACTCAAGGCATTATCCATAGTTTCAACTTCTATGTTTCACATAAGTAGCCAACCATTGGTACACTTGATTTGGTAGTTCATAAAATAAAACCTCATACAGAGCATCATACAGGTGGGTCTGGACCCACTTCTTTGGTTTATATCCTCTACAATTTAAATACCTCAACATAAAGCTATCTTCTACTTATTATAACTAGTTCTTGATGTTCTCAAGGGAAAGTTGGAGCATTAATCTAGTACAGCATTATAGCAAAAAAAATTAACATAGGCCTCGATAATGGAACCAATATATTATAGAAAAGTTAGGGTCTTAAGTCAATAGCTTTATCAAACACTTATCAATCTATCGAAGTCAGATCTAGACTTATTACAATATGGTGTAAGTCTTCACTAATTATGTAGTACTCAACATTCATCACTCGAATGCACTGACATCACTTCACATCAAGCACAAACCTTATGTACTCAACCAAAACACAGTGGAGAAAGGAATGGGGCTTACGTTGGGCTAGTTATTCCATAGTGTAACTCTATATTCTAGGAAATTTTGTTAGTGTAATGGTAGTGGTAATTTCATGTGTGTAAGCTATTTTGGGGGGTTTGACTATCTGATAGGTGCAAGCCTATATTTTGTGGGTTTATAGCTTCATGGGTGAAATCCTTTGGTTTTCTTAACTTACCATCAACCTAGCACTTGGGGGTTTCAATGGAGTACATAGATAAAGAAATTAGGCTTAAGTTTTTGTTTTAGCGTAAGTATCATCATGAGGAACTAGGCCATTCCTATACTTAGAGCATTTCTATATGGGGTGTTGATGTCATCATACATTATAAAAGCATCATGAATGATTTGGGTTGAAAGCTCAAGCTAACTCAATATATATAATATAAATCTAAGAATTTAATCTATTAAAACATTACTCAAACCATTCTCATTCTAATCCTATCGTAACAACCATGTAAGTTATATTAACACTCACTAGATGCAACACCATCCATCATTAATAGATTTTAAACACATTATGTGTGTGTGTGTCTATATATATATATAAATTGATCAAATGTTCATCTTAAAGATGCTAAAGGCCTAGAAGATCATAGGCAAGATTGGGAACTATAATAGGGAGCCTCAAAGGCATCCCAAAATAAACTTTGATCTCTAATGGAAAACATATCATCTAGAATCAATCCTGTAGGGCTTTGCTACTCCAATCTCTTCTCCTTTCACTAATTGGATTAACTCCACTTTTATAGCACTTGGGAACATCCTAGTGCTCAAGTGAAAGGAGCACATTAGGTGCTAAGTTGGTATTAGATACAATAATTATAATTGATCCACTACCCTAATTATATTGTGTCATGATTATCCCATGTGATCATTTCCTGATGATGATTGAGTTATAGGTAAGTTGGTTATCCACCTACTAGCTGGTACCATAAGATGACAAAATAACAATCATATCAAGTGATTGCCTTACACTCAAGTGTCTAATGTGTTGGCATGGAACCTATACCTATACTAATTTGGGGCCCAACATTACCCCATAAAAAAAATTTAGTCTACCCTTAGACTAGTCTTCTAGTGCTTGTGGCATGCAAAACTCTAGCATGTACTCCTTAAGTTCTGCTCTAAAGTCCTCAAATCCCTAGATTGTGAACTTGATTTCTTCTATAGCACCATCTATCTCTATAGAGGTAGCATTGAGGGAGAGCATATAAATTTTCTCCAACTCTTTTTCCTAAAGGTATATAGCCTTTCCTTTTCCTTTGTTACACCTTTTTCTAGGATTGTTCCTTGTTAATAGGCCTTTATTTGTAAGGCATGGAAGAATTATTCTAGGTTTTGATCCTGGGTCTTGATTTGGGAGCTCAAAGTATTGACCTACATCATTATATACACATGTTCAACCCTAATCATAAGGTATGCCCATGCCATTAGTGCATCCTTCTCCCCTTTTGCCTTTTAAGGTACTCATTGATGAATATTGCCTGGGTAGATAAGTTGTAAAAGATTATGTCACTCACTTTTGTGCCATCTTCAAGATTTATGAAGAGGTCTTTCACCTCATCAAGAGTTGTGGAAATCTCTTAATTTATGGCAGCATAAGGTCCCTTCTATTATTATGTCACTAATTCCACCTTTAATATATGGAGCATCTACTCCACTAGTACACACACCTTATCAACCTCTAAAAAACTTGAAGTGTCAACATCATCTAGGAGGGATGGATCAACTTCCTCTATGTTCTTAGCTAGTTGTTATAACTCGAATTTCATGGCCTTGATCTTGTCCTCTACCTATATCATGATCTTCTTCTAATTTTAGTCTCTAACATCATTAATGATGTTCTTTCATACTACCTTGAATGCCATTCAGATGAGGGAGTTGGCTGACCTTATTAGATTTATTTCATGGGGGTTGATAAGAAAAGAGTCATTCCATTCTTCTAGTTGATCTATAATTAGGATTGCCTTTTATGGCACCTCAAAATGAGACTCATCCATATAACTATTGTAGGTAAATGATAGTTTTTGGTACATCCTTGTCGTGGTAGTTTTGTAGGTCATATACTCCATCATATAATAGTCCTCATTAGTGAACCACTTTTACACCTTTTATCATAGGCTCAACTTGATTCCATCTTCTTAAATTATGGAAAGTTCCATATGTTCTTCCTCTTAGGTGCGAGTTTTTTCTCCAATTCCCTCCTCCAAGATCTCTTCTTTCTTTAGTAGGAATTATTCCTTAGACTTATCCTCTTTATCTATTTGTTTTTCTTCATTGGTGCTAGATTCAGCCTCCTACATCTATTACATTTATTTTTTGCTCTTTGTTTTCTCTTTCAAGGCACCAATATTTCCTTCCTTATCTCTAGGCACCCCTTCACTAGCTAGGTACACCTGTAGTGTGACTTCTTCCACTATGCTAGTAGGGGTGCTAGGTGTCTATGTTATTTTCTCCTTCATGGGTTCCATGCTTGTAGAAACCCTATTTTCTTCCTCTACTCTCTTTTCTATTTATTTTTGGGCCTTATTTATCTCTACCTTATTCTTATTTATTATTATGA
Organism: Torreya grandis; assembly: GCA_037957365.1. NCBI lineage: Eukaryota > Viridiplantae > Streptophyta > Pinopsida > Cupressales > Taxaceae > Torreya > Torreya grandis. Next base: position 506,619 of record JARHVA010003057.1, on the reverse strand, counting down.
CCATATTTTCCTCCTCAAAATTTATCTCCTCAGCTTTAGCCTTATCAATCTCTGCTTGGGTAATGTTGGTTGCCTTCATGGCCTCTCTTTTTTATTTAGATCTAGAAATACCTTTATATGGTTCTTATTGAGGCCCTTTTACATCCATTGATGCCTATTTTTCTCTTTAGTTTATGGAGGCCATGTAGTAGGTTTTAAAATTTGTGTTTGATGGATTTTTTGCTTCCTCGAGTGCAATAGTAGTGTCACCTTGGAGAGCCTCATAAATTTCTATGATGTTAGGCTCATCTCCTATTCTTTCTTCGTAGATGATGTATAATTTCATCCCTAAATTTTATTTCTTTTCTTCCTCTTCCATCTCTTCACATGCTTTCCTTGCCTCTACTTTATTGCATGCCTCTTACACCTCCATCTCTACCAATTTTATGGTGGGCATTGCCACTAGCCCCTTGGACTTATTTTTTCCTTCTCCCTTAGCTTGGGTGAGGCAATCCCTAGTGTGAAGGCCACACACTTCTTATTTAGTGCAGAGGGGGTGGCTTCATCATAAGAGGTGATCTTCAGTCTGATGCACTCTTGCATCTCTTTAAGTATCTCCCCCTTCTTTTGGGGAAATTTATTCACTACTACAAGTTCTAGCTTCCCTTCATTATCCTTTTTGGGGTACATGCTTTAATTCCTTATCTTCATCTCATAGTAAGCATCTAGATGTGTTTGAGTATGACCTCCTTTTGGAGGGGATAGATGTCAATGCAATCTAATTCATCCTCCTCATATTTGGTTGCTTTCTCCCCTAAGCTCACGTATTGGTACCACAACCAATTTTATTCTAAATTCATGGTCTTTACCAAGATGTCTAACTATTGTGCATTGGATATTATTAAAAGTATGTCCCCAAAGTGTTTAGCTGAGAAGGTGTAGGGGAGATTCAACCAACCAAATTTGTTTCCATCTGTGAGCACCAATCACACTACACAAAAGTGTTTTATTATGACAAAGGTTACTATGCCAAACAAATTTTGAGGGAGATCTTTAGGGATGTGCCATTCCTCTTTGAATGCCTTGATGTACTAGGTGCAACACCCCATTATGTGAGTCTTGTATTTTTAGGAGAAGGCTAAGGGGTAGGTGAAGTTTTGATATTTTAGCATAGGGGAGTCCTTATGCATCAAGAAGACCCAAGGGTTATCCTTGTCTCCATCTAGCACTATAATTTCCTCCATGACAATAAAAATTAGAATTGACCCCAACCGAAAGGTCTCCTATGTTGTGTGGAATTCAAGCACATTCTTCACCATCTCTTCCACTATGAACTTAGTGATGTTAAATTTGACCCTCTATGCCATGTTGTAGGTGATACATAGGTAGGTATTTGTGATATCTTCCCATCAACTATGGGGACACATTTTCAAACTCATTAGGTGTACAAATACCCTTGCCCTTGGGTCTTTGATGTCTTTGATTAGGAATGTGAAACCTACTTTATAGTACCCTAGGAATGTTATGACCCTTTCAACTTTTACATCATTTGCCATCATCTTGTGGATGTCTGTGTTATATTCTAGGAGTTTGTTGATTTGCCTAATAAGTCTAGTTAACAACTTCATGTATTTACCCACAAAGTAGAATCAGTCCTTGTGGACATATAAGAGGAGGAAATATAAGTTCTTATGATTTTATAAAAAAAGTAACTCATCAAGTTGAGTTTCATGATGGTGGCCAATTTGTCCTAAATGAAATCATCAAATAGTGTCACGATTACTTCAATATTTATCCCCATATCTACCACCCAGTCTTGCATTAGGTCATTTGTATTGCTTATGGTGTGGTTGTTATATTCCTTGAGCTGGTAGTTGTGTGTGAAGGATGCCTAGCTTGCTCTTATAAAAACCTATTTTGGGAACTAAATTTCTCAATAGGACATATTTAAAAGCACCTCTAGATCAACCTCAATGATGCTAACTCCTTATATTGCCTGCACCTTGTTTTTTCCATGGTTTCTTCTTCTATATATGCCCTCTTTGTGTCCTTATATTACTATTTTAGGCCATAGCTTATGCATTTCTTCCCCATCCTGAACTGATTGGTGTTGAAGTGTAGTCTATTTATCTTGTCAAAACCTTCAATTTTTGTTGGCACTTCTCATAGTCATGAAGTATATGATTGTCTCTTTGACTCTCATACTTTATGTACCTTTAATGGTGGCCTTATCATCACTTTAATTTTTTACTAACTATTTTTTTCCCAAATCATGCCCCTCACTTTTCTATGATAATTTCATAAATAACATAATTTGTTTCTTTACACAATTGTTCACTTTTGGCATCTAAGGGTGATTAAAGTCTTACTATAGTAGCATTTCATTTGTACCTATGTATTTATATATGTTTGTATCACAATCAAAATATGTTTGAAATATGTGTATATAGGAAATAATTATATGCTAGCTATCAATATGGAACCAACAACATATATACTAAGGAGCTAATATAACATGTAAATGTTCAACATATTTTAGATTTTTGAAGTTTTTGTGTTTTTTTTGGTATTTTTAAGATATGTGAAGCCTTGTAACCTTAATTTGGATCATTTAAATTGTTTGAATAATGATTTTATAATTGTAAATACTACATGGAATTTTACTCCTCACATTTTACATATGCAATAGAAGAATCAATTCTATCATTTGGGATATGGATCCATTTTCCATCATGAGAAAAATAAATACCTTGTTTATTTTGGGTAATTTTTTCTTCCATTTGATATGACCTAAGAGTGGCCAATGTAATTTCATATGGAGAGGTGAGATTTATTCCATACATATTTAGATTTTGGCATGCTCATGATCTTCTTGATTGGAAATCAAGCCTATCTCCTTCATTTATTTACCTATGGAATGATCATGTAAGTTAAGAACAATTGACTACCTTGTCTAAGATTTATTATTTGATGAAAAAAATACAATTTCTACCTTACTCAAATGTCACTCCTAATCAATCATGACAAATTGAGAAAATTCTATTTACAAGTTTGTTGGTGTATTTTTCTTTGTGTTTTTATTCTACCCTTTAGGAGATGTATGTCTACTAAGGACCTCTAATTTTAGAACAAGATGATGGTATTGTTACCACAAGTCATTGGAAATTTCTTCTTATTCTATTAGAGAGAGAAAAACTTCAATAGCATCATTATTCTTCCCTATAAGGACTAATGACTTATTAAGCATCTCAAACTCTTTGAAAATGGTAAGGTACTGCTATGACATGCCATCAAAAACTTCTTGATCCCAACTTTGATCTTCTTGAGGTTAACTAAGAATCAATACATCTTATTTTGTGTCTTTAATTAGTCATGTTTAGGACTATTACATTGTGAAATCACTTCTAAAATCTCATTAGCTATTACCATGTTGTCTTTAACTTGTTCATCTCGCTCATGAGACTTAACAAGATTAGCAAACAAAATTTCTTCATTAAGATCTCCCTCATGTTCTATTACACTCTAATCATCTTCTTCTTATATGTTAAATGAAATCTCCTTTTTCCAACAAAGCTCTTATTTATACCATTGGATGCACTCTTGATTAATAAGGATTGAATTCTCTTCATCTAGTTGTTCCTTCTCTTTTTGGCCACTTGATACATTTTGATGAAATTTCAATTGAATTTTCTATGTATTCACCACTTGAACATACTCATCATAGCCTTCTTGAGGCTCATTTTTAGTTGTAATTGAAATTCTAAGATTCTCATCATGTTAACTTGAATGCACCTCATCTACTCTCTATACAATAGGTCCTCCAGTGCAAATAGAGATGGTGGGAGGCTAAGGAGTTATAACTAGTGGAACAGGGGTACAATACTCATTGTAAAATGTAAAATGAGTAATTAATGGATCCCCTTCACTTTCCTTCCATAAAAAGGGTCCTCATTCAAAAAGGAATATGGTGGGAGGGCAAAATGGCCCATTTGGTAGAGTGGGATGAATATGCTCATGAGTTGGTTTAGAGTTTGAAGGAGTACACTTCCAAGTTGAAAATTTATAGGTAATGGACACATTTAAGATCTTTTGGGGAAGAGAAAAAGAGGATTTTGAAAAAAAAAAATTAATTATCCTCTTTCTATTTATTAATTTTCCTATCAAATTATGATATACCTTCATCCTTATGAACAATTCCAACTTGAGGAGTGGATGAGGAGCTCAAGAAACTTTGAAACTTTCTTGGTTTGGCTTATAAAAAATTATCACTCTCTTGATTTTAAGTTTGCATATGAGAAGTGGATGAGAATATTGGAGAACTAAATTTAGTTTGGGTCCTTCCTATAGTTTTAATGCTTATTCTAAGTCTTATGTGGGTGTGCATTTATTATATTTATTAATGCATTTTATTCTACCCTTTTGAGGTGTTACTCACCTCTTTAGTATAATTTTAAGCTTTGGAGTTGTATTCAAATTCTCTCCCCCCACATGGCACAAATATCCTCCCTACTTGTAATATGAATATGGACACATGACACTCATTTTGGAGCTTGCACTTGTAACTTTTTATTCCCTCCATCTCTATTTATTGAACTATTCTCTTCCTAATTCTTCATTTTTTACAATTATAATCTTGCTCTTAGATCCTTGTGATGTTCTTGGCCTAATACCATTCTTATCCTAATGTATTTATACTATTGTACTTGAATATACTTGTTTCAAACTTTCAATACTAGTATGGGATTTTTCTCTATATGATAGTTTTCCCACTTGTCAACTCTCATCTCATATTTAATGGTTTATACTCGTTTCAAGGTATTATTTTTCTTTAATTTTATTCTTAGAAAATATTCTAATATGTTATCATATCTATGGTATTTTTAACATTGATCTTGAGCATTGTACATGACTTTCTTGGAGGAATCTTAGATTTTTTTCCACAACCATATCTTTTTTTTTAACTTTATATTTTAACCATGTTTTAACTACATTTGAATGCATAAGTCATTTTTAAATTAAGATTAATATCAAATAATAAATATTAATCTTTTTTTATTGATTCCAAATTCAATTTTTTTTGTCTCCTAACCTTTTTGTTTGCAGGATTATCAAGAATTTTTTTTTGGGATTCTTTTTAATAAAATTTTAGAGACATTTTTACTTAAAAAACTCATCTAAATCAAAGGTTATATATTTTTATTGACAAATTTAATATATAATTTTTTTAAGGTTTTGTTAATCTACATTATTAAAATATATTTTGAAAATTTTAGAAAAACCCAGATCACCATTTTTGATAAATCATAAAAATGTGTGTTGATTTTTTTAAAACATGGTTGAAAATTTTTCAAAAAAAAAAAACTTTTTTCTTAAGATTTTAATATAAAATGATTTATTATTGTGTTAATTTGAGTTTGTGAAATATTTTGGATTCATTACTTTTTTAATAAATTTGCTCAAGAAAATCTAAAGCATAATTGTTTTAAATATTTATAATCTTAACTTCATGATTTTTTTACTATTATATTAAATCAAAAATGGTTTATGCATAAGGTTTTAAAACAAAACAAAAAAAATAAAAATCCTTTCATTCTAATGTGGCTCATAAATTTTTTTTTTTGTCTTTTCTTTCTAACATAAAATATTTTTTTCTAATGAGAAGTCCTTTTTTATAAGTTTATTTCATAATTTTTTTATCACTGGCATTTTATAAAGCTTTTTGTGCTTTATTATTTCACCTATGTTAATTCATATGCTTAATTTTTTTAATTTATAATTTTAATTCATAAATCATTCAACAAACTTAGTTTTTTATATAACACCACAACTTTCACACTTTAATGTTTTGATGTGGAATCACATTTACAAGATAATTGATTTAGACTCTGAAACAATTATATTCAAAACTTTATTTTTATAAAATAAATACTTATAAATGTTTTTGGATCACTCAATAATGTTAGTAATAGATTTTTTTTCAAAAATAACTTTGCTTCTTGTACTCTCACGACCTTCAATTGACCATTTTGTTTGTTTTCAAGTAAACTATTTTCTTTCAAAATAAATAAATTATTTCACTCAAGAAATAACTTCCATATCAAAATGATAGTTTAAATACTTTACAACCCTCTTTTAATGAGAAAATTAAAAATATGCAATTGTTTATTGACACTTTAAATGTTAAATTTGTATCTTTTAACATAACACTAGATCTCATAATGGCAAAAAAAACATTCTTCTGAAACACCTAAAACTTATATACACACTTATTATACCAAATTTGACTTAAAAATCATGAAAAAAATAAGATATTTGGGTGGTGTACTTGGTAAGTGTGAAAACAATTTTCTTAGTCCTATTTTGTCTACTTCTAATATAAATTGTAAATATATTAGTTTTAAAGATTTACTTGCTTCTGATATAAATTTAGAATCTTATGATCTTCCTCATGGAAGGACTTATAATATAAATTTTATTATTATACTTATTCTAATGCTCATGATTTGGTTAAAAATAACAAACCTTAAATGCATTGTGGAAAACAAGGTCATCACGTATCTAAATGTTAGAAATTGTACCCATACAAATATTATGGTAAATACACATGACATTTTACATTGTTGAAAAATGACTAAATATCCTACCTCTAATGGGTAAAACTATTTAGATTCCTACAGAAAATGAATTTTCTAAAGACTTTGATATGTCTTCTTATAATAATTCTTCTAATGTTTCATGCATAATATCTTTTGCAAGTGACACATCTTCTTTGTCTCCATTTTGATTAATTAAATCTCTTTTATTGCATTCATTGATTTTTATTTCTAAGGAAATATGTTTTATTTAGAGCCTTTTTTTTACTAACTTATTCTTGTGTAGCTTTATTCACTTTGTGATTGAAGTTATCTTTGCTCACAATTGCCTAGTTATACATATACTTTTATTACATAATGTATGTATATTATATTTTTGGCATATTGGTTATTTAATTTGAAAGATTCATGATAAATTGTTTATTTTGTAAGGTTTTGTAGGTCTCTTCTCTCTTTTTTAGTATTTGTTCCATTGTGGATCGACCACGTTATCTGAAGAGGATTCTTAGACCTTCTTGGTGATCACACTTTTTTATTTACAACTTTTAATGGCACCTTCTCTTATTTAGTCTCTATACTATTGTAATTTATCTTGAAAGAAGTTTCTATTAATGGAGATATATTTGTAATTTCAACTTGTAACATCTCCTTAAGGATTTACTAGAATAATATAGTAATTATTTTTTCTAATTTACATAACACTTATTATTTCATTAGATTACACCACAAGAATCTACTTAGTTATCTTAATATACTAATTAAGCATGTTAAACATATGTAAATATGTAACAATAAAATTTATTTATCACTATCATCTTATGTAACATAGCATAATTTCAAGAGGAAAGTCATTACATTAAAAATCCAATTATGGTTATAATAATATAACCATTGTTATCAATGTAAAATAAGTAGTCAATTACATTTCCAATGGAAATTAAGCCTATACAAAAATACAATAATAGATACAATGCTCCATAGAGCTCAAGTCACTTTAACTCCATTATCTTTGATAATCTCAAGTGTAGTCTCCAAGTACGTACTAAGTGGGGAGGGAGAGCATCATCTGATTACTTTTCCATACCAACCATAGACCATCGATCCCTCTTATAATCTTTCAAATAGGGAATGCCCCTCCCTTCATAGATGGGTAAATAGTGATGATGCAAGAATCTAGAGAGACATGTTAGTACCCATGTGCTCTAAGAATTTTACGACATGATGTGTATCATAAACAACATATGTTTTAACATGATATTTCACAAACATGTAAATCATACTTATAAAATGATAATTTCTACATAAAAATTACTTTGACCAAATTTTTAAAATAAATATTGATCTCAAGGATCAATCAAATTCATACACACCACTTGATAGGATTACCTTCCTTTGATATTGGGGGTGATAACTAAGTTAGTGAAGTACATATTACTATTTAGTTAGTACCAACAATATGATATTTGGTTAACATTAATATAATCAACAAGTTCATGTAATTATCTCTACTAGCAAGTACAAACACATGCTAAATAATGAAATAATCACTATACATACATTAAGTCCGTCAAACATATGAATGAACCTAAACAACATTTATTCAATACAATAATAATTTATATAAAAAACAAGTTTATTTCTTAATGGTTAAAATATATAATATTGGACTGCATTTCCAAATCTTAGAGTAAATTCAAACATTTATATATATCAATATCTTGGTATATTGTTCATATTACTCAATACAACTAACAATAATAATTAATATATTGATTTAATAAAACCCATAACTAAACACTTATTCATACATTTATAAACTTAGGCTACATGCATATAATTATAGTTCCCTATCCTTTGGTGTTTCATGGCCTACTTAATTAGTCACAATCTATAATTATAAGCATGCTACCTATTATATAAATATAGGCTATATATATATGAGGACATAGGTTCTCTTATACATATATTTCATATATTTATGTTTTCGTATTTTATATAACCTATTGTGTGTGTGTGTGTGTGTGTGTGTGTGTGTGTGTGTGTGTGTGTGTGTGTGTGTGTGTGTGTGTGTGTGTGTGTGTGTATGTGTGTGTGTGTGTGTGTGTGATTGTGTGTGTGTGTCTATATATATATATATATATATATATATATATATATATATATATATATTCTAACCCACACAAGTTCACATAACTTTGTTTCACATTTACAGTTCATAACAATTTTTACATAGTTCATTTGAAGTATATACTTGTAGTGTTTCCATACATATTTCTCAATATGTATATCCATTAAACTTATAAACTCATGAATCTTATATATATATATGAGTAAAAATACACAGTGATATGTATATACCTTGTTTGACTTATAGTTTACAACATTTACTCATTCTAGTTTATAAACTCTATTTTGTATATGAATATGTATACGATATCTAGCATACTATATTTTATAAGTGTCCAGACACAATCATCTTTATATGTGTATATATATACACTATTCATTGTTAACTTAGTACTCCTAGTACACACACACACACACACACACACACACACATTCATTATTTATTGTAAATCATAATACATGTCATCATCCTAAATATGTTTGTATATATTTTAATCTCTTATATCTTAAAAACAAATAATCATTTAAGTGTTAATATTGTCTATATTTTTTTCACAAATACTTAATGACATAGATGATGTAGGTATAAATATGTATATATCTTCATTTCCAAATGAATTACTACACACACACATAGTCATTATGTGTATGTAAGCATACAAATGATATTCCATATACCAAGGGACTCAATAGAAACTATAATCCTTTAACTCTTTATCAATTCTACAAATTTGATAAATATACCAAGTCTATCATACAAACCCTTATTTTAGAGAACCATAATGATAAATAAATCAAATGCACAGTCAATCTAATAATCACCTTATATATATATATATATATATATATATATATATATATATATATATATATATATATATATATATATATATAAAATAATCTACCATAGACTCAACACAATCAGCTAATGAATTTAAAGAGTTTATAGAGAAATAGAACTAAATTTCCGTATGCAAGAGGATTATCCAAAAATTAACCTACAAGTCTAATCACTATAGTTAAACAAAATCAATTTCATATTTATAAACAATACTATACATACATACATACGTACGTACGTACGTACATACGTACGTACATACATACATACATACATACATATATACATACATACATACATATATATATATATATATAATGTATATTACATTTTGATATAACTTCTTAAAATGTCCAATGACTATAATATGAAGTCATATCTATAAGAGATGTAATATTCTCAAACATAAATAAAAAAATAGAGTATAATCATATATATACTTTGGATTTTTATTTAGCATAGAGTGACTTCTTAAAATGCATGATTTGAAAACCTATTTCCAGCCAAGTCGAGGACTTAACACATTTTCTAAAAGGGTTGTAAAAATCAAACAAAACATAGCCCATCATGTATATGTATACTAAAACCCAATATAAGATTATATTTTCATGGCTAGGACTTTTAATTTACACAAAGTAATATCTCATAATTAAAAACCTATTCTATCTAATAATATATTTACATAGTCCTATCCAATAAGCTTAAGGGTATGGGAATAATGATTTGGTTCTATGGATGGATGATCCATCCATAGGGACAAATCTTTATCCAATATCATAATTATGTAAGGATAACTACTACAAACCCTTATAATAAAACATACACAGAGTTTCCAAGCTTAAACAACCAAGAAATGGAATACATGACCAACCTTTCAAGTTGCTTCTAAATCTAAAATAAGTTGAAATAGTATAATTCTTCTCTTCGCTACTCTATACTCTCCTTTTTCTTCTTTCATCCCCCTTTTCTCTTCCATGAATTACCTTTTGTCATATTCCATTAACCATTCAATATTTGCATGCCCCTATTAATATAGTTCATATTTGGATGCCCCTATTAATATAGTTCATAGTCCATGTAAAATCTATTGGTTTACCATTCTAAATAGGGATTAAGACTAGTTATCTCCCATTAACCATGGTTAAAAATATCCCTAATTCCATTTCACTCAAGTTTTCCCTCATTATTTAATCATTAATATATTCATTTCAAATTTTTGAATGTTACTCTATGTTATAAGTATAAGTAACCCACTCTAAAAGTCCACTTTAACATTATTAACAGTGATAAGTATTACTTTCACTTCAACGTAGTCTTTTCATGTTAGACATATTAGGCATATATATTAGGTTATAATATAATCTTTGCCATGATTTTAAAGAGAAACAATGCCATGATTTTAAAATAATATTGTAATATAACAATAAAGTGATGATATCCTTTTATCTAGGAATGTAAATTGGATAATTAGTATCCTATCCATATATTATTATAGAAATATAATTATCACTTTATTACTATTTCATATAAATTATATACATCTTTTGTTATCTTATTACATTCAGGTATATATTGATATTCCCAAATATCAATGATAACAACTAATGTTATGAAACATTGTAAATACATTTTTAATAGTCTATATATAATAGTAACTAGATATCATCCATATAGATTTGCATTCTTGTAATCATAAATATCATGCATATATTAATATAGTATAGTTATACTATAATATTTTTCACTAAATATACATAAAATATACACAATGCAATCATACACAAAATTTATTCCATTTATAAGTACTAAAATTAATTAACGTTCACTAATATGTGAAATCCATTATCTAACTACAATTAACTTTAAAAACATACTAAATCAAACAATCCAAACACCCAATGTAAATAACATGTAAAATCTAATGTGATGTGTGCATGGATTTTAGTACTTTCTTTATCATCCTTCACCATATCCATCTATGTCACACTTTTTGATGATGTTGTCCCTCCATTGTGCTTTGAGGGGTGGACTCTTCATCATCCAATTCATGAAAAGAAGGTAGTTAGCCTGATCCATCATCATATATACCATAAAATAATGTTGTAGAGATAAATGTAATATAGTTATTATTTAAAAAATTCACAATTAACCAATTCATAATAATGAAATCATGAATCTAAGTAACATACAACTATCCGATATCAACATGACTTATAATTTAGTTAAAAAGTAACAAATCAATTTTAATAACCATAATAGTCCATAGATAATTAGATAAAACATCTTAGTGAGAAATCAGGATGTAACATCCTTCCCCTTAAAGTTGGTAATTTTCCTAATGACACTTATTCAAATAATAGATATGAATATCAAACATAGTTTTAGCAAAAAAAATATACTATGAAGCATCAAATCAAGAAACAAATGTGGAAGTAACCTATAGAACTCATCATAGTCCTTACAAGTAACACTATCCTTAGAGTATTGGTTTGACAAGACCTTGCACTATGACTCTTCTTTATTAAGTAAATGAAGTTTACAAGTATGAATTACTTTGATTGGTTCTATAATGACCACCTCAAGATCCAAAACCTGTAAAGCATTCTAATCCAAAACATGTGAAGGATCGGTTATATACTTTTTAAGATACGGTACATGAAAGAAATTTTGTAATAGAGTTATGGATAGGGGTAATAAAATCCTATACTCTATAGGATTAATCACTTTTAAAAAATTAAAGGGTCCCACATATCTCAGTCAAAGTTTTGATGAATTTCCAAATTTAATCAAGCTCTTTTGTGCCTTAAGACATAAGAATACATTATCACCTACTGGAAAATACCTAGTTGTTCTCTTCATATCAACATAGCTCTTATACGTATCATTGGCCTTGATCGATATCTAATTGATTATTCTGACTTTATCTTCTATTTTTGAAAGCATCTCAGGTCCAAAGACTACCCTATCTTCTAACATGTCCCAACTAATTGGTGTCCTACACCTTCCATAAAGTGTTTCAAATCGTGCCATATTCAAAGCATATTGATATGAGTTATTGTATGCAAACTCAACAAATGGAAGGTATTATTTCCATTTATATTTTTGATCCATGTAATACAAATGGATAAGATCCTCTAACACCTGATTAACTTGCTCAATTGGATCATTAGTTTGTGGGTGATATGCAATACTAAAGTTTAGTTGTGTATCCAAAACTAAATTTAGAGTTAACCAAAAATTAAAAGTTATTTTTGGATCATGATCCAATATGATATTCGCTATAAAATCATTCAATTGATACACTTCTTTTCTTCTCAAGATTTGGTGCATCATCTATCAAATTATGTGGTATAAAAGGTGATACCTTAGTTTATTAACTACAACCAAGATCATGTCATGTTTGTTCTATGATAATAGTAAACCTTGGAAAAAGTCCATATAAATAACCTACCATTTCTAATTGGGTATGTCATGTGGATATAACAGCCTTGCTAGATGCACATTTTTAACTTTCACTCACTAACAATCCAAATACTTTGACATAAAATCCATTGCATCTTTATTGATTCCCTTCTATAAATAAAGGGTTTTAAGCCCTGCCATGAGCTTGGTTACTCCTATATGTCTTTAATATGGATAATTATGTAGTTATTTTAGAACTGTGCTCCTTTGATTCTCCTAATATGGTAAACACATCCTTCCATTATATCATAGAAGACCATCACTTTCTAATATATATCTTTTATACCTAGGATTCTAAACATTCTCAGAAAAAGCTTTCTTGACCTAATCATAGAATTTGTTTCCTAGTGAGACTTTGATCACACGATCCTTGAAAGTACTCCTAATAGTATCCATGACTATTATGTACCTTCTATGACTTAAGGTGTTAGCTACTCTATTTTAATTGACTTTGATGTAATTGATATCAAAATCATAGTTAGACAAAAACTCTAACTAGCACCTCCAATGAGCATTTAAATTTGGTTAGATGAAGATATATTTGAGTCTTAATTTATCAATCTTGAGATAAAATTATTTTCCCAACAAATAATGTCTCTAAGTTTCAAATTATGAATAATTACTAAAATTTCAAGGTCATGAGGGGTTTAGTTCACCTCATAAAGCTTAAACTTCCATAATCTACTACTTCACCACCCTGCATAAGGACTCCTCCTATTCCATCCTCATATGTATTTATAATCACTAAAAAATGACCATTGGGATAAATAAATCTTAACACTAGTGCTAAAGTAAGCCTTTTTTTCAATTTATAACAAGCTACTTCACACTTATCTAACCAAATAAAACTTTGATTCTTACACTACAAAGACATAATCAGATTAGCTATCTTAGAAAATTTGAAAATGAATTTCCTATAATATCTCATTAATCACATGAAACTCCTTATCTTGTGTACATTTATTGGTGTTATACATTTCATAATGGATCTTATCTTAGTTAGATCAACAAAAATATCATCCTCTAAGATAATATGTCCTAGATATTACACTTTATTTTGGATAACTACACACTTGGAAAATTTTCCATATAGTCTATGCTTTTCTAGACATTGTAAAACCAAATCTAGATGTTGAATATTCTCTTATTCATCCTTATGATATATAAGAATGTTATATAATCCTATATTGAAGAAGATAAATCCATCTTAGCTTAGAGAAGATAAATCTTACTTACACTTTTGATTAGGGATATATTACACAAATCAGGGTCATGACTAATATGGATCTACTAGACCTAATCAAGGAATATCTTACCACAATACTATCACTAGGGAGGGTTCCACAGCCTCCATTCAACCAAAGCTATGAAATAACCCTAATTATGTCCTATGTTTTCATATTCACTAAATTAATAACAAGTACAATAAAATCTAATCTAGTGCTCACTAAAGCTTGTGGCAAAAAGTGTTAGATGGTGGAGTTTGATCTTATTTTAATGTCCAATTCCAAATAGGGGTATGGGGGGAAAATGACCCCCACTAGGGTAACTATGGGGGTCTAGGGGGAAATGACCTATTTCTGAGCCCTCCCTGGTGGGGGTTTAGAGGCAACAAACCTGAAGTAAAATTTTATGAAAAATGCATTATAAAATATTATAATTTCATAGTTAATTTAGACCATTTACTATTAAGTTTTAGATCTAATGGTATAAATTAAGTTAGTGCATTTTCTCCCTAATTTGTAACCCTCTTTTGATAAGAGAGCATTGTAATTAGCTAGAATAAAGTGTGATTGAAGAGGATATTGTAGTGGATGTATTACAATTTTTTTCCTTTCATTTGTTGGACTGAATAATAAGGACTGACAGTTTCTATGTGGATGTAGCCCATAATGGGTGAACCATTTTAAATATATGTTTTTATTTTGTTGTGTTTTATAAATTTTAATTTTTTTTTTTCATTATTATTTCTCTACATTATATATTCCTAAGAATCTGTATCAGAGTTGAAGGTTTATTTGGTAGACAAACGCACAGGCAAAGAGATTTCCTAGTTTGTGTGGGAGAAATGGTAGAAAAAGGAAAGTTTAAAGTTGAGAAGTTCAAAGGCCAAAACTACCAACTATATAAGATGAAAATGGAGGAATATCTATATCATAAGGATATTTTCCTACCATTGGGTGGAATAGCAAAGAAGCTGGAAACTATGAAGGATGAAGATTGGGAAGTTCTTAACAAAAAGACATGAGGAAAAATATGACTATATTTGGTAGTGTCAGTGGCCTTAAATATTTAAAAATAAAAGACAATAGTAGATGTGATAAAGGCATTAGATAGAGTGTATGAAGAACCCTCAATCTCCAACAAGGTATTTATTATGAATTTAACATGGTTACAAATTAGTTAAGCTCTGTAAAAGTAAATTTTGATGATGAGGTTAGGGATCTTTTAATTATGTGCTCATTGATAGAAAACTAGAATGGCTTGGTCATGGTTGTGAGAAATGATATCTTTGACTCAAAAACTTTAAAGTTTGATGATGTTATTGGTGTTATCCTTAGCAAGGAAATGCGAGGCAAAAGCATAGGTGAGATAATAGATTATGCTTTGACTATGGAGAATAGGGGAAGACAAAAGGATAGAGGAAAGGGCCCAAGTAATCATGTTAAGTCTAAGAAGGGTATATCTAAATATAGAGGAACATTGGTGTGCTATATTTATGGGAAGAAAGGACACTTGAAGAAAGATTCTTGGTTTCAAAAAGGAAAAGAAGGAAATAGAGAACAAGATAAAAACCAAGAAGCAAATGTAGTAGGAAATGTGTTAAAATATTAGTTAATCCTTTCTTTATATAATATTAATGATTCTTAGGTGTTAGATTTAGGGGCTTCATTTTATGCTACACCCCATAAGTAATATTTTCAAGCCTATGTTTAGGGTGATTTTGGGCAGTTTTATTTAGGTGATGGTGAACCCTATAAAATTATAAGGGAAAGATATAGATAAAATTACAAAATGGAAATAAAGGGTTACTGAAAGAGGTAAGGCATGTTCCTAATTTGTGAAGAAATCTAATTTTAGTAGGGTAGCTGGGAAGTGAGGGTTGCATACTTACATTCACAAAATATTCATAGAACATTACTAAAGGATCATTGGTAATAACAAAGGAAGAGAAGGTTGGTGCATTATATTTATCTAATGGTGATGTTAACACTTCCATTTATTTAGCTTCTATAGAATTAGATACAAAATTATGACACCATAAACTTGGGCACATGAGTGAGAAGAGGATGCAAGTTTTCCACTCAAAGAATTTGTTTCCAGATTTGAAGAAGGTGGATTTGGATTTTTGTGAGCACTGTGTATGTAAAATAGAAGAGAGTCATATTTATTAGAGTTTGGAGGACAAAAAAAGATGAAAAATTAGAGCTTGTGCATACAGATGTATGCAGACCAACTCGGGTATCATTCTTTTTTGGCTGTTCTTATTATGTTATTTTTATTTATGATACAACTAGAAAAACTTGGGTTTATTGCATACAAAATAAATCTTATGTTTTTAATACTTTTAAGAAATAGAAAGCTTTAGTTAAAAATGAGACAGAAAATGAGTTGAAGTGGGTTAGATCAGATAATGGAGTTGAATACTGCAGCAAGGAGTTTGATAATTATTATTCATCCCATGGGATTGGTAGAGAGAAGATGGTTCCAAGAACACCACTAAAAAATGGTGTGTCATAAAGGATGAATAGGACAATCATGAAGTGTGCAAGGAGCATGGAATTGTATGCAGGGTTGCTCTTATAGTTTTAGGTAGATGTTGTGGATACTACTGTTTACTTAATAAATAGAGGGCCTTCAAGTTCTGTGGATGGTGGCATTTCAAAGGAAACATGGACATGTAAAAAGGTATATTATTCCTTTTTAAAGACTTTCAATTGTGAAATATTTGTCCATATGGATAAATAAAATAAAACCAATCTTGAGGTAAAATCCAAGAAACGTACTTTTATTAGATATGGAGTTAATGATTCTGGTTACCATTTATGGGATATTGTAAATAATAAAATCATTAAGAATAGATATATTGTATTTAATGAAAAGGTCATGTATAAAGATCAGTTGTAGGAAAAGAAATAGAAAAAGACAAATATAGAATATGCAGTACTTGATGAAATTAATGGAAATAAAATTCTAAAAGTGCCAAAAAATGAGAATGTGAAATAACTACAACAAGTACCTCAAACTCTTAGAAGTGTAGTTAGAAGATCTACTAGATTAAGTAGACTCCCTAAATGTTACTCTCCTTCACTTTATTATTTATTATTGATTGATGGTGGTGATCTAACAAGCTATGAATAATTAATGCAGGTAGAAACCAAAAAAAAGTGGGAGCAAGGCATGAAAGAGGAGATGGACTCCTTGGTACATAACCAAACTTGGGATTTGATTCAATTTCCTATAGATAAAAGAGCATTGCAAAATAAATGGGTTTATAGGTTGAAGGAAGAAGAGGGATACAAAAAGTGGTAAAAATCTAGACTTGTTGTAAAGGGGTCTTTCACAAAAGAAAGGTATTGACTTTGATAAAATATTTTCTCCAATAGTTAAAATGACTTCTATAAGAACTATTTTAAGTTTGGTAGCAGTAGAAGATTTTCACCTTGAATAGTTAGATGTGAAGACTATATTCCTTCATGGTAATTTGGAGGAGGAAATATATATGGAGAAACCATAAGGATACAAATTCAAAGGTAAGGAGAAAATGGTGTGCAAGTTGAAGAAGAGTTTGTATGGCCTAATACAAGCTCCAAGATAGTGGTATTTAAAATTTGATATGTTTATGACAGAACAAGGTTATAGTAGATGTCATTTTGACCACTATGTTTACTTCAAGAGATTAGATAATGGTAGCTATATTATATTTTTATTATATGTAGATGATATGATTTTTTTAGGGTCTAACATGCATGATATAAATGACATGAAAAGAAAACTAGAAGATTCATTTGCAATGAAGGATTTGGGTGCTACAAAGTAAATCTTCGGTATGAGAATAACAAGTGATAGAAAAAATAAGAAATTGACATTGACTCAAGAATAATACATCAAGAAGGTGTTATTCAGGTTTAATATGCAAGATGCAAAACTTGTGATCACACCTTTGGGAGGGCACTTCAAATTAAGAAAGGAACAGTGTCTTAAAACACATGAAGAAATCAATTACATGACCAAAGTGCCATATGCTTCAGTAGTTGAAATTTTAATGTATGCTATGATATGCACTAGATCAAATATTTCTCATATAGTGGGAGTTGTCAGTATGTTTATAAATAATATAGGAAAAAAACATAGAAATGCAGTCAAGTGGATTCTTAGGTACTTGAGAAGGACCACTGATAGACATTTGTGCTACAAAGGGTCAGATGTTACCTTACAAGGATATTTTGATGCAGACATGGCTAGAGATTTAGATGGTAGGAAGAACACCATAGGTTATGTATTCATTATTGGTGATACAAAAGTCAGTTGGATTTAAAAATTATAAAAGATAGTTGCTTTATCAACTATAGAGGAAAAATATATTGCAACTACAAAAGCTAGCAAGGAGATGATATATATGCAATGGTTCATGGAAGAGTTGAGTCATAAGTTGGAAGATTTTAGGTTATACAGTGATAACTAGAGTGCAAATTCATTTAGAAAATAATTTAGCATTCCACTCAAGAACCAAACATATAAAAATCATGTATCACTTCATTCACTCAGTTTTGGAGGATGGTCAATTGAAGTTGGAAAAGATCCATATGATTTAGAATCCTATAGATATCTTAACAAAGACAGTCATTAAAGATAAGTTGGAAATTTTTTTATCTTCAATAGGTCTTCAAGGATATTAAGGAAGATAAGAAACATGCCATGGTCAAATTTCAAATAAAACTCCAAGTAAGAGTTGTAGCGATGGAGTTGCAACAATTAGTATCCAAGTGGGAGATTATTAGATGGTGGAACCTGATCTTATTTTAATGCCCAATTTATGATAAGGGGTGTGGGGTTTTAGATCTAATGGTAGAAATTAATTTAGTGTATTTTTTCCCTAATTTTTAACCTTCCTTTGATATGAGGGCATTGTAATCAGGTGAAATATAGTGAGAGTGAAGAAGATATTGTAGTGGATGTACTATAGGTTTTTTCCTTCATTTTTTGGACTGAATAATAAGAAATACTATTAGTTTTTATGTATATGTATCCCATATTGGGTGAACCATGTTAAATCTGTGTCTCTATTTTGTTGTGTTTTTTGAATTTTAATTCTATATTTATTTCATTATTATTGCTCTGCATTCTATATTCCTAAAAACAAATGGGGGTAATAAACATCAAAAGTAAACATGCATAAAAGACATATACTCATGTCAATGTATATAAAATCCTAATGCATGGAAGATAAGTGTAAATTCATATCTATATACTCTTATAAAGAAAGAACAAAGTTAGGAATACTTACCTTTGAAGATGAACCTATCTAACCTCAATCTCTCCCTTAGCAAAGGTGTTTCACAAGAGGTTGTTGTGGTATGTAAGGATGACAAAGATATCATATCTAGGCTACATAATCTATTAATTCATATAAAATACTTCTCTAGAAGATAATATTTGTATCTCCAAATAAAGTATGAAACACTAATCTTGATCCTCAAGCAAAATGGTGAATAAGTAGATGCACAATATATCTTACTTCTTCTTCTCTTATTTTATAAATGGAAAAATGAATGTGTTTATATATACAAATCTAACCCTAAATTATTACAAAAATTTAGGCTAACAAGATCGACCTAGTATTGAAATTGGTATAAACTAAGTAGGCTATGAACTATGTCGACCATGAGCCAACATAGTTCCTAGTAAGCTCTATCAATAACAATACAAGGTTGATGTGGCTAACTATGTCATGTGAATTAATAAAATAGGGTTTATGTTAGGTAAATAGATAATGAAGATGGAAAAATGATATATGTGATGGGTGTCATTATTACACCTTCATTTAACCAATGTATGTTGATCTCTATTCTTATCAAGGTAGTGCCTAAAGCTATCTACAATGAGGTACTTATTGATTTCAAGTTAATAGTACTTGTTTTTGGGATTTTTTAGATGTTATGCTAATCTATGTCTACTTTTAACCTCTAAGCTACTATTTGAAAATAAACACTCTCTGTAGAAAACATAAAAAACTCAATCTAATTTAATTTTTAGAATCTAGAAATACTTCACACAACTACAAAACAAACCTATTCAATCACTCTTATACAATTAAAGAATATCAATTCTTTACTCAATGATTAAAATCAATCATAAACCTATATTTTCAAAATTTAAAAGAATGAAATAAATGCTTATGCTATAAATAATAGAATAACTATTCAATCTTCCATGCAAATTTCCAATTTGAAATACACAAACATATATTTATATTAATATTTAATTGAAAAGAATAAAAAATCAAATTATAAATACCAAATAGATATCATATTTCCTCAGGAAGTGGGCCCTTGCTCACTCGTAGATCTAGGTCCAAATTAACTCATCTCTAAGATATTTCTTCAACACATAGATTGAGAAAGGAAACTGCTACAGTACTTTATACTTTAGAAAATCACCAAAATTACAATATCTCTATATGCAAGCATAATATTTATAGATCCAATCATGGATATATCCATTTATTCTATACCAAGAAACTATTTATCCCTATATTGTAGGAAACAACTTAATTGATTTGAAAATAGAATACATTATGGATAGATTGAGTGATATAGTTAGAATAGAAAGTCATTGTAATAAGATATTTAAGGAGTCAAAGAATCCATAGATAAAAATTTCCACACCTAACTATATCAACCAAATATTTACATATATTGATACTCATATCTTCTATCTTCATTACTACAACCTAGAGTAGAAACTCCTAAAATAGAAGACTAACTAAAAAATAGACATCTGTTTATATACATGCACAAAAATGGAAATGTTAAAAAGAGTTCTCCAAATTGTCATGAAGAGGTTGGAAAAGCTATCTAAACCCTTTATAATGTACTAGGATCAATTCTAGATCAAACTGGGTCAATCCATAACAAAATTGATATGATTTGTAGCCTATTGTTGAAATCCATAACTTGACTATCAAAATCTATAGTTGACTGCTGAAATCTATAGCTGACTGTCAAAACCCATAGCAAGCTTCAGAATCCATATTTGGGTCTTATATAGTTCATTATTTATCATGGATCCTCTTTGTCTTCACAATTTTTTTTCAAAACTCATTAATACTATTATTTCCTATACATGTCAAAATATGGAGCCTAAAACATGCAAATGTTAGAACAAAGTGAAAATAAGATGGACTTAAACTTTACATGAGTTTATATAGGAAAAAACATCTATTTCCTACCTTATGCAAGTTCTAAATATCAATATTACATACAATGCTCAATCATTTGACATATTTAAGGCCATAAACTATAGTCATAATGAGTCATTTTACAGACTCATCATCTCTACCACTTTTTCCCTTTTGCAAGTCCCTTTTGAAAACTATATCCTCAATCCCATAGTTATAAACTCTCTGTTATAGCTTTAGGCTCAAATCATAAATTGAATATAGATCTTTTTGAAGTATCTTCTTATTATGGGTGAAACCCATATCCCTTTTCACAAAATGAAGCCAAATATCAAACTATTCTTGAGACTTTGGTCTTGTATTCTACCAAGGGGACATAGGAGAAACTAGTAAGGGAAGTCTGAACCTCATTCATATCCATGTATTTCTTCCATCCCTTTATAAAACTTCTAAACATATTTTCAAAAAAATGTTAGCTCTTCTCAAAGACCACTGAAGGGTAGTGGGTGACAACACTTTTATTCATCTTAATATAACTGGTAGCATATACCAACATTATCTACAATCCACCACTACATCATCAAAATTATGCTGAACAAATAACTCAAAGTTGAGAACGCCATCCTATAAGGTGGAGAGAAAATGATCACAAATTCTTGGCTATTCGTAAAAACCATGAAATTATTTTAATATGTATTGTGCACTACCAAATTGAGTTCTAATGTATAAACTAACATCTTATGCAATATTAGTATGATCATCATATCCCTCTTGACAAACAATTTGATTTCTACATGTAGATAATAGGGATCTCATCTAAAGTTATCCCAAAAATAGATTTACCAAGAAATTATTTGTATTTCCTAGAATAATGTCACATAAACAAAATTCACAAAGTAGATCTTGCCTGTTAGGAGTAATATTTTTGAATGGTAGCATGAAGCCATCACTGGTTTTTATCTCATGTGGCAAATCACAAGATATATACAAAAATTTCCATCTAAAGAACTATTCATGTAAAAATAGGCTATATGCAGAAGAAGGGACCTTACAAGATAACAACTTTTTAATTAATTAGCAGGTAAACTGAAGAGTTTGTTTAACCTGTTCTTCTTTTTCTTGGGCTTGAGTTAGCTCTTCTTGAATTTGTTGTTTCTCTTTCTTAAGAAGATAATTTTCCTTATTAAGTAGATAATTTTGTATCTTCATATCTTCTAGTTTTGAGAAAACTTGGTCCTATTGGTTTTTCACTTCTAAAAAGATAAAGTATTTTGACAATGTTGTTTTGCCATGGCCCTAGGAGGAACATTAAAAGAGTTAAAATCTATTTGGGTTCTTATCCTAGCATTTTCCATTTCATTTATCATAATATTCCTTCTTAAGGAAATGTTTTCTTATTCAAGTGATTTGGTATGACCCCATACATCAATAATTTCATCTTCTACCTCATCCACTTTTTTTAGGGAATGTATTTCAAAATTTTCAATTTGTTTCATTAAATGATCAATCATAAAATCTTTGTTTTGAGATAAAACAATTAATTTGGCTATATCCTCTGCATTTTGTTTAATAGTGGCTTCTATCTAGGATAAGGCTAAAGCATGTTGGAATTCTACATCATCTATTTCCCTTGAAGGTTGTCCCTCCTATTCAATCATGGGGAATTTTCCTTTATCCTTCATCTACTGTGTAGGAGGAATAAGACTCTCATCAAGAATAGTCTCAATAAATTCATCAATCAAATCTTCATGTCGAAAAAAGTTTTCCTCCTCTTCTCTATTGTAAAATTCACTAGTGGTGGATATAGGGTTTTGTCTCAAACTGTCTAATGTCTCAACAATAATGGTCTCATCACTATCAATTTCTAGGATAAATATTCTTCTTTTTTTAACAGGGGGATAAGTTTCTATAGGTAGGGTTTTAGAGTTTGTGGCTAGGAAGTAGGGTCTATAAAAGACTCTTATTCAACAATTTGAATGGGTTCTTGAACTTGAGAAGCTTGGGAAATATACTGTTGGATTATAATAGAGGATCAAAGCCTCAATTTTCTACTTATTGGCTTAGGAGGAGAGACTTTATGAGGAGGATCTAGGGTTTATAATGGAGTAGTCTTGGTTGTGGATCTTATGTTGTGGATGAATTTAGAGGCAATTTCTTTAGAAGAAAATTTTGGTGGGGTTTTTGAACTAAAGGCATTCATGTGTGTAGGAGTTTGTTTAACATGTTTATGAGTTTTCTTTCTCTTTCCTTCAAGGAAGTTATCCAAAGCTTCCATTCCATTCTATTACTATAAAATATGGGTTTGAATAATGAGTTAAATCAACCCATGATGATGTATGGAAATAGGGTTTTCGGCATACCTCATAACTACAACTTGAATGGATCTTAGGAGGAATGAGGGCAAATTTATCTTTTTTTTGAAGTTGTTGAACACCATATATTAAATGAATTAACATTCTTAACACTATAAACTCAACACACTACACTATCCCTCACATGTTAAATATTTAATGAGCCAAAAGGAAACCGACCTCCAAGGTTTAGGTAGAGACTCTCTGCTTACCCATTTTATTTTGCCTTTTACATCTTCCATAAAAATTGGTGTGGACTCTCCTTCACTACTAAAATTTTTAAGAAGATCATGAAATGAGGATCTTCCTACTATTTGAGCTCATTCATCTATAATCCTTAATAATTCACTAAGGACTTGCATGGAGAAGGGTATTTGAACACCTCTGGCTGTGGAGAAATTAAGTTTCAGGTGAAGAACAAATTTTATCACCAATGCTTCATCAAAGCTGTAGAACTTGAGAAAGAATTTGAGCCATTTAGCTATAGCTCATATTTATTTTACTAATTCATTCTCCAATAGCTCACTTGCATCCTCTAGTTCTAATTTCTTATTTAACCCCATTTTTAAATTCTTCACCTTCAAGTTAAGTTTACACATTTCATTTTTCATCTTGATTTCAAGAGGAAACTAAATTTTGATTGCAAAGTGATTAAATGGCAATAATATCCCTTGACAGTTTAGGCTATAGATATTACTCAAATCATGCCAAGTAATGATGATAACATCAATTAAAAGTAATGATGATGTAATTTTTATTTTATTTAATTTCAAATCATTCTACCATCAATTGTTTTTAGCCCTCACTTGATGTCTTTTTATAAATAACACATGATCACAATGATGTGTCATTATAAAGCATTTTTATAACTGAAAGGGGTATTATACATAGCACTTGCATTGAAATTATGAAATATGACCTTTTGAAATGAATTTTTACTGACATCATGAATTCTAATCACTATATATCACCATATGAAGATGTTATATCAATTTTTTTGATCACATGCATGTAATTATTAGACATCTAAAACTAACACATAGTAGAAAAATAAATATTTTACCTTACAAATATAGATATTATTCTTATCGCTCTTCCTTATCTATTCTTTAAAAACTAAACTACATGAATTAGTGTTTGAAAAATAGTACAACAGATAATAGCATTAAGTTTATTGCTTTGAAACAAACTAAATTTTTGAACTAAATTTTCTATTTTTTTAATATTTTGCCCTTGACCAACCATTTGTTGGTTTTCTAGTCAATGATCTTTATTTAGTGCATAAATAGTTATCAAGTTGGTTTTCTAATCATGACTATCAACAATGTCTTGAAATATTTTCATTGTTGAATTATTTTATTTTATTTTTATCTTTTTTCTTGAACATTTTTAGGGAAGAGAAAGATTTTATTCCTTTATTCAGGCCAATTTTGTGTTTAAAAACTAACTACAATGGAAGACTTGAGTTCTTCCATGGCACCAAACTCATTATATACTAACTAAATAAATTATTTTTTGTTGGTAGGCTTCTGATATAGTTTCAAATGATGTTTATTTATTATAAGTGTTTTCTAATTTCCATCTATAGGAAATAATTATATAGAACCAATATAAAAAAATCTTTGCTATCTAAAATTGTCCTAACCATCTAGTTCAGAGATTACCTTTGAAATGTTGATATTTGGAATCATATAAGAGTGTCCAATCTCCTTCTTGGAAATATCTTTCTTTGATATGTAATTCATGACATTATTTTCTCTAGTACTTTGTTATTTCTATCTATTGAAAGGCTTATGTCCTCATTTTATCCAGTTTATTCAATTGTAACATTATTTCTTGTTATGCTTCATCCAAATCAATTCTTGTTTCAAATGCAGCCCTCAAAGTTTGCATTTCAAATTCAATTGAAAGAAGAGGTTTCTTATCATATATCAACTCGTATGGTAAAAAAATATTATTGGTATTCCACATAGTGTTGTATGCCTAAAAAAATGATAAAAGTTTAGCTACCTTATTCTTCTAGCTATTATTGAATATCTTAGTAAGAATGTTCTCTAACTCTCTATTAGTGACTTATATTTATCCATTTTCTTGAAGATGGTATGGTATATATTTTTGATGGTTGAATTCATAGATCACCATGATTGCTTGAATGAACATGACTTGTGGTCCTTGATCTGATACTATCTCCCTTGATACTTCAAAATGTTACATGATCTTGGAATAAAGGAAGTCTAATACTACCTCTTCTCTTATAGAAGAAAGAGCTTGAACTTTAGCCCATTTGGTTACATAGTCTATACATACCAAAAAGTATTCTTTACCTTGTGAAGGTGGATCTATGGTCCCAAAAAATTCCATACCCCAATTCTCAAAAGGTTATAGAATTATCTTTGGATGAAGAAGCATCTTAGAGGATAATGTAGGTTTCCCCATTCTTTGACATGCATCACATTGCCAAACATAGGTCTTTACTTGTTTGTGGAGAGTTGGCCAAAAATATCTAGCTCTAAATATTTTGTGTGCCATTCTTTTCACTAAGTAGTGTCCACCTCCAAGTTCATCATGACATGTACAAATGCTATCATACATCTCATTCTCCTTCACACACCTATAGAAAACATGATTAGGTCCAACTTTAAATAGTATACCATTAATCCATTTATAATAACTTATTCTAATTTTTTTTATTTAATTTTTAGTAAATTGAAAAGGAAACTTCCCTATAGCTAAATAATTTTCTATATATGTAAACCAAGGTGTTTGTGCTGAAACAATAAATAATTATTCATCTAAAAAGTTGTCTTCTACAAGTTATTCATCTTCATTATGCAATCTACAAAGAAAATCAACAACCATATTGAAATTTCTTGGTTTATCAACAATTATTATGTCAAATTACTAAAGTAACAATATCCATCTGATAACTCTTCCTCTTACTACTAGCTTATTCATCAAATACTAGATAGTTACTTGATCAATATATATAAAGATTTTATATCTAGTAATATAATGTCTAAATTTGTTTATGACATAAATTAAAGAAAGGAATTCCTTCTTAGTGGTTATATAATTTCTTTCAGTTGAAGTTAAGTTATTGATTATGTAATATATGGCATACATATGTCAATTTTCATCTTTCTATCCAAAATTAGCTCCCATATCATGATTAGATGCATTAGTATAAATATAAAAGGGTTGTGACCAATTGGGTCCTCTTAAGACTAGTGTAGTACTAATATTGTATATGATGGTTTCAAATTCTTGTTGGTAAGTTGAATTCCAAAAAAAATCACTTTATTTTATAAGTAGAGAAAACATTTAAGAGGATCCTCCTACAATAAATTCATAGAAATGCACAAAATAATAAATTTATAAAATTAGCAAAAGTACTAAAATGATTATATTGATCATAGACCACTTCGAGGGGGCAACCTCCTTTGAGAAAGATCAATACAATAAATTCATGAATGCCTTTATTGACCTCAAGACTTACTTATATACAAATTCTAATCTAAGCAACTACTACTTCTCATAAATGTGGGATAAAACAAAATGCTTATGGGATGGATTACAAAGCTTAAACATCCATAACAACTAATATATGAATAAAGTAAAGATAAAATAGATCATGGGTTCATAGCATCCCCCCCTCTTAGAAAAATCTTTGTCCTTAAATATTCAAATGTGGGAATTGGTGTTGAATATAAAATAGTTGTTCCCATATTGCATTCCATGCCATTGAATTAAAACTTTGATGATTGAGTGGGATCAGAGTGAATTTGTGCACCTATCTATAATTTCCTCCAACTCAAGAAGAATGGATCCTTCATTATCAAGTTCTAGTAAAATAGTTTGCACTTTGATGTTTGTACTAAGAACTTTCTATAGACAAGAGACATGAAATACAAGGTGAACTCAAGAAGAAGGTGTTAGCTCCAACTTCTAAGCAACTAACCCAATCTTAATGAAGAACCTCATAAGGCCCATAGAACTTGAGAGATAGCTTATGACACCCTTTTATTTTTAAGGAGGATTACTTTTAGGGATACAGGTAAAGAAAAACCATATCACCTACTTGAAAAATTTACTTAGAATGATGTTAATCTACCTATTGTTTCATTTGATTTTGTGCCATATGAATATTGTCCTATAGAGTATTGAGGATCTAATCCCAAGTTTAGAGAATCATGTCAACCACTTAAACTAATTAACTATTAGGGGTGTATGAAAGGAACACTAGTGGTGCTTGACCATATACTACTTTATATGGAGTCATTTTTGTTAAAGTATGGCAGGAAGTATTGTAACACCATTTAGTGAGAGGGAGCCACTTTGCCCACTGATTTTTTTTAGGTGAAGCAATGAAGAAAAATTTATAATCATTTATTGACAATTTTAGTCTAGTCATCCATTAATGGATGATACCCAGAACTCATCTTTAGTTGGGTGCTAGTGCACCAAAATAGTTCCTTTCTAAAAATGGCTGGTGAAGTTTGCATCATGATCTAAGACAATGGACAAAATAATACCATGAAGATAGAAAATCTGGTCCAAGAAAATTTGTGTAACTATGGATGTGGTATAGGGATGGCTGAGGGCACAAAAATGATTATATTTAGAGAGGTGATCAACCACAATCAAGATAAATGTTTTCCCTCTAGATTTAGGGAGACCCTTAATAAAATCCATAGAACATCTATCCAAATCCTAGTAGGGATGGGCAAGGGTTCAAGAAACCTAGGGATGAATGTTGTGTCATCCTTATTACATTGGTTGGTATCACATTTATCCACCATTTGTTGAATTATATTTTTTATTCCCTTTTAAAACAAGTTGTGTCATGCCCATTCATAAGTTTTAAGAAACATTGAGTGCCCTATGGATGGATAAGCATGGAGTTCATAGAATATAGC
Organism: Torreya grandis; assembly: GCA_037957365.1. NCBI lineage: Eukaryota > Viridiplantae > Streptophyta > Pinopsida > Cupressales > Taxaceae > Torreya > Torreya grandis. The sequence goes on along the minus strand of JARHVA010003057.1, from coordinate 477,949 downwards.
CTACTAAAGATCTGTGCTTTAGGGAAGCACTAGATGACCCTTGTATCATATAGAATCACCATCCCAAGAATAATGTAGTATAGTTGAGAGGTTAGTGGAAAACTATTAAATGATTGGAGATAATGAGTATTCATTAACCTACCACTATTTTAAAGCATATAACCAATTCATAATAGGCATGGAAATAGCTAAAAGAGAATCTTGGTCTGGAAATGTGCAAGATAGAGCATTAGACATAATATTTCCCTTACCCTTCTTGTAAGTGATCTCATAGTCATAACCCATGAGATTGTTGACCCATTTATATTATGATGGGGTAGAGACCCATTGTTCTAGGAAAGATTTTAGACTTTGGTAATTAGTTTTGATGCAAAAATGATTTTGTAGTAGGTATGGCCACCACTTTTATACTACATGTAAAATGGCCATCATTTCCTTCTCATAAGTAGAGAGCACTAAATTTTTATCAAAAAGGGATTTTATAGTGAATGTGATGGGGCATCCTTCTTGGAGGAGAACGAAACCAATTCCATTTCCATAAGTATCACTCTTGATAGTGAAGTTCTAGCCAAATCTAGCATAGCTAGAATAAGTGTAGTACACATATCTTGTTTCTATTCTTCAAATACACACTCAATAGATTGTGTCTAAGTAAATCACCCTTTTTCAACATAGCTATTAGTAGAGCTGCAATCTTCCTATAATCCTTGACAAAATTGTGATAGTATCTAGTTATCCCCAAAAACCATGGAGGATCTTGAGTGTCTAAGGATGTGGCCAAATTTTCATGGCAATTATTTTTTCAAGATCCACCTGAACCCCTTGGGCTAAAACAATATGCCTAAGATACTCCACTTCATCCTAGCCAAAAGTACATTTAGACTATTTTTCACAAAGATGATGGTTAGAGAGAATTTATAGTGTGAGATCTAGATGTTGGAAATGCTCAGACAATGTTTTAATATAGATGAAGATATCATCGAAGAAGACCAAAATGAATTTCCATAGGTAGGGATAGACTATTTTATTCATCAATGCCTAGAATGCTAAAGGAGCATTAGTGAGGCCAAAGGGCATGACAAGAAACTCATAGTGGCCATCATGCATATGAAAAGCTATCTTAGGGATATCATCCTCATGAAGCTAGATCTAGGGATATTCAAAGTAAAGATTAAACTTAGAGAAAAAATGAGTGTCAATAAGCTCATCAAGAAAAGGGATCAAGAAATTATCATTGATTATGAGGTGATTAAGTGCATGAAAATAAATGAAGAGGTGCCATGACCTATCTTATTTTGAGATAAGGAGAACTAGGGAATAATATGGGCTAGTATTAGGATGAATAATGCCTTACTTCAATAAGTCTTGAATGAGCATCTCGATCTCAATATTTTTCTAAAATAGGTAGTGATAAGGCCTAATGTTAGGATGAATGTTTCTAGAAAGGAGATAAATATGGTGGTATTCTAGCCATGAAGGTGGAAATCCCATTGGTTTGGTAAAGACATGTGCATACCTCTACAAAATGGTTTGTAGATCAAAAGGAGTAGTGGGGATTATTGATGGTTGCATTTTAATAAAATAGAGTTAGGTAATGACATTGTGTGAATTCTTATTAAGAAGATTTTACATGTGACGTAAACTTATGATGCTAAGAGATCTTGGCTATAATCCTTTCAGTGTGTGTTTTTGACCATTGTCTAAAAACTACATCCAAAGTTTAGTAAAATCCCATAAGATGGCTCTAAGTGTGCATAATCACTAGGATCCAAAAACAACATCACATTCGCCTAAGGGAAAGGAAAACATGTTAGAGCACATGTTATAATATCCAATAGAGATACACAGATTGTGACACTTCTATTTTCAAGGTAATATGACCCCATTAGTAATCATGGCTTCAAAGTTAGAGCAAGGATGGATAAAATAATCAACTTGGTTAGTGATATGAGGATCAATGAAGTTATAAGTGCTACCTGAATCAATGATTATTATGAGAGGGATCTTATTGAAGTAACCCCTAACCCAAATGATTTATGGGGTAGTGACTCTAGATAAGGCATGGAGAGAGATCTCTAGTTGGTTTTCTTGATAATTGGGTTCCATAATTGATTGAGCTTCTTTTAGATCATCTATTTTATCATGATCATCTTCCCAATCTTTAGTTTTAGGTGGAGATTCCACATCCAATAGGTATAAATTTTCCATGACACATTGATGTCCTCAAGTAAATTAATCATCATAGTTATAACATAGTCCTTTTTATCCATGGGTTTACATATTTGCTTTAGTCAAACACTTGATAAGAGTGGTTCTAGGGGATGGCATTATTTGAGATAATTATGGAGCTATATTTTTGAATGGAGCAAAATTGTATTTAAATTATTGTTGAGCTAATATCTTGTCCTCTACCAACTTAACCAACCCTAAGGCTTATGTCATCATGTTGGGCTAAAATTTTTTGATCTCTAATCGAATTGCATCCTTAAGTCCACTAACAAAGTAACTCTTGAAGAACTCATCAGATAATCCCTCTATGTGATTGGCTAGTTTTTCAAATTTTGTTTTAAATTATCTCATGGTTCTTGTTTGGAAAAGTTTAGTGAGTTATCTAGTAAATTCATCAAAAGTAGTAGGGCCAAACTATTAAAAAATGAGGGTAAAAAAATTGATCCATATGGGTTCATCATGAGCCTTGGTATACTAATGATACCATTAAATGGATTCAAGTTCCAAGGGAAAGGATGCAAGTGGAACCGTATTGGCATTAAAAGTATTATGTAGACTAAAATATTATTCTAACTAATAGATCCATCTAGTTGGATCTACACCATTAAATCCAGGAAAATTAAGCTTCAGCCCACAATAATTATTATTAGAAGAAAACCCAATTCTAAAGAAGACTCTAGATGTCATCCGTTATTCATGGTGGTATGTTGAAGATTGAGGCTGAGAATGTTTTCATCAAAATCTATGATGTGGGTCTTGAGGGTAGTAATTTAATCCTCCATGTTTTTTTTTCTCTTGTTCAAGTTATTACCATGACCCAAATTATATATATATATATATATATATTTGTGAAAGATAGGAAAACTAGAGTTAAGACATGTTTGGTAAGGAAAGTTTTAAATTTGGGAAAAAATAGAAGGGGTAAAGGGATTTTTAATAAATTTTTTACATAGTGAGAGTATGATTGATGAAGGCAAGGGCAATTTTAGGAGTAACAATGAAAAAAATAAAAAATTTGTGAAAGAAGGACAAAGGAGTAGAAAGAGATGATGAACATTATGGAAATTTTTTAGGTAGATGGACAAAAATAGAAATTATGGCAAAACTTGAAAAAAGAGAAAATCGATATTTGTGGGAATTAGGAATGGAATTAGGATATAGGACCTCAAGGAAGAAAATTTAGGGAATGGAATTTTAGGTGTTCAAATAAAGTTTTAGTATCATCAAGGCCACAGATGGAGAGATATTGTAAAATAAAAAAAATCCTCTTATCATCTGATATCGAGATTTTTTATTTTATTTATTTTTATTTCTCTTTTATATTTTCTATTTAGCATTAAATCCTTTGAGAGTCTACTGATACTCTATGAATGGTTTACAGATTCTACATTTTGTCAAATATATACATGTAAGTCCTTTGAGAGTCTATGGATACTCTGTGGATAGTTTAGAGATTTTGGTTTTTATCAAATATCTACATGCAAGTCTTTTGACATTTTATGGATACTCTATTGATTGATTTTTTTAGTTTATTATAAATATTTTGAAACTGATAGAAATGGGCCCCAAGTTTAAATGGTTGCCTAAGGGTTTTTAAAATATCACTCTGGCTTCTAATTCTATCTAAGCGAGTACCACTCTCCAAATTTTTTTGGGCCATGGATTTATTTCTCAGTGATAACTCTTGGTTTTTCTCATGGATAGAAACTAATCAACTAAGAAGGGGTCATTACCCATTTTTATGGTAGGTCCTCTCAATGGGCCAACTACTTTGAGGTTCCTATAGTACTCCTCACAATGATTTTTAGGGCTTTTACCTAAGCACTTCCCATAGTTATGTGATTAGGATTTTACCTTGTTCTGAAATATATTATAGATATTTATTTAATTGAGTTATATAGTATAATGAGTTAATATTATATAAAAATTTGCTAAAATGATGTATAAAGCAAAACAAAGTTAAGACTTTCTAAAAAAATTACCCTAAAAAGTTCTCTGATATGAGACGATAGGATCCTCCTAGAACAATTTGATAAAAAAACATGAAATAACAGATTTATAAAACTAACAAAAGAACTAAAATAATTACATTGGTCATAGGACACTTTGAGGGGGCAACCTCCTTTAAGCAAGCCCAATACAATAAATTCATGGATTACTTTATTAGCCTCAACACTTACTTATATACGAATTCTAATGTAAGCAACTACTACTTCCGATGAATGTGGGATAAAAAAAATGCTCATAGGATGAATTACAGAACATATGCATCCATAGCAACTACTATACTAAGAAAGTAAAGAAAAGAGATATCAATGGTTCATAACAACATTAGAGCAGCAATCTTGATGAAATATTCTATGAATCTTATATAATACCTTACATGTCCTAGAAAAATCTTAATGTCAGCTTGATTTTGAGGAATAGGTAAGTTTGAAATGACTTCAATTTTTTGTAGACCTACTTCGATCCCTTTTATATAAATATGATTTCCTAAAACTATGCCTTCTTTAACCATAATCAAACATTTCTCATGACTTAGAGATAAATGATGGTCCTCACATCTTTTTAATAATTTTTAAACATTATTTAAACTTTCATAAAAATATTCTCCATGAATAATAAAATCATCCATATAAACTTCTACACAATCATTGGTCACGTTTGAAAATAGGGTCAAGAAAACTTGTTGGAAAGTGGTAGGTGCATTTCATAAACTGAAGGGAAAGAATCTATAGGAAAATGTCCCCCATGAGTAGTTGAAAGTAATTTTGTATTGATCCTTAGGTGCCACTTGTATTTGGTTATATCCATTGAAGCCATCTAGAAAAGAAAAGTATCTATTTCCAGCCAGATTATCTAGTACTTGATCAATGAAGGGTAGATAAAAGTAGTCTCTCATTGTTGCTTTGTTTAGCTCTCTATAGTCCACACATATTATCCACTTAACATTTTTATTAGGAACAATGACCAAGTGAGAGACCGATTGGCTGTCAGAAATGGGATAAATAAATCCTACTTCTAGTAGCTTCTTATTTTTAGTTTTCACAATGTCTCTCAAGATAGGATTAATTCTTATTTGAGGCTACCTCAATGACTTAATGTTCTTTGTGTAAATGTGGTGTGTACATACACTTAGATGAATTTATTTCATATCTTGATATTCCCAAGCAAAATATTGAGTGTGGTCCCTAAGTACATCAAAAACTTTCATTTCCTAATCATTTGTCAACCAACTATTTATGTTGAGTGTCTTCCCTAGTGCCACTATGATTTGTTTAGTGCCTAGATGTGAAGAATCTATTTGTTGGAATTAAATAATCAATGAGTTGAGAGGATAAATATGTCGAAGTAATGCATGAAATATGTACTATCAAGATCCATAGCTAGACTATCAAGATCTATATTAGTTCTAATAATTCTCAATAACTCATCATCTAATTCCTCTATATGTTCAATGATTGTAACCATAGCTAAAGAAGATATGTTATCATGTTTTTCATCAAGTTGGTCAACCCAAAATTATTTGACCATATATATTTATGGTTGAGAAGGTGGATATAGAAAAATCTATTTTTCTTTAAGACCATTTGAGATAGTCATATCTCCTAATCTAAAATTAATCAATGCTACTACAGTTACTAACCAAGGTCTTTCTAGAATCATTGGCTATCAAATCTATTTATTTTTAGGTCGAAGGACAATAAACTCAATAGAATACTCCCATGATTCTATATCCAACATTATGTCTTCAATGACACCTTATAGTTTTGTAGTTGAATGATCTATCATTTTTAGGATTATGTTGGTTGGTTACATGTCTTTTAAATAGAGATTTGAATGGTGTCTATAGTCATCACATTAATAACAACTCTTAAATCTACCAATACATTTGGTATCTCCTACTTTCCCATTTTTATATAAATTATAGGACTTTTTGGGTCACCATATTTAGGCAAAAAAAACTTTCTTACTAATAAATTAGCAAGCTTGCCATTAACCTATGTGTTCTTAGGATATAATCTTTTTCTACCAGGTGCCTTGATACATAGATTTTTAATTACCTAGTTTACTTCTAGAATGTCTCTAATGGTTTATAAAAATGGAATCTCTATGTTTAGTTTTCTAAGTTCTTAGATCAGTTTAGATTTCTTGTTGTTTTCTACTTCCTTTAATCTTTTTTTTAAAAGGCACAAAAGGAGGTGTTATGATAACTTCCTCTATTTTTCCAATTTCCTCCTTAGACTCTTTTTCTTCTTTTGGTTGACTTTGTGGACTTGTTTTTTCTTGTGGTACTTATATGATGATGATTTGAGGTTATTTCACTATTCTTCTTGATCTAAGATGAATGTCTACACATTTAATAACTCCTACCCCCATTGTTTCACCCTATTCATTTACAAAAAAAATGTCTATTTTTTGGATTTTTTACTAGCTAAGTAGTTAGCTGAGGCTAGTTTACTTGTTTTGTAGAGGTGGATTGATTTTCTTGGGAAGGAATTTATTTTTATTATTGTGGATACCTTCTTTAGTGTTTTTTATTATAGTTTGGATCAAAATTCTAGTGTTGATTTATCCATGGCTCTTGATGACCTTATGGCATCCACATTTGTTAAAAAGGTTGGGGCATCACCCACTATTTTGGCATCCATTCTTGGGTTCCCTATGGTGGTATAATATACATTTTTTGAGGTTCATGCCATTATTGATAAGGAATTCTTGAGCCAAACTATTGATTTTGTTGAAATGTATTTCTTTGTCTTTGAACATAATTGATTTCTTCTATGGCTTGTGCATTTTATTTGAATTGATTATTGAAACTATGGAGGTGAATAAATTATTTGTGTCATGATCCTTAACATCACATATTCTACAAATTTTATTTTTATCTAAAGGACAATCTCTAAGTGCATGTTTCAATTTGCATTTTGGGCAATAGATCTTCAATGGTTCAGTATTGGATTTGGCCTTAGCCTACAATCCATCCAATGTGGAATTAAATTATACCAATATATCTATTTTAAAGTTTTCTAAATCTTCCATGAGCTAGCTTACATCACTAGATTTTCCCATTTTCCCTCTTCTACTACTAGGTTTTGTTCTAGAGTAGTTTGTGCATAACCATGTGCTTTCTTAGAAATCCAATTTAGTAATATCTATTTTCCACATAAAATTTAAAGAATCCCTAAAAGATTCATACAATCCCTTAAGGAAAGTAAATTTGGTCACTTATTCAGGTAGTTTATAATCACATCTATTGAGAATAAAGGCAAATTAATCTAAGTAATCATCAAGGTTCTCATCTTTATTTTATCTAATTTTGGAAAAATATTCTTTCCTATCCTTGACAAACATATATTTATAAAAATATTTAATTGAAATTAATACAAAATAAACTTATAAATACCAAATATATCTCCTCTTTCTTTGGGGAGTGGACCCTTACTCACCCTCAGATCTAGGTCCAAATTAACTCAACTCTAAGATATTTCTTCAACACATAGATTGAGAAAGGAAACTATTGCAATACCTTGTATTTTAGAAAATTACCAAAATTACAATATCTTTGTATGTAGGTGTAAAATTTATAGATCCAATCATGGATCTATCTATTTATTCTATACCAAGAAACTATTTATCCTTATATTCTAGAAAACAACTTAACTGATTTGAAAATTTAAGATATTCTGGACATATTGAGTGATATTGTTAGAATAGAAAGTCATTGCCATGAGATATTTAAGGATTCAAAGAATCCATAGATAACAATTGTCATTATTAACTATATCAACCAAATCTTTACATATATTGATACTCATATCTTCTATCTTCATCATTGTAAACTAGAGTATACACTCCTAAAATGGAAGACTAACTAGAAATAGACATCTATTTATATACATGCACTGAAATAGAAATGTTGAAAGAGTTCTCTAGATTTTCATGAAGAGGTTGGTAAAACTATCTAAAACCTTTGTAATATACTAGGATCAATTTTAGAATAAACTAGGTTAATTTGTAGCAAAACTAGTACAATCTATAGCTTGCTATCAAACTTGATAACGTGACTATCAAAATCCATAGTTGACTATTAAAATCCATAGCTGACTATCAAAATATGTAGCTGACTTTCAAAATCTATATCAAGCTTTAGAATCCAATGTTGGGTCTTAAATGGTTCATTCTTTGTCTTGGATCCTCCTTGTCTTCACAAAATCTTGTCAAAACTCATATTAATACTATTATTGCCTATACATGTCAAAATATGGAGCCTAAAATATGAAAATGTTAGAAGAAAGTGAAAATAATATAGACTTAGACTTTACATGAGTTTATATAGGCAAAAGCATATATTTCCTACCTTATGCAAGTTCTGAATATCAAGATTACATATAATGCTTAACCATTTGACATATTTAAGGTCATAAATTATAGTAATAATGATTCATTTTACAAACTCATCAAGAGGAGGGTGATAATAGGAGGCAAAGCTTAGGGGAATGGTTTTTTAGGAGACAAGTGTGTAGATAACAAGTGAAAAGAAGGGACAATAATCTTATGAAATACCAATGGTCTATCCACCCCTTTCCTGGTCTACCCCTTAAGGCATGCACTTAGAGAGATTATAACTTGATGGGTTTCTATAATATAAAGAGAATAATTAATTGATAAAGGTTTAAAATATGATGTGTATACATATCCCCCACTCAAAGCTTATCATGTACCATGTAGGTGCAATAGGGGATGGTGCTTCGATAAAAGAACATAACAACACAATGTTGAAGATGGATAAAGTGAAGGAAAAAATAAGATAAATGGAAGGAAATTTTTTAAAAACACACACCTTTACTTACTTATGTTTTGTAGATAAGAAAGGATACGTGAGAAATGTGAAGGTGTCCAATATAAGGAACATTAGACAAACCTATAGAGATAAGCAAAAAAGACCAAAAAATTAAAAAAATTACAAGTACATATAATATTTTAAAATATTCTCTACAACATTAGGATTGTAAAACATTTTATGATTTGGAAAAAGAGCTAGTAGAGACAAAGATATGAGCAAAATAAGAAATATGATGACAATTTTTTGAAAGGTAAATAGTTTTGGAATAGTAAATATAAATAGGGTGAAAAAGAATTCATTTATCATTATGAAACCCTGAGCTATGAAGGCATGATGGAGCCCAGTGGTAGAGTTGGAGCTAGTTATTTTCATAATTTTTATAAAAACACATAATATATATAGAGATATTTGGTTTTGATAGCTGGATGTTGATCTCATAAGTTATATTTTAGTTGCGGTTGTTGATGCATGGATATATTTCTTTCTAGCACGTGTATTTTTCTTTTTTTGTATATGTTGTGGTAAATATATGTGGGGTTTTTTTATTTTCTATCATTATGTAGTATAGATGTATGGCTAAAAAGAAATAGATGAAAAGGAGTTGGAAAAGTATAAGTAATCATAAACAAATGCAATGCACACTATTTCATGATGGGAAATGTGGAATAACAAAAGATGACTAAGTATAATAAACCAAAAATTGGTAAACATGATGACAAAATGTTTTTAAATCATGAAGAAGATTGGCACCATATTAAAACAAATAAAATCACACTATATCACATTAGGAAGTATGAAAATAATCTAATAAAATGGAAAACATGTGAAAGACCAATGGTATAAACATAAATCAATTATGTCAATCAATCATATTAAATAACATTGGGAAGTATAAAAGAGAAAAAAAATTGGAAAAATGGTCTTAAATTAATAACACTAATTCAAGCTGGGAAGTATGGAAAACATAAGAAAAATGGTTGGATTCTCACATGCAATCATAAAATAATAAGATACAAGTGAAAGATTAAATAAGTAAACATAAAACATACTAAATCAAGATGGGAAACATGTCAATTACATGTAACTCATAATCAATCACATCTTATCTCATATTTGACACATGTAACTTCATTATGACTTGGGTATTGGAAAATTTTATGAGGAAGGCCAGGTCCTATCCATGGTCTTACATTATAACTCATAAAGGGAATAGTAATGAGGTGGAAAAAATGTTAAAATATGGTAAAAGGGGATGTTTTTAATGGTAATATGAAAATTTGGTAATTTGTGAGGAAATCTTAGTCCTTTCCAAAGTCTTACACTATAAATCACACAGGGAATTCCTAGGGGGAGTGGCATACTAAGGACATGAAAAGACACAAAGTGACTGGTGATGATCAATATACAAAGGATACATGTTCACTATAGGTACGAATCCATGTAGGCAAATAAGTGTGGTACTAAGATCAATTCATATTAGTTATTTGGAATAAGAAAATTAAAATGGAACTACCTTTCGACGACATGTTTCCCATTCTTCAGGACCCCTTATAGAGTCATTAGTCTATTGTAAAGATTGGGTAATTTCATGAGAAAGAAGGTATCACAAAAAGATTTTTTATTCTTCTTTTCCAATCTACTATCTTACCATACCCCAATGGAACTTAAATATATCATGAGGCTAACTATGGAGTTTTAAATTTGATTAGAAAAAAGATATGTGCTTAGAATCACATCTTTTAGTGTGATTTGACTTTTCAAAAAAATTAATGTTTCATTTTAGTTCATTACCTTTTGTTAAATGATTTGGCTTTTGAATTTTTATGGATTTTAAGATTATTTCTCCATATGAACATGGAATGACCAATCATGAGAGATAAAGTGATACACATGAATGAGCTTTAGGCTTAGGCTAAAGGAAGCTAAGCATACAAATATATGACTAACTAGAACACTTAGGCTTAACTATAAATTAACTTGTTTTCTCAATTCTCAACCATGTGTATGATTAGTTTAAGAAATGGAATAAAGGGAGATCAAAAGTGGACATAGTAAAAGTATATTATAATGAGATGAATTGTGTCCTAAATGATCACACAATAAATAAGGAATGATTAAAGTGAGCAAGGTTTGTATAACTAAGTCATAATAAAAATTATCCATGTTTATAGAGATAAAATAGCAAGCAGTCATGAAAGAGAACAAGATAATCATATAAAAAGGAACTCATGAAGAAGAAGTATGTGATCATTAAAAATAATCCATAAGAGAGCATAAGGATAATAATGACATCATAAGTAACATATAATGTGAAACAAAATATATCATGTAATATAGATAGAAATTTGACATAATGTCAAACAATATAAGATAGATAAATGTAAATATGGAGCACACATCCAATCCAAATGAAAAAATAAATAAAATAAAACCATGTTTGTGTTCATAAGTACTGATAGATTTTTCCACACATATTATCCATAATATCTGATAAGTTTCTATGAAATTAAACTTGGATTGTAGTCAAATTTTCATCAATCTTCAGGGAAAGTTGAGAAAATATTTTGCATCAAATCTCCTAGATGGAAAAGGTAAGAATGTCTAAAGGATTGTGTTGATGTGGGATATCATGTATGGGATGCTTAGGAGAAAGAATGTGAATGGAATCTTATGGAGATGAAGGGGTCACTGATGGATAATGGGCCGCAGGTGAAGGAGTCAATGGTGGAGAAGGATCCACAGGTGAGGGAACATCAATAGGTGAGGGAATCATGGGTGAAGAAGGGACCACAGGTGGTGGATCCATAATGGAATAAAAGGGAGCCTTATTTTGAGGAAAACCTATGGGAAGAAGTGTATTAGTCATATGAATGGTCATGAGGTGATATTTGAGATGCTATTGAAGGTTGAGGTAATGATCAATGTGATGAGTAACACATTGGTGCCAGAGATAATATATCTCTCCATGTTTGGGAAGGTACTTAGGTAATACTTTTGAGGGAGGTATGCTCTTGTATGTGGGCTAAGGAGTGGTGGGACATAAGGTGTCTAAATATTTCCATAACTTATGATAATACATGGATGAATGATTATCTATGTCAAGGAATTATTAGATATTCTTGTTAGTAGAATTTTTAGGTGTACTAATAGGAATGGAAGTAAAAGCTAAGGAAGATTAGTGTAATGAATAGTATCTAGTCCAATGAATGGTAGCTTTATGAATATCAAAATATGGCTAATCAACACATTTAGTGGGTGTAAAACACTAGAATACTACACATAATGGTTCTAGATGTCAAAGTGCTTTATGACCCCCTTGAGACCATGTAACCCTTCTCAACCACTTAACCAACTCATTAGACCTTGAGTCTAGTTATCTACTAATAAAATCACTAACTCATTAACTTAACCATCACCCAACCCTTTTTAACCCACCTTGATCCCTTTACCTTTAGACTCTCGAATGTCGATGGTTAGCATGACTATCAATGGTTAATCTGACCATCAATGGTTAGGTCTTCTTCATTCTTACATAAATACCAGCTATACAAGCTAACCTAACACAATTTAATATCTCTACCTTACCTATTGATAATTAACTCTCAAACATCTAAATTAGTAGCCTAAAACTCTAGGTAACATTCTATCCTCCATCTCTCTTTACCTATAAAAGGAGGGGAGTAGGAGGTGAAATGGATCCATCATCACAAGATTTCTATCTCATAGGTATTTTAGCTTTCTAGCTAATCTTCTTCCAATAATTCAAAAATAGCAATAAAGATCTAAAACTCTATCAAAATTACTCTCAAGGAAAAGTACTATTACTTTGTAAAAATTACTCCAACCATCAACCATCAGCTATTTAGCTAGAAATAGTGCTTTCTTATCTACAGGTTAATCCTTCCAAGCCAAAGAGGATTTCTCTATATTCATCTAGATTATACACACATCAATAAGAAGGTATTTCTACCACACCCTCATTACTAGTTTCTTATCTTCTTCCTAAATTAATAAATGATAAAAAATTAAGAGAAACATTTTGGCAGGTTTAGTGGGATCCTATCATCATCTAGGTGCCCTTCTTCCTTCCTTTATTTTATGCTCATCTAATGACATCTAAAATTTCTTTTGGGTATATAATAAAACTTGTATACATTATTTCCTTTCTTATTTTTAGTTCATCTAGTTAACTTAAAAGCAAAGTAATTAATCATAGTTTCACTCTTGCCATCACACACTTTTCCAAACCACATAATCAATCAACACATCATAATAAACTTGAGACAAGGCCCAACTAGGATTTCATCACCTAGCGATAACCTTACCCTTTCTTGGTAATCTTACTTGGAGGTCTTTACCAATGGGAGAACCAACTCAGTGCTCTAGTTAAGTATAAAATCTAAAAATTGATATATACTGGCTAAGCACCTGACACCCTTATCATTATGATGTGTGAAGTGAGGGGGTAGGACCTAATACCAAGCCACATATTGATTTCAAATACAGAGTTTTTTTTAGAGCCTTTAACACTTGAAACCAACCTTAGAATTCCTCTTTAGTACCTAATCTATAAACCAAAGTTTTTCTTCACACTTTCTAAGGCATAAGCCAAAAGTGATATAAAAATAATACCAAGTTTATAAATGTACTCTAGTGTATGTTTTTATTGCCTTGAGATCTTTTTCTTTCCCTGATTTGTGTTTGAATTGTGAGCTTTTTATCATTTACTTTCTATTCCTCACATGATTTTTACTAGACAATAGTTGAGAAATCAAACCAAATAAGAACCACCTTCCTCTTACTCTTCTTTCATGGGGTATACATCAGATGTTGAGGCTTCTCCTCATCATTCTCCCCCTCCTACCATGACTCGAATAGTTATTGAGGGTGATGTAGATTTTACCACATTCATTGATAACAACCCCATGGCCCTCCAACATTACCTCAACAAGTTATCTCACCACACCTCTAATGCTTTGATTCCTCATATGAATCCACCTTATGGCATGCCACCCCATATTATGGTTGGTGCCACCTCTACCCAACCTATGATTACCCAATCATCTTCTTCTACCAATATCCCATCCACTATCACCACCTAAACTCAATCCAACATTCCAACCAATAGCCAAACACCTCCTACACCAACTAACACTTCCAATGTAGGTGAAACCTCACCTCTTATTACCCATACCTCATCTGCCATGGGGGTATCTTCTACCCCTATTTCTATTAATCCCCCTATCACTACCAATCCACTAATTTCTACTCCACTTCAAAGTTTGGTTCTTTCCATACCTTCTACCCTTATACCTATTAGCACAAGAGTTACCACTCAACCTCAATCCACCAACCCATCTATACATCCAAATCAACCCATATCAATCCCTTAAAAAATACCCATGACATCCTTTTAATATGTTCCTAATACAGAAGGATACATATCATCTTCTACCCAACCTTTTGTGCCCACATACCAATATGTGGCATTATCCTAACCTTCAATGACCACATACCGATATGTGGTATCTTCTCAACCTCACACCACTTATCCATATATTTCTTCTACCCAACCTCAACTGAACTTACCACACAATTATGAATCTTCCCAACCCCAAACATATTTAGTTTAATTGTTGATGGATAAAATGTCAAACCTAGAGTCATCTATCTCTAGGGATCATAACCTTTTATCTTATGATCAAATATAAAATTAACCTATCCATCCATCCCTATACAACATTATCATCCTCAATGAGAACTAACAATTTTTTCCAATTTCCAAATCAAGGAGGACCCCCAACAACACTTAAGAGAATTTCACCATTCTTGCTATTTGATTACATATGACGATGATCTTCTCCTTCGTACTTTCCCATGTCTTTATTTGGACCATCCCTAAATTGGTATAGTGCTCTCACCAACCACTCCATATCCTTTTCTCAACTTTCCCAAATCTTTTTAGATCACTTTTTAGTCAATATATCTAAAAAGGTTTCCATTACTGACCTTTACTCTATCAAGCAATTTGATGACGAATCAATTATCAATTTCATAGCTAGATGGGGAGGTCTCATCAACTAAATCTCTTTCTATTTACCCCAAACTAAGTTGATTGAAATCTTCTCTCAAGGTTGTGCCAAAAATATTGCTCCTACTTTATAGGTTTAGACTTTTAGATTCTTTGATGAGGCGTTTACCAAGGGATGTAAACTTGAAATTAGATCATTAATGAAGGGAAATTGAAACTAAGAAATAAAAATTCTAACTTCAAATCTAATGACCCTTCCTCAACAAAAACCACCAACCCATCCAACCATCCCAAACACAAAACAAAGGTAACCACAAACACAATTGTCCTCAAACCTAGTCCACCTCCAATTTTCAACTAGCCTAATAAAACTAATTCTTCCAACTCCTCAAACCAACAAGCTCAAAATCAAAACCAATATATCCCAAGATAATATAATTTGATATGGGAGTACTATGCTTTGATTTTGGATAAATTAATCAAAGCTAAAATCATACAACTTCCTCATATCAAACCCCCTTAACAGTTTGATGTTTCTCACCCCACACCTACTTAGCACAATGAAATGATCTATGTGCCTTCCATCAGGTTATTAGACATGACATTAGTAAGTGAAACACCTTTAAAACCATTTTACAAAACTTTATTGACAAGGGTGGAATGAAATTAGAGAATCCCAATGCACCTCTAAATCATTCATTAGACATCTTTCAAAAACCTGTTACTAACCATGATCCTTATACCAACCATGATAACAACAAACTAGAATGATCTCACACTCATGAGGTTCATATGGTCAATGTTATTATCTATGAAACTATCATTGAGGCAACCATTACCTAAGCTACCTCTTCCTCCACCCCACTTATTAAAGTGGTGGAATTCTCATCCATTCCTTTGGACACCCAAACAAAAGAAGACACCTCTTCTCTTTCAATTTATGAGACCATCGACTTACTCATCTCTACTTTGATATAAATACTAAAGGAGGCAACCATTTATTCAACTACCTCTTTCTCCACCCCACTTATTAAAGTTGTGAAATCACTATCCATTCCTTTGGACATCCAAAAAAAATAAGCAACCACCTCCTTTATTTCACTTGATACTATCACACCCTCATTACCCACCATGGAACCAACTACTCCCTCTTTGTAAACCATTCCCAAAGAGGAGATCACCTCCTATATTCCCTCCATAGAGGCACTATCTTCCCAAACCATAGAACCCAAGGTGAATAAACCATCCCCTCACTTCAACCTATAGGATTAATCATTCAAACAAATGACCAAGGAATCAAGCCCAACTATAAACCTTTCTCTAGATTAGTCCAAAACCTTGAATTCACTTCTCAACCCAATCTAGATAGAACTACCTTTTGGAATAATCTTGGGATCCATTAAAAAAACAAATATTAACCCTTAATCTCACTTTCATCCACTATCAAACCTATCATTACCTCAACACCATCATCAAATACATCTTCCTCCAAAACTATAGGGGAAGCATCCAACCCACCTCCATCCAAAATTATCAAATCACCTTATGCCTCTCTAACCAAACCCATCAATAATCTAGGAATACTTCCTATGCATAGCCTTGATCAACCATCTTTGAATTTTTACTTAACTCCATCTAGTCCACCAAAGAAAACCCCAACCAAACCAACTAAAATGGTGGAGTCACTCAAATCACCTAGAACTAGACTCATACCACCCCTTCTCTCTTACCTTCTATTTTATGACCCCATACTTCTACCATCTTAAGATATAATCCTTCTATCAAAAATTTGAACTCTCCTAAAACCACCCAACCCAAACCTTCTATTTTAATTCTACCTTTACCTACACCCACTAAATCATCAACATCTCCATCATTATTAACTAACCTATCCACCTATACCTTCCCACCTATCTCTAAACCTTCACCATCAAAATATTATACCTCAAAACCAACCAACATCAAAAAAACCCAACCAAACTAACCCATCAAAACCATTACACCACCCACAACTTCCATGGTGAGGCCTACTTCTAAGAAGGCTCCCACCCCTAAAACCAAAAACCTATCACCTCCAACACCTTTGCTTGAATCTTATTTGACCATTGTATAAAGATTATTATAAATCTATTCCTTAAACCTACCACCTATCAAACCTTTTAACCCTTCACATCCCAAACCATCATGGCTCAGTGATAATATGATCTATTTATACCATAGGAATCCTAAACATGACATAGAGATTTGTAAAGCTCTCCAAACACTTATCCATGGTTTATAAGATGAGGATGATATATTATCAAATTAACCTCCCTTTATCCCATTATAAATCTAACCTATCCAACACTTGCCAACTCCCCCACTCTCACCTAAGAGTGAGGAAGAATCAAAGTAACAATCTAACCCAACATTTCCTCTCATCCACACTATCCATATGGTTACTCAATCTAGAGCTCAACAAAAAGATAAGGGAAAGAACAAAGTGTCCATTATATGGGCATATAATTCCACCCCTCAACCTTCTAATTTAACCTAAACACCTTCACCTTCACTATTACCAAAACCCAAAATATCCATTGGTGCCTTCCTTTCTAATCCTTCCAAATCTATTCAGCGTGTAATGTTGAAATAAATTCACCAAACACCAGTGAAGATGAGATTATATGAATTAATAAATGCCTCACCTCCTCACCATCAAACATTGGTAGAGATCCTACAATATATAAAGGTTAAAATCAAAGATCCTCAACCTCTTGTAGCCTTTGTCAGAGCCCTTCAACTTTCCATCCTTATCAATTTTAAGGATTCAAAAATACCTTTTATTCATCTTGAGGATCTTGATCCTCTCCTCTTCATCACTGAATACATAAATCAAACCCACATAAAAATGGTGATGATTGATATAGGATATAGTATCAACATTATCTCCTCCCATGCCTATGACCAACTTGAGTTTCCAAAGAACATCATGTCTGAAATTGGAATAGTCCTCTGCTCTTTTAATTATATTATGGCCACTACCTTAGGGATAGTTTTTCTCCACATCCACTTGAGACCTTGCACAATTCCATAACTATTTTACATTGTAGAGGGTTATTTTAAATACAACATTTTACTTAGACACCCTTGGATAACTTCTATGAGTTATGTCCCCTCCACTTTGCATCAATGTGTCAAATTTAAACATGAGGGTCACATCATCACCATACTAGTTGACCCTAGTCCTTTTGCATCTTGTAATATGATTTAGATACCCAATGATGTTCTTCTTCCTAATTCATTCACCTCACCACCAATAACCAACAACTCCACCCCAACCATTGATGAAACTTCAACTAGCTCATCCATCCCTTCTTCACAGAACCCCATAGAGGACCCCTTAGAACCTATGTTCCAATGTCTCTCATTGGAAGAGTACCATATTTTAGCCTTGGATGCCTTCCCTACCCATCAAGAGTATGGGAACCTTGACCATGACCCTAGTTATGAGCCTAACATCAAAACCATCATTCTTTTTAGATTGGCCAATCATCAAACCAATTTCATCTATGGGGGAATCAATCATCTACTTATTTCTTCCTCTACCACCCCTTATATCTAACCATTTACCTTTCACTCCTCTTATCTGAATAAACTTGCATTTTCTAAAGCATACCTTCACAAGTGTGCTTATAATGGATTCATCCTTGGTCATTATGAATAAGGACCTCATGAATTACCCTTGATCAAAACTCAAAATCCTCATGATTTATTTAGCTTTGGGTTTGTACCACCAGAATAACCCACTAATTCACCTAAACCCATCACCACCATTGACATGGATATCCCATCCTCACCAACCCTATTGGCTTTGAAGAATAAGGATTTCAAAACCATCCCATATAAATTTTTTATCAATACCATTATTTTGAGCCCCTTGACCTATCCAAAGGGTGGTTAAACAAAAAACTTTCCTCTCATCCATCCTAAAATGGTAGAAAATGATTCTCCTACCATCAACACCATCCAACATCAAGATGATGATTCTATTCTCACCTATCTTAGTGTAGGGGATTCTTCTATCCATAAATCCCTTCTTCATAATAACCAAACAATGTTGAATGAATCCACTATCGAAACTAACCTAGGTACTCAAGATAACCCTCACATTGTCAAGATTGGTCAATCCTTGAACCTAATCAAGAAATAGGATTAGCCTTCCTTTCTTCGTGATCAAAACATATAATTTTCTTGGTCCTATCAATATATACCTATAATTGAACCTTATAATACCCTTCACAACATTTTTACTCACATCAACATTAAGCATGTCAAGAAAAAGATTCATAGGATGCACCCTCCCATCTCCCTTATAGTCAAAGAAGAGATTCAATGCCTTTTGTCGATCGACTTTATCCAACCCATTGACTATCCCCAATGGGTTTCTAATATTATTCCCATTACCAAACCCATTGGGAGAATTCACCTTTATATTGACTTTTGTGACCTCAATGTTGCTTGTCCAAAGGATGGCTTTCCTTTTCCTAACATCAACCAACTTATTGATCTTACATCTAGCCATGAGATGTTATCTCTCATGGATAGTTTTTTGAGATATAATCAGATTTTGATTGCTCCCAAATATCAACATAAAACCTCTTTCATTACCCCATGAGGAACCTTCTACTATAGGGTCATGCCATTTGGTCTAAAGAATGTCAATGTAACCTACTAGTGAGACATGACCTACATCTTCCATGACCTCACCCATAAAATCATATAATACTATGTAGATGATCTCCTTGGGAAATCCAAATATTTCAAGGATCATCTATATGTTCTCAAAATCATATTTGAATGCCTTATCCATTTTCATGTCTGACTTAACCCAAAGAAATGTATTTTTGGGGTGCTTTTTAGAAAGCTTCTTGGGTTTTTTAATCTCCCTTCAAGGAATCAAAGTAGATCCTACAAAATTTAGAACAATCCTAAAGATGCCACCTTTAACCCACCTTGACTAACTTCATAGCTTGTAAGGGAATCTCTAAAATATCTATCATTTCATCTCTCAATTATCAAATCAATGTCAACCCTTTCACCATCTTATTAAGAAAGACACATCTTCTAAATGGACTAAAGATTGTCAATAATCTTTTGATTCACTTAAAGAGTACCTTCTCTCTCTACCTATTTTGACCCCTCCTAATGAGGACCAAACCTTCTACCTTAATATCTCCATCAATGACCACTCCTTAGGGGCAATGCTCACTCACTAGGATGAACAAAAAAAGAGCAAGTTGTCTACTATATAAATTGAATGTTTATAAAGTATTAGACTCAGTACACCCATCTTGAGAAACTTTGCCTCACCCTAGTCTTTGTTGCTTCAAAACTTTGTCATTACCTCCTTAACCACAAGAACCTTGTCATCACTAACATTGACCCACTCAAGTAGATACAATCTAAAACATACCAAAACTAGCATATGGCTAAGTCGCTCATGATCCTAGTTGAGTTTAACCTTGAGTTCCTCCAACAAAAGTTGACTAAAGGGTAATTCATTGCCAATCAATTAGTTGAAGCTCTTCTAATAGATAACCAACCAATTTCTCTTACATTTCTAGATGAGATCATCAAAACTCTTTCTCAAGAAGACATTGCTTACCAAATGACCATGTTATTTGATGGCTCTCAATGCCAATGTAGTGGGGGTGTAAGATTTATTCTCATTCCGATTGATGGTGAATCTCTCCCCCTTTCCTTTAAAATTGACTTTGAATTCACCAACAATGTCGCTGAGTACGAAGCCCTAGTAATAGGTCTCTAAACCACTATAGCCTTGGGATTCAAGACAATTAGTGTCTTTGGTGATTCCCAACTTATGGTCAACTAGCTTAATAGATCCTACCAATATAAAAATGATGTCTTGTTGAAGTACAAACACCTAGTATATGTACTCTTAGCATCATTCGATCATTAATTTATCCAATATGTTGAATGATCTACCACTAAATGCATAGATATAATGGCTTCCCTTACTTCCCGAATTCCATCTTAGCCTTCCAAATCTAAACTCTTTGTTACCATTCATAGTTTTATCACCCCATCTTATATCCATTCTAACCTTCCTACCATTTTTAGTGTGGAAACATCTCCATCAAACATTTGGTATGAGAAAAGCTTCAACTACCTCAACCTCAGTATCATTTCTACCAACCTCTTTAAGAATTATTAAAGATATTTTGTTAAAAATACCTCTCATTATACAATACTAGGGGAATCCTTTACAAAAGTGGTTTTGATATCCTCCTTATTCATTGAATTCATAGTCATGAATCTTCCCATGCTATCAAGGAAATGCATGATGAAATCTATGGGAGACACTTTAGTAGTTTAGCTATTTCTAAATGTATCCTTCACCTTGGCTACTATTGGCTTACCCTTAACCAGGATTGTTGTGATTATGTAAATAAATGTGTCAAATATCAATAACATGCCAATTTACACCACACATAAACCCATGGACATCAAGTATCTAGAGACTTTTGGCCATTTTTGTAATGGGGCCTGGATCTCCTTGGGGAAATCAATCCTCATTCTTCACAAATACCACCAATCCATCATTGCCAACACTAAGTATTTCACCAAGTGGGTGGAAGCTATTCCTATCATCTCAACCAAAGTTGAAAATATTATTTACTTTATCAACCATCACATCATCTATCATTTTGGTGTTCCACATAATATCATTATCAATAATGATAAATATTTTAAGAACAAAAAAGTCTAAGGTTTTTGTGACACATTTTACATTAATATATGCTTCTTTTCACCTATCATCCAAAAACAAATGGATAGGCATAAGCCTCTAGCAAAATCCTTAATAAAATATTAACCAAAGTCCTCAGTGCTTCTGGTTAGGATTCACACTTACACATCCCCTTCACTTTATAGGCCTATCACACTAGCATTCAAACTTATACGAGTGCTACCCCTTCCTCTCTAGTCTTTAGAGTAGAGGAAATTTTTCTTCTTGAAGTTCAAGTTCCCTCTCTTCACATATCCTTCTAAGACATTATTTATGAGAGTGACTATTATCAAGAACATCTTACATGACTTAAAATACTTGATGAACATCACCTAGTAGCACTTAACCATCTTCATGTCTATCAAGAGAGAATCAAGTGCACTTATAAAAATAACCTAAAATAATGAGAATTCAATATCAAAGACCTCACCCTAAAGGAAAACCAACATGTCACCAACATGGAAAAATCAAAAGAGGAAAGTTTGTTTTTAACTGTCTTAGACCCTACATCATAACCCATAAGTATGGATCAAGAGCTTATTGTTTATCCTCTCTTGAAGGAAAACCAAAACCTGAGCCTTTCAATGCTTTGCATTTTCATACCTTTTTTTGTTAAAGCAAAGATTGAGTTCATCTTCTTGTTTAACTTAAGCTCATCCCTTTATTTATGAGATATTTACATTCACTTACCTATCCCTCTCCCTTTGAGGACAATCAATTACAACATAGAACCATGTGATTAACCATCACAGTTATAACCTCATCCTAAATATGGGTACCATGGCTCTACCCATGGCATGGTTCTCATGGATACTTTTTGTCTCTAAATAGATGGAGTTATATGATCATTGTCCATAAAAATCATTCCTTTCACCCAACATTAATCTTTTGTGATAAAAGTTTTACCCCCATAAAGGTAAACCTCTAAGCCTAAATAGACTATTATATGTCTAAAACTAGCATAAAAATAATTTAGGATACCAAAATGTCATTTGGGTCACATATTTCTAGCATTGCAAACTACTCCCTTGAAGGATGGCTAAGTTAAATTTGTAAAATAAATCATTTGAAGCTTCCCACATCGATCAACTTCACAAACCTATCAAAACAAAACAACAATAATAAAAGACCCTATATCAAATTAGAATAAGCTATCCCAAGAAAATTTCAATCAACTTTCATATCTAACATTAGTAGACTTCCATCATCAATCATTCTACACCTTATATTAAGACATGGACTTGTCTATTATGGTTCCTAGGTCACCTATAGAAAGGGAAAGCTAACCCGCATAAGGTTACCCTACCAATCACCCATTTCCCTTCACCCTTATTATTACCTATCTCCCCTTATACTATCTACAAATCAAAGGATTATGAGCTTACTTGACATGATGTGAACAAGACACCTTTTTATCAACCACAACATGTTAATGTGAAGCATTAGAAAGGTTTAAATTGTTTAAACCAATCTAAACTTTGATTTTTGTTTTGTCCTTACCAATGAAGAAACATCATGCCTTTTTCTTCTCCTCTCATGGTCTCATTAACTCTTATTGATTTTCCCACATCTATTTTGTTATCTAGCTTATTTTATGTGCTTTAATTAACACCATAATCATATTCAACACATCACATCATCCATGATCATACACCCTAAAAAAAATCACCATACATAATAAACAACATAACCATAAACAACATCAAACCATCATATCATAAACATAAACATCATATCCATGAACAAAATAAAACAACATCAACACATGACTAAGCTACAAAATCACATCTCACAAACCATAAGCATAAAACATCAAAAACAAAACCATGAACCACAAAAACATACATCATACCATATATAAATCAACATCACAGCATCATATACATCATGTCATTAAAATAAATTATATATATATATATATATATATATATATATATCAAAGTCATGTACATCTCACTACTTCAAAATGCAATCTGGTAACAAAATCATGTACTTCTATATCTATACATCATAGCATATCATATCATGCCCTTGAGATACCATTATTATTAGCTCCACCTGCACTATCACCACCATCTAGTGCCTTGCCTCCTAATATGCCTATATATCCCCCCACTGAAGCAACCTACTAACTTAGAGTCACTATAGCTACCCTACCTATTAATTTGGCCTTATACTCACCCCATCAGGGTTGATCAAGACACTATGTTAGAACTAAGGCCCTATAATGTCACAATCTGGTGCTATAATATGGCCATATATCCTTGTAACCCTACAATATATACTTGTATAAGATCTAATTATACCCTTGCCTACCCAGTAGGGTCACCACCCTACACCTATAGCTTGTCAACCACCATCATCCCACCCAAAATTGATCCCTGCATAAAGTCCCTAGTACCATTATGTATATCTAATAATAAAACCAACATCATCAACCCCTAAT
Source organism: Torreya grandis (assembly GCA_037957365.1). Taxonomy (NCBI): domain Eukaryota; kingdom Viridiplantae; phylum Streptophyta; class Pinopsida; order Cupressales; family Taxaceae; genus Torreya; species Torreya grandis. The sequence goes on along the minus strand of JARHVA010003057.1, from coordinate 453,609 downwards.
CTAATAAGTAGCTCCTCATGATCTAGGACCACCTCCTCTAGCTATGGCTTGAGAAGTAAAAACCTAGCATCCTCCCTCCTGTATCTCAAGAATGGACCTAGAATCCCCTTCACTGGGATAAATTACATGCAAACTCTATCAAATGGTATGATCTCAGTCTCACCCTCTCTCTTCTCGTATATCCATATCCATCTCTATAGTGATAATGTATGATAGCTATAGAGGACCCATCTAGGAAAACCAACATATGGCCTTCAGACCACATCTCCCATAACCATTACCTCTAATAGTTGAAAGTGATCCTCACCTACAAACATTTTAACACCTTAACCTACCCTAATCTATCAAACCAATACATAAGTCTTTTATAAAAAAACATCTAACCTAACCTACAAAAAATTCAAACACCTTCCCTAAACCTATTAAATCAACACCTAACTCTAAGCCAACAACCATTTCAACACATCACTTTTGCTTAATAATTGCACTATCCTAACTTACACTTAGCATTTTAACTACTCCAACCCTCTACAACATTTTAAAACATTTTGCCTATATATTTTTTAACACACCTTCCCAAATCCCTCAACCACTAATGGTCAATTAATCTTTTTCCTTTAATATTCGACCATTGATGGTCAGGTCTAACCATCGATGGTCACTATGTGTGACTATTAGTGGAAAACCATCAAACCCTACCTTCCTAAAAACCAACAAAATAATTAAATTTCAATAATTACACAACCTAATTCTATCATATACCCTACCCCCAACCTAAATGCCCTTTCAATTTCAAATTTCATCAAAGAATTTTTATAATCACAAACAAAACCTAAATTTAGGTCAAACCCCCCAAAACCCTATCCAAAATAACCACAAACTACCTAAATTTAACTTCAAATCAATGAAATCCACTAATATATGTATTTAAAACACCACCTACATTATTTTTTGATTGTTGTCGAGGATGAAGCCCACATCCAACTACTCGACCATATCCTTTTCCACCCTGTATATTAGTCTCAGAGGATCACCTCAACACATGCCTCTAACCAATCAATAATCACCTAGTCAATAAAATGCTTAGTTAAACCTATCACACAAAATGCCAAATCACCAAATCACTAAAATGTATGGAAAGCATGGAAGTCAAATTACAAAAAGTGAAAATGAAATTTCATTTTCACTTTTTATCTTTCATGGTTCTAGGGTTTCCCCCTGACCATCGATGATCGATCTTGGGACCCCTGACCATCGATGGTCAGAAAAACCACATTTTAAATTTTTAGGCACCACCACCTTAGTGCCTCATTTTTGAATATCACCTTTTCCCCTAAACCATAACCAAAATTTGTAAAATACCCTCTCTGATTGACCAACCACATCTACCTTAATGTTAGTTGTTTTTGGTCTAAATAATCACATATTTTGTGATGACCTTTCCTTGGTCCTTTTGATTTTACTAACCAACCTTGCCATGTTGAAAATTTGAATTTACACCACCAAGTGCATGACTAAATCATTTGTTTTTTTTAGGGGAGAACTTCCTATCTCAGATACATACAAAAACACCAACCCTATCTAGGATACTTATAGATTAACCTGCTCATCTATGACTAATATTATGGATCGATTACCCTATCACTTGTCCTTATAGAATTGACCTTATTTTTAACAACTATGGAAACCTTAATCTTTGCAAAATCTTGGCTATCAAAATTAGTCACATTTTATGTGCATGTTTATGCTTCAAATACCTAACCACCTTTTGTCACCAACCTCATGACTCACCATAAACCACTTATCAAACCCTGACTCAATTTCAGTTTCACCTCATCGACTCCTAGTTTGAGGGGGAACACTTCATCCCATACTTAGGGTAATCAATCCTTTGACCAACAATCCATTTTTATCTTTTATCTTGTTAATTCAAAGTCTCATATAAAAAGGGGTAAAATGTAGACAGTATAAAGCTGCACATAATGGTTCTAGATGTTGAATGACTTTAGGACCTCCTTGGGACCACCTAACCCTTCTCAACCACTTAACCAACCAATTAAAACTTGAGTATAGTTATATACTTAGCTAACTAAACTCACTAAATTATTAACTTAACTATCACCCAATCCTTTTTAACCCAACTTGACCCCTTTACCTTTGAACACTGAATCATTAATGATCAACATGATCATTGATGGTTAAGTTTATTATTGATAGTCAAGTCTTCCTCATTCTTACACAAATACTAGTTATGTAAGCTAACCTAGCACAATTTAATATCTCCACCTTGCCTATTGCTAATGAACTCTCAATCATCAAAATTAGTAGGCTAATCATCTAAGGAACCTTCTATCTTCCATCTCTTTTTACCTGTAAAAGGAGGGGAGTAGGAGGTGAAATGGATCCATCATCATAGACATTCTATCTCATAGGTATTCAAGCTTTCTATCTAGTCTTCTTCCAACAATTCAATAATAATAATAGAGATCTGAACCTCTACCAAAATTTCTCCAACCATTAACCATTATCTATTTATCAAGTAATAGTGATTTCTTATCTATAGATTATTCCTCCCAAACTAAAGAGGAGTTCTCCATATTTGTCTAGATTATGCATGCATCAATAACTAGGTATTTCTACCACACCCTTATTACTAATTTCTTATTTTCTTCTTAAATTAATAAATGAGAAAAAAATAAGAGAAATATCAGGAAAAAGAGTAAGATATAGTAAAGGGATAAAATCATCATCGAGGGAAGGTGGGGCTGGTAGAGAAATTGGGAAAGGTTTGACTAAAGGAGCAATAGGATTAAAATATAGGAAGAGACTTAATGAGAGGGAGTGGGAATAAGATCTAAGTTGGGCTTACTTGAGGGATGCATGGGATCTACAAAAGGCTAAATGATAGTCATAAGAATCTCAAGGATAAGCTGGTTAGAGGGTGTATGCAATGAGAAATGCATCATATTTATAAATCAATCTTAACTCAGAGAAGATATATACTACTTACACTTCTAATTGGGGATACATTAGATAGTCAGGGTCATGACCAATATGGATACACTGGACCAAATTAGAGGATCTCTTATCATTATAATATCATTAGGGAGGGTTATAAAGCCTCTAATTAAGAAATATTATGCAATTACCCTAACTAAATCCTATGTTTTCATATTCACTATAATAATAAAAAGTAAAGAAAAAATCTAATCTATTGATCACTAAATCTTATGGCATAAAGTGGGGGTAATAAACATTATAATTAAACATGCATAAAATAAATATACTCATGTCAATGCATATGAAATAATAATTCATCGAAGAGAAGTGGAAATGCATATATGTTTATAGACACTATAAAACCATATACTATGGCTCTGGATGTCACATCAAAATTTTAGCCACCCCTTGGCCCCCTTTGGGTTAGATTATTTACCAATTCTCCCATTATTAACCTTAGACTATTCTCCAGGGAATTGACTACTAGTCATTAGTGGATTAGCCAATTTTGACTATGTTTCCTTGATCCTCGGTGGTCAGCCCTCAATCATTGATGCTTAACTTAAACTATTGGTAGTTACTTGAACACTTACACTAGCAAATGAATCAACTACAATTTACTCATTGAGTACCAACTGTCTAATTTGGTTTGTTGTTTGAATGATTAATGCATGATTATACTATTGGTTAGACTATTTGATAAACCCTTTGTTAAACTCTTCATTTCAACCCTTCTTTGTTATATATTAAGAGATGAAGAGAAGGTTGAAATAATCATTTAAGGGGAAAGAGATTCTGACTCTTGAGCAAATCAAAAATCTTCCTTGCAAACCAAAAACTAGGTCAGAGGCTTGGGGTAATTTTGTAACTCATTATCTTGAGCTAAGGTACCATTATTATACTAACATTACTCCAAGATCAATAACAAATTTTAGCCAAACTCAACATTACTTAGACCAAAAATACCTAAAATTTAAGTATCCATGTTTTTTTTTATCAAGATTCAATAATTATTTCTATTTTTTTCATTACTTGTGTCATTCCCCTTTATCTCTCTATCATCCCATTTTCCTATGTTGGATTTTTAAAACTCTAGACATTTCACCTCCTACCCAAAATCACCCACAAACCATTCTCACTCACCTTAATACCTAATCCCTAAACCAGGTACCTCTAAGCATTACTTTCTATCTCGTAACCAACATTCAACTTAAACACCACTCCTAAAACCTCTCTATAAATATCCTTAACAAACATCTCTTCCCAAACCAAATCCCATAGTAACCACCAATAGTCTTACCTAACCCCAATAGACTTTTCTAACCATTAGCAGTTAAAAACCATCAATAATCACCTAACTACTGATGGTTATACCCAATCACTGATGGTCACTGTGTGTCATTTTAAAACAACAATCTAGTTTAAACCATCTACCCATACAAAAATCTCAATTTGTGAGCTTTTATTTTATCATAGAACTTCAAATTATTTTTTGAATTAGTTTTGAGTGATTTAGCATTAGTATTCAGTCATTTATTGATATTCTTAATGAAAATCACTTATTTCTTTTCAAGCATTTCTTGTTTTTTATTTCAGTACCTTTTTTTTATTTCATGAAAGCACCTATTTTTATTTTATCATAACTTTAGTGTTTTAAAAGTGTGGATTGACATTCTCCAAGGAAGCTTGTGCTTCTTGGATCTAGTTCATGTTAGGTAGTCCACCATACGATCTCACTAATCCACCATTTTCTAGATTGCTTTCTTATTTGTAGGTCATCCTCACTAGATAAAGAGGAGTATCAAAAATGATCTATATCATGCATGAAAAACACATCCAAGTTATACTAACCTCAACCTTCTTTCATGTTTTACATATTTCTAAATAAGAAAATAAGCAAAATTTTAGTAAAACATTTTGGCATGCCTAGTGGGACCCTTGAGATCTTTCTCAGGTTCATAGTCATAGGACATTTAGTTGAATTAGAGAAGATTCATTCATTTCATTCTTTTCTAAAACTTAAATGTTATTTATTTCCTTTCTTTCTTTCTAAAATTCAATTTCTAGTTTCTTTTGCTTTCTTAGATAAAATAGTAAAAATTATCATTTTTGCTTTCATTTTTGAAAAACAAAAGTACTCATTGTAGACCTAGGATTTGCATCATCATATCACATCTAGGTGCATCTTATTTAATTTTATATTCATTTTAAAAGACACCAAAATTTTATTTTGGGTTATAATTAACTTTTCATCCATTGTTTTTTTGTATTGATTAGCTCACATAGCTTAATTTAATCAAATAAATTAATCATAGTCTCACTTATTATCACATACATCATACCAAACCACATATTTAATCAAACATGAAAACATTGACATAATGCTTTATTGATATTTCATCACTTAGAGGTCACCTTGCCTCAGCTATCTTACTTGGATTTCACCACCAAGAGGAGAAAAAACTCAGTATGATGGCTGAGCATAATCTCTAGCAACTTGATATATTTTAGCTAAGCACCCAACACCCTTATCATTATGGTGTGTGAAGTGAGGGGGTAGGCCCAAATATCAATCCATATACCAAATTTTAGTACATATCTTGAGAGCTTTTAACTATCTTAATCCATCATTAGACATCTTCTTCTATTACCCACTCTTCAAGCCCAATTTGGTCTTCATAACTTCTTTAAAACTAAGCCATAAGCCTAAAAAGAGACAAAAGGTACATTAGGATTTTAACATACTTTAGTGTACACATTATTTTCCTAGTGATATTTTTATTTTTATTTCTTGTCTTTTGAGTTTTGAGATCACTCTTATCTTCGTTTTCCCCTTATTTTCATGGTTCTCACTAGACAATAACTAAGAAACCAAGTAAATCAAGATCCACCTCCCAACCACCCATCTTACTCTTCTTCTTCATCCATGGAGTACATTTTAGATTATAGGGTTCTACCCATCCTTTTAGAAGTCCTAGAATCCCTTAGATGGTTACCCAAGGAGATAAATATTTTCCACCTTTTTTGGATAACAACCCCATATCCATCTAACACTACCTTAACACCATATCTCACTGTACCCTGACTTTGATTACATATATTGATCAACCATATGTTATTTCATTCCATATTATGGGCAGAACCTTTATTGCCACCATTTGACCCAACCTTTTATCCATCGAAGCATCTTCTTATACCAATAATCCTTCCAATACCACCATCCAAAACCAACCCATCCAACTTACCAACACCCAAATACCTTCCACCCCAAACAATAACTCTTCTAGTATAGGATCAACCCAAACTCTAGGCACCTATACTCCACTTACCATTTTATTACCCTCTAATAGTATTTCCACCCCTCCTCTTGTTATCTCTAACCCACCAAATTCCACTCTATTCCAAAGTTTGGTGGTTTTCATACCTTTTACCCTTCCACCTACTAGTACCAAGGTTACCACTCATCCTTAACCTATCAACCCAACCATACCTCCAACCCAATTGATGTCAATTCCTCAACAAGTACCCATTACACCCATGTTGGGCCCTATTTTGGAGTATGTGGACCATGCCAACTAAAAAAATCTCAATGCAAGGTGACCCTTAGAGTTTTCATTCTCCCTCTTTGTGCATTTTGGCACTAGTTAGAGGAGTCCCTATGATCTCATGACAATTGGTGGGTAGTTATATAAGCACCATATTTCAAAAAGACACCACTATCAAGACTTAGACATGGTAGCATGAGAAGCATGTATGTCAAAGAGTGGATCAGGTAAGATAGTGACCTCTTAATGATTGATCAACATGCAACATGCACTAGTCCATCCTAGATAGAGTAGTAGAGCTAACAGACTAGTAAGAACTCAGTACTCAGCATGCACACATTTGACCTAGTAGGAGATGACCATCCACTTATAAAGAAGGATTGAAGTTGAAGATAAGAAGAGGAAATCTAGTATAACAAAGATCTAGTGAAATAGAGAGTCTCCATTAATATAATTATTCTACATATTAGTTCAAGTAGTTTTAATGTATAGCCCAAGCTTGCCTGTGAGTCACTAGGCATGAATAGAGGTAGAATGAGCCTATGCTTTGTTACCTTGTATTAAACTTGTTGATGAACCATAAGTTAATGAAAAAGGCTATTAAAGAAATGAATTATTAATCCTTATTTTATAATCTATATAATGTTATGCTTTTAATTTAGCTTCATTTAAGCTTTGTTTTAGTTCTTACATAATATTTTAGGAAATAGAGGTTCACAAATGGTCATTAATGGCATCCTTATGCCATTTAACAACCTTAGACAACCTATAATGCACTAAGTGTTAGAACCAAAATACACCAAATCTCTAAGACCCATGCCTAGAGTGCTACTTCAACGATGAATAGTTAAACCTAAACCATTCCTTGACTGTCTAAGTACTCAAAGAACCTTATGTTAGTTCTTCTCCTAGCTTGAACCACTAAGATCCCTGCCTAACCAAGCCTGAACTTACACTTTAGAACTTGTGCCACTAAAAAATATTGCACTTATCGAACTCCCCTTGAAATATTTATCACTAGAAGGCCACCTGAGACCTTTTATCTAATGACTAAGTCCCTTTGAATCCCAAGTTGCACCATGTTGTAACTAGCCTAATGAGGCCTTGGTCCCTTCATTATTGTACTTGAGGTAAGTGCACAAGGCTTGTGCCTTATGTGAAATAGATTCTAGATCCATATCATGATTAAATTTTGTGCACTAGACCTTTCTATTCTCACTCCTAGCTCCATCAAGTCTAGAACTAACTTGGTTTACTAGCTAAGTACATGACTAAGCATAAAACCTAACCTAGTAGATTTTCTATAACATTTTGGTTCTATTTCCAGGACATGTTGAATTTCATTGCTAAAATGGTATAATAGAATGATGATATGACTATCACTTGATAGAATTGAACATTTGCTAGAGCAAATAGAGGATTTTCATATAGAACCATCTTACATGCAAAAGGCAAAAGCTAAGAAAATAGGTACAAGAAAACTTGTACAATGACCTATATGAAGTATTATTCTATGATCTACCTGAGCATGTATACCTATGGTTTGTTGCTTACGCTACTACTAGGAGGCAAATCTATGGATAACACCTTGAGTGGACCTTAGAGTGCATAGAAATGCTAGAGAGCCTGGATGAAGTTTGGGCATGCACTATGGACAAGTGGTAGAGTGGTACATTAAACAACTATGTGTTGGATTTCATAGTATCAATCGTATCTTGCCCAACATAAGTAGAGTACAATTTTATTCATGAACCAAGGGGTTGATTCATAAAAGGGCTCAGTACCAAACTAAAGAAACTTCTATTGGATTATGGTATAGAAACCATAATAATGGAAGGCTAAAGTCCTTACATGTATGGACAAGTGTAGAGGTTGAGAAGGGGGATTGTAGGTAAGGTACAATGGAAGAGGAACAATAACTTAACACTTGAGAACTTTGAAGGCTAAATTATAGTAAGAAAAGGCACAAGTTGATGGAGGATTTGGAACCTAGAAGTGATAAGAGGACCTACAGCTAGTGAGAAGGGCATGAGTAAGGATCCCTTAAACTACAACAACATGAAGAGAGAGAGAAGGAAGTAGTAAATTAGACTTAGTAGTTGGGTGCAGGATGTGGTGGCTTTTTATAATATGTGGCACTCAAAAATGTGCCATAAGTACCTATCCCCTTTGAACCTAAAATACAAGCTCATGCAATAGATTCTCCCCCAAAATAAGGAAGAATGGTAACTAAACATATTATAAACATAAAATTTTGTAGGGTCCAAAATTTGAATTAAGAATTTGTAATTGAGCAATTAATTTGTAATTGAGTAATTGAGTAATGGTATGGTGAATATAGAAAATGTCAACCTAGGAGTATTAAACATAGGTGCAAGCATTCCCATGCAAAGGATGTCAACTACATCGATTGGGCAATATCCTATATGAAGTGGTGTGACATCACTAATATGTGGTACTAAACTAACAAGTTTGACAACATAGCTACTCTTTTGGGGTCAATGCTCAACCCTAAAATTAAAGGCATGGGAGGGCCACCCTTGACTTAGGAATAAGGGGGAAAGCACCTTAGAACCCAATGTTACCCTCTCAATATATATATATATATATATATATATATATATATATATATATATATATATGTATATATTACAAGATGGTAATGCACTTGCCTAAACATCATGGAGTTTAAAACACCATAGAACATGTCCTAATGTGTGAGCTATAATGGTATACTTTGGGCATCACTCAACCCAAGCATAAGGTGACCTAGTTCATGACCACCCTAGTAGATCACACCCATACTTGGTATAAAAAAATTGATCCAAACTAAGATAGGGCTGACTATAATGTACTGAAGGAAGCCTTATTGAAATAGTTTGATATCCTTGCGTTCAAGAAATAGACCATAACGATGCTCAAATAAATTAGCCAAGGGTTATTTGAGAACATGAAAATTTATGATGCATAATTTAAAACTCTACTATCTAAGCTTCCATATGACATTCATCCTTCTTAGCACATGTAATGGTTTGTGGGGGGCCTATTAGTACCATTAAAAAGAGTGTTATCCATGAAAACCTTTATGGACCCCTGCAAAGCAATTGAAGTTTATCTTTGGGCCAAAGTGGTAGGCAATGTCAATATGGGGATCATCCCATTTATAGAGGTGTAAATTTCATCAATGGCCTCCCAACTATAGAAACTGATTGCTAGTTTGGTCCATAACACTCATAGCTAGTTATGGTACACTAAGTGTGAGATGGAGTGAAATAAAAAGAATAATTATCCATGAAGGAACGTTTGTGCCCTCCTTTTCAACTGTGAAGTTTGTCATGGGTCACATGATTGTCAAAGCTTCCCTCTATTGTAGTGCGTTAACCAAGTGAACACCAACATTTAATTAAAATGTGTGATGCATATACCCACTCAATAATGGATTGTAGAGTTAATGATGAGATATTATATAATATGGAAGAGGTATGAGGTAGGTGATAACATCAATCGATGATTAGGTAGGCTAAGGCAATGAAGGCTATGACTAGAACAATATGGACTATGGTACCCAATGAGGTGCATGTAGATGAGGATGGGGATGTGGTAGAGGAATATTCCCACCTTCATCATGCTATAATTATGGGTCAACTAATCACTATCAGTATAACTTCCCCATGCAACCAACATGTAGGTACTGTGAATGACCACATTTAGTTAAAGAATTCCTAGATTTGTATAATAAGATAACTCAAGGTTAACATGACATAAATAGAGGTGAAATGATGATGAGGCATGAATCTAAAGAGGAAAGGTGGGTTCCCAAGCCATAATTTTTTTTTAAAGAGCCACATAAGGTGTAGGCCAAAATAAGGAGTAGGATCACCACTCAACCACCCATTATGCCAAATCAAGATCTGCACCTAGAGTATGGTGAATCAAGCTACACTGAGCATGTAATATGGTTGGAGCCAAAATTTGTGCCATATCTTGACCCTACATGATATAAGGACATCCTAAAATAGGCCATGAGCATGCTATAGAACTTATACGTTAAACTTAGTTGGTCAAATATTTAGAGTCATAAGACACTAATTCAGATAGGGAACAAGATCATTAGGAGCCTAAAGTATAGGAAGTAATCAAGATCCTATGCATCCTAAAAATTGAAGGAATGTTTTCCTTGTTAAAGGATCTATTGATAAGGCATGTAGGGAAGAAACTAGAGATAGAGGTTACACCTTAGGTAATTGAGTTTGCTATGTTACATATGAAATAGGTGTAAGAAGTAAGACATGCTCAGAATGTTGAGTATGACTAGGAGTTGATAAGTTCCACCATAAATGGGTGGTTGGTTTGTGAAGTACTAGTTTATATCGAAACTAAGGTCAATATTCTAACTCAAAACACCTAGGAAAAGATGGAGTGGACACCCCTGAGACCTTCACCTCATATTTTGTTCATGGATAACAAAACCTAAGTGTAACCTATCAAGATATTGAAGGGAACCATTATAGATATCATGGGCATTGAGTTCCATGTAGACTTCTAGGTCATCAAGTTATAGGAATAGGACAACTATCTAGTGCTCTTGGGAAGACCATGGTGTTATGCTAACAATGTAGATATGCATTTTAAGAAGTGCTATATGAATTTTGATAACAATAAAGAAAGAGTGATGATCCCTCTTTTCAATGACCAAGAACCCACATACGTATAAAGTGTTGATCTCAAGGATGAGATCAACCACATCTCTAACATCATGGTATAAGGTGCCAAGAATCACAACCCTAATGACCAAGGTATATTCAACTAGGTGGATGTAAAATCAACCTCCAACATAACTAACATAGAATACAAGTGATGGGTTTAAGAGGCCTATGAGATCACTGGCCAAAGATGTTGCATAGTATGCATAGTCAGACCAAGACCAACTAAAATAAGGTTGTTTAGGATTGAGTGCCTCAAAAAGAATTAGGTCCTCTATAATCAAAGAATGGATAAAAGGGTATTATAGCTCAGTAAATGGAAGCTTTAAAAACTTCCAAAATATGATGGAAGCTAACCCATATAAAATTATGTCCAAGATAATAAATCCTACATCCCAAAAGAGATACATAAAATGGGTACACTAGTGTATACCCTACAATGCACTGTCACTCACTAGTGAGAAGTATAGAGACCTAGCTTGCCAACTTGTAGCATGTGAAGGAAATAATATGCACTAGTTTTGACAAGATTAATGAAGATATAGACATACCTATGTATAGTAGTGATTTTAAACTAATCACACATGTATATTTATGAGAATAAATGTGGAATGTTTACAGTGAGAATGCACCAAGAGGCCTGTGGGTGCAGACTTTTTTATATGACTTTGAGGACATGGGTGAGAGCATGGTACATTATAAATGAGATGCACGATGAGATAAGAAATTGGGAGATACTGAAGGATAGGTTCATGCACACTTTCTCCTTTTTTTTGAAAAGATTATAGCTACTAGAGCCACCACAAGTCATCTATAGGATAGTGTTTGAGGATATTGAAATCTTATAAGAGTGCCTAAGGGAAATGTTCAAATAGAAAGTAATAGCACTCCTAACATTATTTGAAGAGATGACACTCAATAGTGATTCTAGTGAAGAAGATGATGAGACCTGGAAAGAGTGAAATTGGAAGGCTCTAATAGGTAGACAAAATTTCATATACCTTGTGGACAATAACACCCTAGACAATGAAGATCCAATGAATCTTCAAGTTGAAAAAATAGAGGGGATAAGGAAGGTTGAAGAATCTCATCAAGAGAGAAATGAAACCTATCGTGCACTACTTAAAATGACTAAGGTAGACATTAGTGCAGAAGGTGAGTTGAAGATCACCACTATAGGTGCTTACTAGTTTGAATTAGAGCTAGTGTGAATTGTAGACCTCTTAAAACAATTTTAAGACCTCTTCCCATGTAGCTATAAGGACATGAAGGGAACCCACCCTTCACTTGGGAAAATAAACATCAAGTTGGTGGATGGTGTGAGGCCAATCAAGAAGCACCCATATTTGATGAATCCCAATCTTTGTACAAATGTAAAGATAGAGATTGATGGAATGTTGGTTATTGGTGTCATTTACCTAATATAAGAATATGAGTGGGTAAGCTTGATGGTCATCAACATCAAGAAAGATAAGCACATATATATTTGCATCAATTATAGGATGTTGAATTCCACTTGTATCAATGATCCCTCTCAACCCTATTCACCAATGAGGTCCTAGATGGAGTCATAGGTTGTGAGATCTACACTTTCACTTATGGGTTTTTAAGCTACCATCAAGTGCAAATCAAAGAGAAGGATAAGTCCAAAATAAGCTTTGTAATTGAATGGGGTTGTTTTTCCTATAACATGATGCCCTTTGTATTTAAGAAAGAACTAGGTGTATTCTCTAGGGTGGTGATCATAGCCTTTAATGACTTTATCCATAAATTCCTCCAAGTGTATCTTGATGATTGGATAGTGTATGGTCTTGTGAGAGACCACTATGATAACTTGTGCCACATGTTTGAAAGGTGTAGGTATCTCCAAATCTTTTTAAACCTAAAGAAATGAATCTTCAAAACTCCATTTGGGACATTTCTCAAGTACATCATTTGCAAGGATGGTTTGTTTGTTGATATAACAAAGATATACATAATAATTAAACTCTAGAATCCCTTAATGTAGAAAGACATGTGTGCCTTTCTAGGCCATTGTGGCTACTATAGGAAATTCATTTAGAGTTATGAAAAAATCATGGTGCCTCTAAAGGAGATATTGCATAAGGAGGGCCCATTTTACTAGGGTGATTCATAAGAGGATGCCTTTGGGACACTAAAGTTGAAGCTGGCTAGTGACCCAGTTCTACAATTTCCAAACTAGATGACTCCTTTTCACATCAAAATTGATGATTCCAGATCTACCATTGGCACCATATTAGTGCAACTAGGTGAGGGCAAGATGGACCACCCCATTTCTTTTACAAGTAGAAAATTGATAAAGGAAAAACAAAATTACACCACCATCAAACATGGTGTATTGGAAATACTTTATGCCTTGTATAATTTTAGACAGTACCTACTGGCAACCCCATTCATCTTATTCATAGATTATGAGGCACTTAGGTACCTCATGAACAAGCCTATTTTACAAAGGTACATATGTAGATGGATTATTCTCTTTTAAGAATTCTAGTTCTCTATAGTCATCAAACTTGGGGCCAAACCATTTATCTCACACCAACTCTAGAGATGTGTTGGTGCCCATTGAAGATGACATGATAGATGCAAAACTATATAGGGTTTAGTGTATCCTTGAGGATCTAGTGGATATTTTTACTTTCCTAACATTTGGGTTTATTACTTAGACCTTTTCCACTAAGGCAAAGAAATAAAGTATGCTCCACACCACCCCCTTCTATCTCATTAGAAGGGGTGATCTATATACTAAGTAGGGATGAATTCCTATGCTAGTGTGTTTTGAAACATGAACAAGACTCTATACTCTAAGAAGTGCATGAAGAGATCACAAGAGACCATTATGCTGGTGATGTAATGGTGTGTAAGGTATTATAGTTAGGCTTATGCTGTCCAAGCCTATTATATGATGCCCAAGGATATGCTAAGGCATGTGATGTATTCTATCATACTAAAAAGCCCAACCATTAGGATGAGATGTCTCTCATTCCAATTCTTACCTAGGCACCATTCAAAAAATGGGTTAATCACTCCCATAGCATAGTGCACCAATGCCAAATATATTTTAGTGGCCACTAACTATTTCAACAATTGGGATGAAGCCTACCAACTAAAGAATATATAACTATTATAGTCACATGCTTTATATGGGAGAACATCATTAGTAGGTATGGGTGCTCATTGGGTATAACTAGTGATAGGGGCACTTATTTCATCAATGAAATGGTGTGTATCCTTTTGAATATATACATTTTTGTGCACTACAAGATGAATCCATATCATCCCTAGGACAATAACACAACTGAAGCCTTTAACAAAATCTGAGGAATGTGCCTAATAAAGATATGTGATGTTGGTCATAAGGATTGGGATGATTGTGTTTCAGTGGTATTTTAGGCATACCACATAAATTATAAGAATTTAAACAAGGCTAAACCATTTTAATTAGTGTATCAAAATAAATAAATTCTACCCATAACATTCATGGTGCCCTCCTTGTGTATTACATGAATTGGTTGCTTAGATGACTAAGAATCTTTAAGTGCAAGGTTAGAATACTTGGAGCACTTAGATTAGAGTGCATTCAAGCCAAATAGAATAAGTAGATTGAAAAAGTATGATAAAAGTGATGGCATGATAAGCACATAAAGAACAAAGAGATGACTTAAGGAGAAGTGGTATTGTTCTGTGATTCCAAGTACCATAAACACCCAAGCAAGTTACAAATCTGTTAGATGGTTCCATACATCATCCACCATATCTCAAGAATAGGTACATGTAAGCTACACATGATATTTGGAAAAATTATCTCTAGGAATTTTAATGGCAACCAACTAAAGCCATATAGGTAGTAGGTTGGTGCTCACACCATGGAAACTATGACTTCTTGGTCACTAGTCAGGTTGAGTTATGCTGACCAAAATAAAGGTTGTCATAAGCTAAGACATTATTTTTTATTTATTTTGTCCCTTCTATAGTGTATAGAGGAAGTGAGTGGCATGTGAAAACTACAAAAAAAATTGTATTAACACTTCATATATAATTCCAATCGGGTGAGTCGAGCACTTGTTCCCATAAGTGCATGAGGCTAGACACATAATTAGTGGGCATGTGAAGCTTACTAAGTGAAATTAGAAGTATTTCATACTGACACATGAAAAAAATAAAAATGTGAGGCACTTAAGGGCCTGAGAATGAGCTATTAGGGCACTAACTTTGCACCAAAATCACTAGGAGATGCATTAATTGATCAGGCACTCAATCAGCTCAAGGTAGATCATGAAGATGCACATATTAATAGTGCACAAGAGTATCATGAAAAAAGCACTAGAAGGCTAGTGTAAGGAATTTGTATGGGGTAGGATAGGCCAAGGAAAGATGATGTGCAAGAAATTAACCAAGGAAGAAATGTGTGATTGAAATAAGAGCAAAGCTAGAGAAGAGATGGAACCGAGGAGGTTAAGTCATGCACTTGTGAGGTACTGTGCCTAGGTTACCAAAATAAAGATGAAGGTCACATCAAAGGATACACATGTAGAAGGAAGTCATCAAAGATAGATGGCATCTACCTAAGAAGGAGAGAGAAGTGACCATTTTAACTACACATCACTTCACTAAGAAAGCTGTTAGGGGCATTCAATGAGGTGATAACAATGACATAGATACATAATTAATGTGTATAAGATAGGACATTTTTGAAGATTTTGCAATTTTTTTGAATTTTATAAGAAGATAGAGGCACCTACACCATTAAGCCTACATTAATAATAGTGGTTGATAAAGAAGGATATAAAAGGGTAAATGATGGAATTACGAAGGTTAACAAGTTTATTCTAATCTAAGACTAAGTGAAAACTTAGCAAAACACCAGAGAGCTGAAGAAATAAAAAACCATCATAGTGAATATTTGAGAAATCTAAGTATCTTATAGTGAAAAAATATGAAAAAAAAGAGAGTGCATTCATAGTTAAAACTAGTGCAAAGGATTGAAGAAGGGTTCATAAAAAGAACTAGGTTAAACCAAGAAGTTGTTGTCAAGCTACCATTAATGACCAACAAAGCTTAGAGATAAACATAAAGGCAAAGACCCCATGACTACAAGAGAGATAACCATAATTACAGGCTTTGCCAATACACACTTCTTGAGATTTAATTCTAACAGATTTAGAATGGTGAAGAAGCAAAATATGTCAAGCTCCATAGAGAACAGCTAGAATCCAAACAAGTTAAAATTATTGAGGAAGCAACTACCAAAAAGCTAAAGGCATAGTTAGTTGAGGTGATTAGTATCATGATGATGGATAATAAGGTACTTATGAAAATATTTTATCAATACATGCAATTTCCACTAAAATACAACCACTAGACATCGAGTCATTTCTAGGACTCTGCATAGGATTAGATGGTGGATATAGGCTATAAGACCCCCAAATGTGATGCCCTCTTTGATGTCTCAATTTGAGACAAATTATATGACTTAGGTGTAACTCAAATTTATGAATTGCCTTGCTTTGAAAAGTCTGAAGAGATCATTAAATTCCTTCTCTTGTGCATCCATGAGGACCACATATATTTTGTAGGCTGATGCATGAAGATCTTAGTGCAAATGATAAGATAAATAACTAGGCTCCCAAATATAGGTAGAGATATACATCAACTGATGGATGATGATGAAAAAGGTATAATAAGTTATAAAGCTACTAAATTACTTTAAGAGGGCCTATACATTCCTAGTCAACAAATGTGAAGACCCCAACATGAGGGTGATAACATACCTCGTAACCTTGAAGCTATGTCTTAATGGTAGATGGATAGATGTGTCCAAGGCATATCTCTACCTAGCCTATCATATCACATAGTGCATCCAATTTAACATCATGTGATTCATTAGTTAAGAATTGACCAAGAACATGCTTGAATGCCATAGTGCCAAAGGGACCTTTAGATGGGGCTCTATCCTCATCTTAATCATAATGGAGGAGATTGAGATCCCTGATGGAAGTGAAGATGACCTGTGGGTCTTCTCAAAACACCACAAGTCCCTTGTGTAGAAATACGAGGACTACACCTACCCCACTACCTTTAGCCTAAAATACAAGACTCATGTAATGTACTAGTGTGAATTATATATGAAAGCCTTTAGAATAGATTGCTACATACCCCAAGGGCTTCTTATAAGCATATTTAGGATAATAAGTTTTGTTGTGATGTAGCACTATTGCATCATGTATTTAACACTAAAATATGGGAACAAGTCAAGATGGTTGAAGTTTCCTTGCACCTTCTTGGTAGAATATTTCTAAGATGTGATTCACTAAATATTTAATGTGTAAATAATACACATCTGAATCAAGGAGCTTGATGTAGGAAGATGAAGAATTCATCATATGTTTTCCCATGTAGATGGAGGCATGATTGAAGATGAATAAGATAGCTCAAATTGCCTAGACATCGACCTAGTTGAAGAGGTCACCATCCTTGGATTCATCTATAGACTTTACTATGTGATGAATCCAAGGAAGAGGGATTCTAACATCAAGTCTAGTGTGAAGTGAAGAAAATACCCCTATCTAAATCAAGGATGAGGGGAACCTAGTACCTATAAAAAATAAGAAGTCCTTAAAGAAGAAGATAGGGGAGACCTTAGAATAGATCAAGGAATGATTGAGGATGGAAATCACTTCAGAAGGGGAAGTATCTACTTTAGAAACATGTAAGAAGCATGTGCACTTCACATCAAAATCCCCTTCTAGCATAAAAGAGAAAAATAAAGGGAAAGCTCCCTCCCTAGTGCCCAAAACTATTATATCTAAAGAAGAGGAGGCATAGATGTCTGAGGTAGAAGTGTGGAGGTGGGGCACTTTTATTATAGCTAAGGATGTAGAGTCCTCCTCAAGTGAACAAACCCCTTCCCGTCCACCTCAAATGGAGCCAAAAAAGCCTAGGCAAAGATTGGGGAGATTTAGCTCTAGTGAGGCCGAAGTTTAAAGGATGTAGGAGTTATAAAAATAGAAGGAGGAAATGGATAAGGCATGGGTTCTGAAGGAGGTCATTCAGATGGTGGAAGTTGAAAAGTAGAAAAAAGAGGAGGAGCATAAGGTGTGGATGGAGCATGAAATCTAGGACGGAGAAATAAGCAAGGGGCTTGACGAGGCAACCCACTCAGGTGCACAAATAGAATAAGAGATGCAATGTCAATGGAAAGACATGGGCCTTGGCCAATGCCATATTGATGTAAAGCTAAAATTACACCAGAGGTACAAAGAGATAAAAGCCAAGGGCATTGCTTAGGCTAAGATTGACTAGTTAGAGGTTGAAGAGATAGGAGAGAGAAAATAAATGTGCCATGTAAGCTATGAAGAGGAAGGACAAAAAAGAAAAGACCAAAAAAGAAGAGATAGAAAGAAGGGTCAGATAAGAGAAGGCCAATAAGAAATAAAGAGAAGAGGAAGTGACCCATGAAGAAATGGTGTAATTATTAAAAGAAAGAGAAAACAAGGGTTTTGCTAGAAAATGACCTAAGGAAGGGGAATTACCAAAAATAATGCCCAATGTCTCCACCAAGATAGTGAAGGAAGACACACAACAGGTACACCCCAACTCTGAAGAGGTGATTGAAGAAAAATAAGGTGATACTAGTGCCTTGGAGTAGCAAATGGAGGAAATGAGGCCATGATAAGAAGATATGGATGAAGGATAAAAATCCATAGAATAACCCCCATAAAATCAATATGATGGTAGGTCTATCACCAAAGAAAGAGAGAGGGAGGATGAGAAAGAAGAAGAAGGTGAAAAATATGAAGACATGAGATCAGGTACTAGTGATAGTGTGGAAGAAGAGCTAGGGGAAGATGAAGAGTATGAGCCTAGAAATAGGGAAAGGGCACAATTTTTTTTTGAGGATGATGAATTATACATGATGGATTGCATGCCTCTAAGAAATACTATAACCTTGACATGCCATTAGGTATCTTGGGCATTATATTGCTACATAGATGAGCTTAAATTTGAGGTTAAAACAAAGGCCATCTATACATTAATAATCTTGAGGAATGGCATGATTACCACCCACTAAATCCCTAAGATATGAGCCCCATGTGATATACAAACATGTTAATCAGAATGGCATCATCGGTGGCATGTAAGAACATAATTAATGGTGTTCACACCCATAACTAGAGAAAGATAGTGAAGGACATAAAGAAAGAGCTTAAGGCAACAAATTTTAAGCTCAAATAGCTAATAGAGTGCATGGAAGAGCTGGATCTATCCATCTTGGATGGCATGGATACCTTTTAAATGAAAGAGGTTGATTATGTCTACATTCTCATGGAGCATATGCTACCAAGGATGAAGCTAGTGTTTGAAGAGGAAAAAGACCCCTGTGAAGCCCTACAAAGGGATTTGAAAAATATGGATATGGTTAAATACCTCTACATGAAACTTGAAGAGGGAATTGAATAAGCTAACATAATATTTGATAACTTCACTAATCAAGCAACCATGATCAACACACACCTAAAAAAGGCAAAGGAAGAGAAAGACACTCAATTTCAACACACCTTCACAGTAACCAAGGTTGAGCACGTGCATGTGATGGCCAAGTCTAACTCCCTTAGCACTTAATTGAAGAATTAAGAGTAGGATTTGGAGTTAGTCTTTTGTGCCTTCCAAATGAAGGCTAGTGAGTAGGGGGAACTATTAGATGGTGGAGTGAAACGAGTAAAGGAAAGGCTAAAATCCTTTAAAAGGGAATTGGAGAGCACATATGCACTTATCCTGGAGGCCATGTCTACTAAAGTGGATGGTGCCATTAAAGAGATATTGGTTCCATCCAAGGATTTGAAAAGTTTAAGGAATACTTGAGGTAGGTAACTCCTAAATTTTGTGTACCAAAGGTGCTTAAAGACTAGTCTGGGGTGGACTAAAAATTTTATATGGGGTAATGTTGGACCCCCTTTTGGAATAAGTACATGGACCATGCCAACTAGACAAATCTTAGTATGAGGTGAAAATTGGAATAGTCATTCCCCTTCTTTGTACATTTTATCACTAGCTAGAGGATTCCCCATGGATCTTGTGCCAATTGGCAGGTAGTTGTATAAGCACTAAATTTCATAAAGGCACCACTACTAGGACATAGATGTGGAAAATTGAGAATCACAAATGTCACAGAGTGGATCAGGTAAGATAGTGACCTCTCAATGATAGATCAACATACAACATGCATTAGTCCATCCTAGATAGCATAGTGGAGTCGATGAACTAGTAATAGCTTAGTGCTCAATATGTGCCCATCTGACCTAGTAAGAAATGACCATCTACCTATAAAGAAAGATTTTTGTTGAAGATAAGAAGAGGTGATCTAATATAGTGATACTCTACTAAAATAGAGATCCTCCATTAATATATTTATTCTACAAAATAGTTCAAGTAGTTTGAATGTGTTGTCCCTAAAAAAATGTCACTCATTTTTGGGACAACATATGAACTATTTTGGTCCTATAGACCAAATTCCTCTCTTCCCTTTTCAAAAATTGTTCTGTGCATTCAAATTCTCCATTCTTCATGCTTTTTAGAAATCTACGAACTCTACAGGCTTGAATCGATAGACTTTATAGGCTTAAAACTATGGACTCTATAGGCTTAAATATACAGACTCTTTCAAGGCTCAATAGACCTATAAAAACTATGGACTCTATAGGCCAAGTTCTATGGACTCAATTCTACGAACTTCACAAGTTATTTTATATGGACTCTGTAGGAAAGAAACAAGTTCAATAGCTTTAGCAAGTAAATTCTCTCAAAAAAACAAGCTTTCAACACTTAGGTGATTTCAAGGTTGGTTCAACGACAAGGTTCAACCAAAAGGTTCATCAGTAAGCTTCAAAGGAAGGATTGAACATTGAACCATTGAACCTTAAACCAAATTGGTTCAATGGGTTCAATGGGTTTAAAGTTTCAATGTCATTGACAAGAGTTAAGCACTTTAGCAAAGGTTTAACAAGTTCAACTACTTCAAGGTTTGATGGCTTCAAAACACTTATCAAAGAGAAGAAGGCTTGAACCATTAAACCATTGAACCATTTTGGTTCAAAGGTTCAATGGGTTCAATGGTTCAAAGG
Organism: Torreya grandis; assembly: GCA_037957365.1. Lineage (NCBI taxonomy): Eukaryota > Viridiplantae > Streptophyta > Pinopsida > Cupressales > Taxaceae > Torreya > Torreya grandis. The sequence continues at coordinate 432,219 of JARHVA010003057.1, read as the reverse complement.
TTCAACAAGAAGTTGGTTCAATGCATTTTGTTCAAGTGGTCAAAGGACTTAGAGAAAAACAAAGGAATGAACCATTGAACTATTGAACCTTGAACCAAATTGGTTCAATAGGTTCAACAAGTTCAATCGGTTCAAAGAGATAAAAAGACTTAGTCAAAAGGAAGGCTTCAAATGCAAGATTAAACCATTAAACTATTGAACCAAATTTGGTTCAATTAGTCAGTTCAATCAAAGTATCAAGGGGCTGCCCCAAAGCCGAGTGCCATTGCAGAGGGAAATGAACCAAGCCAAGTGCCCTTGTAGAGGGTAGTGAGCAAAAGTGAATAGGGAATTCCTTTGAAAAAGTTCCTATGGCAAAGTTGTTAAGGACCATTTCCTTTAGACAAAATGTCTGAAGGAATTCCTTCAAACTTTTGTTTGAAGGTAATAAGCCTGACCAAAGAGAAAATCCCATAGAAAAATGCCCGATAGAAAAAGACAAAGCAAAGGAAAGATTTCCTTCAGAAAAATTATCTAAAGGAATTCCTTCAGAAATTTTGTCTAAAGGAATTAACACCCAAAGGCCACCTGAAAGATCCCAAAGGGTAGGTACCCTCATAGGGGAAACACAACACTCAAAAAATGAACCATCTTTCAAGACCCCAAAGGGTAGGTTCCCTCCAAGAAAGATCAAACCTCAAAGTGCAGTGGAAGCCACCATGTGTACCTTATAAAGTCAAAGTGGAAGCTGCCAAGTGTCATCTATCAGGACATAGTTTCTAATAAGTTTCAAAGCTATGGAACATGCCACATTTTTTGTTATAACTTAGTGGAAGCCACAAAGTGTCAACATCCATAGTTTCTTCCTTGTGTCCCATTATAAATCTCAACAAAAGTTGCCAAGTGTCAACATCCATAGTTTCTTCCTTTTGTTTCATTATTGAGTAAAGACTATGGTGGGCCCTGGGTGAGTTGCTAAAGTGAGTGAAGTGCACCAAGTGTCATCATCCATGTGAATCCAAATGAGTCCCAAATGTTTCTATTGTATTTTTAAAGCTTAGTGGAAGTTTCCAAGTGTCATCTTCTGTAGGACTCTCAAAAGGTATCTAAAGCTTCTACAAGTTAAGTGGATGCTGTCAGGTGTCCTCACCAGTTTCACAACAAAAAATGCCACACATCGCTTGTTAAGATCAGAAAAAAGTAGCCAAAGCAAACAATAAAGCTAAAGGAATTTTCAAGGAAAGTGATGGGCCCGTAGATGTCAAAATTCATGGAAATAAAATAGATGTTGATCTTTGAAGGCTTGAGCATAGGCTCAAATGCATTCAGAGGCCAAAATGCCAAAGGGAAGAACCACTGATGGAAGAGCGTAAAGAGCTAGCAAGTAGAGGATATAGACTTGAGAGCTCAAATGATAGGAAAAGAAAAAACTATAAAGGGGAAAAGATACCTTGAGGGCTCAAATCATAGTAGAAAGAGGGAAAGGCCAAAATATCTATGCAGTACTTATTCCAGTAGGTGGAATAGTCCTCAAAATAGATATTTGAGCCCTTAAACATTGAAGGTATAGCCTATTGGTCTCTCTTGGAGTAAAGATGAAATGGATAGCTACACAAGACATTAGAGGGGATAGACCAGATGATCTAGAATAAAGAAAAGACATATTAGATGAATGGACACACCATAGTTAAAGCAAGACACTATTCCTAGCATGGCCTTCCAGATAGAACTGAGGGCACATTAAAGGAATTGATTTTAGCATGGGCCATCCCATGGGAAAGAGTGCCAAGCCTTGCTTGGTGGATATACATTGTAATTTCTCTCATTATGCAAAGGAGATCTTCCCAATATAGAAGCAAAAATCTACCCAAATTGAAGGCAAATACTGAGACTTTGAGCTCAGATTGTTGTTCATATCATTTTATCTAAATGAGAAAGCAAGTTGTTTACATACTTTGTGCTATTATAGCTTGTATCATTTTAGGAGATTATTTTTATGTCTATCTTCTGAATGTGTTTTTGTTTATTTAATTTGGCAAGCAAAACTAGTGAAATTAATTAGGAAGGTGTCTTGAAGCCAATTGTGGAGAGACTTTGTGCCCCCATAATTGCCTTTAGTGTGTTTTCCTTTTGCTCCTATGGAAAGGATCTTAGGATGACTTTGTGCCCTCATTATCCTTTGTATTCTATTCCTTTGTAAAGGATCCTGGGATGACTTTATGCCCTCATTATCCTTCATATTTCACTCTTGGGTAGTTGAGGTGGAGACTTTGTGTTACATCTTAGTCTGTTGGTTGCTACACCTTTGGTTACCAGTTACTTGTCACTACCTGAAAGAACTCCTATTGTTGCCTACAAGAACACTTCTAAAAGAAGAGAAGTGCCTTCAGTGTTTTCACCAAGATTTTCTCCTTTGTTTGTGAACATCATCTCTGAAAGAAGAGAGATGGATGGTGTATCCTACCCCCAAGTGTTATTTTTTGCATATATATATATAGTATATAACACCTCATACTTATAGGGAACCTCCCCTTGATGAGAGGAGATATTTTTCCCTTGTTGATGTAGTAAACCTGCACATCTATTTGACCAATCTCCCTATGTTGTGGTTGAAGAGACTTATTTTGCTTACCAGTTAGCTGGTTGGCAAAATATTCACCTAACAATTTTTTGGCAACTCTACTGGGGATTCAGACAAGCAGTTCCTATCCTTATCCACTATATATTTTGATGACTCTATTTCATGTCTTACCCATTATCATTATAGCCTTACCATCTTCCTCCATCTCCACTATATTATCTGGTCTACAAAACTAGAGTTGTTGTGGAAGGACAAGCAATTTGAAGCCTCAAGCTTCAAGCTAAAGAAGGACTAGTCCTTTTCCATTTTTGTTTCATAATCTGGAAACTTAATGCTATACCAAAAGCCAAAGAGTTCAAGGTGTTGTTGACCCTATCTTTGAGTTGGTGCAGCAAGGTAATTTTGACTTTTTTCCTCCCCAACTTCAAGTTCAATGATCCAGGAGTGTTCCTCCTACCCGTACCAGGACACCAACACAAGGTAGAGCTACTTTTCTTACTATTAATAGAGCATTGCCTATCCACATGCCACATAAAAATTTTATCCCTATTTTTCATAATCCCATCATGGCAGTTTAAGGCCCCTAGGGTAACTCTTTTGGCCCACTCAACCTCACTCCACCTCTACATGAACTCCCATGCAGCTCAAGAAAGAATTTCCCCAAATTTTTTGGTGATGGGAGAGTTCATCTTGATGAACACATTGTAGCCTTCAGCATAGCATGTGGTGTGACAGGCATGGAATTTGAGGATGTGGTAGTCATGCTTTTCATGGAAACACTGCAAAGTGCTGCTATAGACTAGTTCTACCATCTACAGGCTAGGTCAGCAACTGACTAGGACACACTCAAAGAAAAATTCAAAGAAAGGTTCAAGCTTACAAAATATGCACACACTTTATTGGCTTAGATCACACACATGAAGAAGAGCCTCATGATCCCATGAGGGATTTCATAACAAAGTTTGACAAGCTGAGAAACCAAATTCTTGTAATTGCTCAGCCAACACTTGAAAACCTCAAATGCTTCTTCATTAACTCACAGCTACCTAAAGTGATTTTTTTTTTGAGACGTGCTAGCCACATAGATCTTGAGGATGCTCAAGACTTGGTTACTGAGGTAGAAAATGACCTTATCTTGGCAAGGAAGATAAAGAGAGACCCAAACAGAGGTAAATCCTTTTTATCTTCTAAGAATTCATTTATAGCACCACTGATCAAATGGTGCAAAAGCTATAAAATGAACTACTAGCCTTGAACAGATAAGTGGCCCAAGGTATGATTACTCCTCCTTATTGGGATATGCCAAGGGGGACATTTCAGAACCAACCATATCAAGGTAATGTTGCCAAAAGTCAAGGGCAACCAAATCGTCTACCTCCCCCACAAAGGAACCTTTCCCTTGAAGCACCTCCAACCAACTCAATAGTTGGATATCTAGAAACTGAACATGATTTCTCTTTCTAACTTTATTTTGATTAAGAAAATGACATTGATCTCTTCACAGAGGACCAAGAAGAATCAGTTGGCGACTCCAACATTAGTTTCTTGAATTACTAAGATGAACACAAAAGTAAAGGTGAAGCAGTCCAGGGATCATACACATCATTCACTCAGTCTAAGATCTAGTTAGCCTAGCAAGCTGATAAAGAAAAGATAGAGTGACCTTAACTAGTAATTTCAATTGCTAAGCATGGAATCACTTTGCCTTTCCAGCCAAAGGACCTGGTGGTTGCTAAAAAAGTAAGTACCCTAAACATTTATGCACCTTCAACTTCAAATTCACAGGCTAGTCCTTTCCCCTCCGAAAAACCAAAAGGATGAACTCCCATCCTTTTTTCCTAGTCTATTTCAATCATTTGACATAATTGACCATGTCAAGAAAACCAAAATTCAAATGACTAAATTTGAATTCCTACAAGCCAACCCTGAGTAGATGGATAGGTTGGTGGAATGTGTGAAGAATACAGTCATCCCTATAGGATAAGAGATTAGAAAGGTAGCTCGTGATCCCCCAAGGAACATGCTCATCCCAAAAAATCTTGTCATTAATCCTCCTACTACCCCTAAGAAAATAGAGCCTTTTTATGTTTCCCTATTGATAAACGGTCACAAGCTGAGCAACTGCATCATTGATTCTAGCTCATCTGACAATGTCATTCCTACCAAAGTGGGTGAGTCTCTTGGTCTCACACTAACCAAGACATTTGGGAGATGTTTCTCTATGGATAAAAAATAAGTGCCACTATTGGGATAGATCAAGGACACCTAATTTGCATTTGTAGCATTCTCGAGCAAGAGAATCAAGTTGACAGTCCTAGTGGCTAATGTCCCAGCCTCATACAGCATTTTACTGGGATGAAATATTTGTAAGGATATTGGAGGAGAGTTGAGCATGGATCTATCTCAGGTAAGGATCCTTGTCAAAGGCATCATGAAGAGGCTACTCCATGAAAAAGAGGCAAAATATTGTGTCACTCATACATCAACACCTGAAGTTCGTATTCTATTTGAGTCTTCAGGTAGGGGTAATTACTTCTTATCCACAGAGGATGCTCATGTTTCAGCTAATGAAAGTCTTATAGGTGGCAATCCAAAGATTGGTTCAAACAAAAAATTAGAAGAATTGGTAGGGCACAATACAGATGAAAAAGGATCTTCCCTTTTTAATGAAGAAAAATATGATAGAAGATCAGTTTTTGATGATGTTTGGATCTGGGAATTCAATGGCAAAAATTCCTCTATCAGTGTTAGAGCTAGGATGGTGTTGATATCTCCTCAAGGGGATATTCTTCCTCCTTCACATGAGTTGTAGTTTAGCAACTCCAACAACACTATTGAGTACGAATCTCTGTTACTCAGGTTGAAAGTTGCTCAAAACAAAGGTGTCAAACTCCTTCATGCCAAAGGAGATGCCAAGCTAGTGGTTTATCAGGTGTTTGATGCTAATAATCAAATCATGCACTAGATTAAACTAGGAGAATAGAAAGCTATGGTAATGGGCCATACTACTGCATGCCAAAGTTAGGAAGAGGAACTCTTCACTGAGAGAGCAAAGATTTATGGTTTTTAGATTGCAGACCATGTCTTTCCATGGTGTAAGAAGAGAGAACCAAAAGTAATGCACAAAAAATGTGATTCCTAGTGGAGAGTTCCATTCACTTGTCACCGATTCTAGGGACAAAATGGTGTCCTACTAGTTTATCAAGATGAAATGCAATTTTCATTGTCTCACAATGGGCAGCATATGAATCACTTTAATTCTTGAAGTATCAGATAAGTTCACCTATACATATGTATATTTGTATAGTCTTTAGTTCTATTTTATGTTGTTCATTTTCATTTTTGGCATCTTTCTTTTTGGGTAGCATGACTCCATAGCCCAATGGCATACTTCAAAGGCATTAGAGATTTTAGTTTCTACTCCCCTTAGCTATTCCAAGTTTTCAACTGAAGGAAGTTCCCCAACTAGAGCCAGCTGTTGTCCTCAAAAAAATGTCACTCATTTTTGGGACAACATATGAACTATTTTGGTCCTATAGACCAAAATCCTCTCTACACTTTTCAAAAATTATTTTGTGTATTCAAATTCTCCATTATTTAAGCTTTTCAAAAATCTATAGACTTTGTAGGCTTGAATCTATGGACTCTATAGGCTTAAAACTATGGACTCCATAGGCTTGAATCTATGGACTCTTTCAAGGCTCAAGAGACTTAAATAAAACTATGGAATCTACAGGCCAAGTTCTACGGACTCATTTCTATGGATTTAGTTCTATGGACTTTATAGGTTAGTTTCTATGGACTCTATAGGAAAGAAACAAGATCAGTAGCTTTAGTAGGTAAATTCTCTAAAATAAACAAGATCTCAACACTTACACAATTTCAAGGTTGGTTCAATGACAAGGTTCAACCAAAAGGTTCATCAACAAGTTTCAAAGGAAGGATTAAACATTGAACCATTAAACCTTGAACCAAATTGGTTTCAATGGGTTCAATGGGTTCAAAGGTTCAACGTCATCGGCAAGATTTAAGTGCTTTGGCAAAGGTTCAACAAGTTCAATCACTTTAAGGTTGGATGGCTTCAAAACACTTATCAAAGAGAAGAAGGCTTGAACCATTGAACCATTGAACCATTAAACCATTTTGGTTGAAAGGTTCAATGGGTTCAATGGTTCAAAGGTTTAACAAGTAGTTGGTTTAATGTGTTTTGTTTAAGTGATCAAAAGACTTAGCCAAAAACAAAGGAATGAACCATTGAACCGTTAAACCTTGAACCAAATTGGTTCAATGGGCTCAACGGGTTTAATCCATTCAAAGAGATCAAAAGACTTAGTCAAAAGGAAGGCTTCAAACGTAAGATTGAACCATTAAATCTTTGAACCAAAGTTGGTTCAATCAGTCAGTTCAATCAAAGGTTCAAGGGACTACCCCAAAGCCAAGTGCCCTTGAAGAGGGCAATGAACCAAGCCAAGTGCCCTTACGGAGGGTAGTGAGCAAAAGTGAACAGGGAATTCCTTTGGAAAAGTTCCTATGGCAAAGTTGTTATGGACCATTTCCTTTAGACAAAATGTCTAAAGGAATTCTTTTAGACTTTTGTCTGAAGGAATTAGGCCTGACCGAAGAGAAAAGCCCATGGAAAAATGCCTAACAGAAAAAGACAAAGCAAAGGAAAGATTTTCTTTAGACAAATTATCTGAAGGAATACCATCAGACATTTTATCTGAAGTAATTAAAGCCCAAAGGCCACCTGGAAGATCCTAAAGGGTAGGTACCCTCACAAGGGACATTCGACACTCAAAAAATGAACCATCTTTCAAGACCTCAAAGGGCAGGTTCCCTCTAGGAAAGATTAAACCTCAAAGTGTAGTAGCACGTGTCCCTTATAAAGTTGAAGTGGAAGCTACCAAGTGTCATCTACTAGGCATAGTTTCTAATAAGTTTCAAAGCTGTGAAACATGCCACGTGTTTCATTATAACTCAGCAAAAGCTGCCAAGTGTCAACATCTACGGTTTCTTCTTTGTGTCCCATTGTAAAGCTTGATGGAAGCCACCAGGTGTCAACATCCATAGTTTCTTCCTTTTGTTTCATTATTGAGTAAGTACTATGGTGGGTCCTGAGTGAGTTGCTAAAGTGAGTGGAGCACACCAAGTGTCATCATCTGTGTGACCCTAAATGAGTCCTAAATGTTTTTATTATGTTTCTAAAGCTCAATAGAAGCTGCCTTGTGTCATCTTATATAGGACTCTCAAAAGGTATCTAAAGCTTATATAAGTTAAGCAGAGGCTGATAGGTGTCCTCACTAGTTTGATAGTGGAAAATTCCATGCATAACTTGTTAAGATCAGCAGAAAGTGGACAAAGCAAACAAGAAAGCTAAAGGAATTGTCAAGGAAAGTGACGGGCTCATAGATGTCAAAATTAATGGCAATAAAATAGCCATTGATATTTGAAGAATTGAGCGTGGGATCGAATGCATTCAAAGGCCAAAATGCCAAAGGGAAGAACTACTAATGGAAGAGTGTAAAGAGCCAGCAAGTCCAAGGATATAGCCTTGAGAGCTCAAATGCCGTGAAAAGACAACCAAAAAGGGGAAAAGATAGCCTGAGGGCTCAAATCATAGCAGAAAGAGGGAAAGGCCAAAATATCTATGCAATAGTTATTCCATTAGGTGGAATAGTCCTCAAAATAGTTATTTGAGCCCTTAAACATTGAAGGCATTGGCTTGTTAGTCTCCCTTGGAGTAAAGATGAAATGGATAGCTATGCAAGACATCAGAGGGGATAGACCAGATGATCCAGACTTAGGAAAAGACATATTATATGAATGGATATGCCATAGTTAAATTAAGACACTATTCCTATCATGGTCCTCTAGATAGAACTGAGGACACATTGAAGGCATTGATTGCAACATGGGCCATCCCATGGGAAAGAGTGCCAAGCCTTGCTTGGTGGCTATACATTATAATTTCTCTCATTATGTAAAGGAGATCTTCCCAATATAGAAGCAAAGCTCTACCCAAATTGAAAGGTCAATACTAATACTTTGAGCTCAGATTATTGTTCATATCATTTTATCTGAATGAGAAAGCAAGTTGTTTGCAGACTTTGTGTTATTATAGCTTATATCATTTTAGGAGATTGTTCTTATGTCTATCTTCTGAATGTGTTCTTGTTTATTTAATTTGGCAGGTAAAACTAGTGAAATTAATCAGGAAGGTGTCCTGAAGCCAACTGTGGAGAGACTTTATGCTCCCATAATTGCCTTTAGTGTGTTTTCTTTTTAATCATATGTAAAAGATCATGGGATGACTTTGTGCCCTCATTATCCTTCATACTTCACTATTGGGCAGTCAAGGTGGAGACTTTGTGCCACATCTCAGTTTGCTAGTTACTATGCCTTTGGTTACCAGTTACTTGCCACTACTTGAAAGAACTCCTACTATTCCCTACAAGAACACTTCTGAAAGAACAGAAGTGCCTTCATTATTTTCACCAAGATATTCTCCTTTGTTTGTGAACATCATCTCTGAAAGAAGAGAGATGGATGGTGTATCCTACCCCTGAGTGTTATTTTCTGCATATATATAGTATATAGTACCTCATACTTATAAGGAACTTCCCCTTGATGAGAGGAGAGATTTGTCCCCTACTAATTTAGTAAACCTACACATTTGGCCAACCAACCTCCCTATACTATGGTTGAAGAGACCTATTTTTCTCACCAGTTATCTAGTTGACAAAATATTCACCCAACATAATATATACCCCAAGCTCACCTATGAGACATTGACATGAATAGAGTTAGAAAGAGCCTATGCTCTATTACCTTCTATTGAGTTTGTTAATGAACCATAAGTTAATGAAGAAGTATATTAAAGGAATGAATTATTAATCCTTGTTTTATAATCTATATAATTTTATACTTTTAAGTTAGCTTCATTTAAGCTTTGTTTTAGTTATTACATGATATCCTAGGAAATGGAAGTTCACCCTTGGTTGTTAATGGCATCCTTGTTCCATTTAGCAACCTCAGCCAACCTATAATGCACTAAGTATTGGAACCAAAATTCACCAAGGCTCCAAGACCTATGCCTAGAGTTCTACCTTGAGGATGAATAGTTAAACCTAAACCATCCCTTGACTATCTAAGTAATCGAAGGACCCTATGCTAGTTCTTCTCCCAGCTTGCACCACTAGGATCCATACGTAGCCAAGCATGGACTTAGACCTTAGGACTTGTGCCACTAAGAAGTCTTGTGCCTATTAAAATCCCCTTGAAGGGCTTAGTGCTAGAAGGCCACCTAAACCCCTTTATTCAATAACTAAGTCCCTTTGAACCCTAAGCTGCGTCATGTTACAACTAGCCTAATGTGGGCCTCATACCTTCATTATTTTACTTTGGGTGAGCACACAAGGCTTGCACCTTATGTGAAACTATTTCTAACACCATAGCATGATTAAATGATATGTGCCAGACCTTAATATGCTTGTGCCTAGCTCCATCAAGTCTAAAAATGATTTGGCTTGATAGCTAAGTGCATGAATAAGTACAAAGCCTAACCTAGTGGACTTTTCTAAAACAACCCAAACCAAGCTATATTCCTAACCCATAAGGGTATGTGGTTCCACCTTCTATCCAACCTCCTGTATCCACTTGCCCATACATGGCATCCTCTCAACCAACCATGTCTACATACCAATATTTGGAAACTTCCCAACCTTCCACTAGTTATCTTTATCTTGCACCTACCAAACCCCAACATAATTTACCCTACAACTATGGGGGTGCATAACCACAAACTAATCTAGTTAAGATGTTAATGGACAAGATGACAAATTTAGAGTTATCTATTTTCAATGCCCATAACTTCTTATCATATGATCAAATTTACAATGAACCAATTCATCCATCCATCCCTATTTGACCTTATCCTCCTCAATGAGAATGTTTCTATGCTAGATTCACTTTCACATTCAAAAGAGAAATAAGAAACTAAGAGATGGTCTAGGGTTAGAAGATACCTGGATGTAGTTGTGTGCACCAAAATTAGATGTTGGAAGGTACTCCTCTTTGGCTATGGAGGAATGACACCTGCAAAGAAAAAGAGACTAAAACACGAAAAATGTTAGATGAGGAGATAGTGGGTTGCCAAGCAAAAGCTTGATCCCAGAAGTATGAAGACTTCTTTAAGGGATGTCAACCCACTGTTTGAAAATAGAATATTTGATAGAAATAGAAATAGTGAAAGATAGAATGAAAGAAATAAAAGACAAAAAGCAAAATGCATACCTGATATGCAGCAAATTGCTCTGCACAGTCACCGGTGTCGGTCTCTATGCCAGCATCGGTCAAGTAAGGGAGCCGACGTCTATTAAAGTGCTAGTGTCGGTAGGGGTAATGACCGGTGTCGATCTGGGTAGCAATTTTTGGATGGGGTCTGGTCGGGTCTGGATAGGGTTTTAGGATTACAGAAGGGTCTAAAGTTTCATTTGAGGGTTAGGGAGCTGGTTTGGGAGTTAGAGGGATTGTTTGGGGGTTTGTGCAAAAATCTGGGCAGAGTTATAGATTGTATATTCTGAAAAGGGTGGATAGAGGTGATACGGGAGGAAGTAAGGTTGGGTTTATGGTCTAAATCTAGATCGGGGTGGTGATAGCAATTAAAAACAATAACTAGAGAATAAAATAAAAGCACAGAATAAATGCTTACCTATTACATGTTGAAGATAGAGTAGGAGACATGATTGATGTTGTCAGTGTGTTGTAAAAGTTTGATGTGGCAGACCTCCAGTGAGATGACTGAAGCAGAATACTTGTACTGGAGAGAGAGAATATGAGAGATTGGATTGCAGATTGATTGAATGCCCAAAATTTGCTGATCATTCTAAAGGTTGAATGAAAGAATGTTTTGAAAGAAGGTCCGATAATCGATCGAGAAACTGATTGGCAACCGAATAATGAATAACAGATAATAGATAATGGATAACGAATCCTATGTTTAGGTCGAGAATGTAGTATTAAGGATAACCAACACCAGGAAGACCACCGACATTGATCGAGTAGTGACTGACGTTGGCGACGTCGGCTGAGTAGTGACTGACGGCGGTAGATGTAGAATGGGGATAGAGGCTAATTTTAGATTTTTACTCATTTTTACATGCTGCCAGGGTCAAAGCTCGTGGGAAAATGGTCGACAGGGGTTAAATAGGCATGGGAGAATGAAATGGGGGTTAAGGGGAGGACGACAAGGGTTAGACACAATTTTGGTGTCTACATTTGCCCCTTTTTGTCTTGTTGGTTGTTCTAGATGAATTGCAAGACAAAAATAGGAGTTGGTTGCCCTAGGTGTGGGATAAGGTCAATTCTATCTTGTTGGTTGTTTGAATGAGTTGTAAGACAAAAATAAGAGGTGGATTGCCCCGATTATGGATGAGGTATTCCCCCTCAAAGCAGGAGTTGAGGGAAGGGAACTAGGAATCGGGTGCTGATTTGATAAAGAGTGGATGAAAAAGGGTGAGGGTAAACATTGTAAAAGTCATGATTGTGTGTATACCACTTCATGAGATGGTCAAGTCAAATTATCATGGGTCAAGGGTTGAGGAGTGCCAAAATTGAAGTAACTGGGCCCCAGCGTGTGGTTGTAGCTGATCAAGTTATTCAATTGAAGCTGTAGCTCTAATGGGTCATTGTGTTCCAGGTATCTCGGGCTCAGGAAGTGCTCCTAAAAACATGAAAAATTCACAAGTAGTGCAGATCAACCAGCTTGCGATCCTATACTTGTGAGGGTCCAAAATATAGTCTGCGCACAATTTTGCTAACCAGTCATGAGGTAGCATACAGGCAAAAATAACCAAGGCAACATTGTCTTGGAAGTGGTCGGGGTCGGAGGAGATAGGTATGATCTCCAATGGTCATTGGTCGAGGTGGATGGATGGATGAAATGATGTGGCTAAGCTAACCTCAGAAGATGTTATGTGATCTGAGTGATGCCTACATAGCCCTTATGTGAAGGGCCTCAGGCCAATGTAGTTCTCCCTAAAAGGGAGGAAGGGTCAAAGGGATGGAATTGGTCTTGGTCGAGGGCAAGGTCATGGTCAAAAGGAGGAAAGAAGGTTTTTCCATCAGAGAGATGAACAAACGAAGGTGGTTGAGCTAACCCTAAAATATGTTGTGTCATCTGAGTGCTACCTACATAGCCTTGGTCTTAGGGCCTCAGACCAATGTAGTTTGAACTAGTTGAGAAGATTGGTTGATGATTGGTTTGGTCATGTATTGAAATGATGAGGAGAAAAAAATGTTATAGCCTTTTCCAAATGGTGTATTCTGCAACATTGGTTGAGGGGTCTTTCATCCCTAGCAATTTTCCATATTCATGATGGATGTATGCTAAAGATGAATTGATATCTATTTATGCTTCAACAAGTATTGGTTTATGCTTAACATAAATTGCATCTGGTCAATAGTTTCCATGTATATTGGTGGCCATAGAAACTAGTGTGAATAGGCTATGGGAGTGACCTGAAAAGAGAGTTGAGTTGAGTTGATTAGGTTTGACAAGTGATGAAGTTAAATGTGGCCAAAGTGTAGAAGTGAAAGGCATATTGCTCTTTCATTGACAAGGACCAAAATGATAGCATAGATAGGGGTTATTAGAACCAAGAGAACCATTCATGCATGACGTCATTGACCATATGTTGTGTTAGAGAGGTAATCGAATCACTTTGACATTAAAGTGAGCTCGAAGTTCCTTGAGCAAGTGATAGGAGGAGGATAGGGTAACCCGTTTTAGAGCAGAGATAACTTTGCCCCTTTTTATAGGAGACCCTAAGACAACTACAAGCCAAGTCCATGATTTTTTTTATTTTTTATTTTTTGGTGCAGACTGATCAATGCAGGAAGTCTGCATAGAGATGTCATTTGCTTGGTGGTCATTTGTGAAGCTGATCAATGCAGGAAGCTTCTAAGAAAGATTGCTATTTGTAGCAAGAGTTAGTCATAGCCATCCTTTGAGGGAGTGATCTATATTTTGCTTTATATATAAGGGCTTTGAATAGCTGTCCTTTAAGGGAGTAGTCTATTAGCTACAATAATGATAGTATAGCTGTCCTTCAAGGGAGTAGTCTACCTTTTGATTCTAATTTGGTGACCTTGGATATTTTGACATCTTGATTTGTTTTGATAGAAATGTGAGTCACGGACAAGATTATAGAAGGTCAAGGGCTCCCTTTTATTAGTACAAAGCATCCATACTATATAAAAGGGGTATATAGGATTTGTTAAGGGGAGTAGGGTTGAAAGGAATGAGGACTAAGAGGATGGGGATTGTTCAAGGGATGAGCTCAAGGTAAATGTCAAGTGGATGAGTATTCGATTAACAGCAGAATGGTTGCAAATGCAATGCATTAAGAGGCTCAGGTTCTGGCCGTCCATCAAAAGAAGACAAATGATACATCCCTAATCCATACTTGTGCATGATAATGAAAGGTTCGAGCCAATTAGGGGAAAACTTGCCTCGTTTACTTCACTCCATATTGGTCACATGCTGATTTTCTTTAAGGATGAGGTCTCCAATATTGAAATCTCATTCTCGCAGATTTTTGTCATAGGCTCACTTGATGCGATGTTGATAGACATGGAGATGGTTGAGGGCAGCAAGATGGTGCTCATCAAGTAACCCAAGTTGAGCTAAGTGATCTTGATGAAAGTCATCATTAGAAAGAATGTCATGTAAAGAGATGCAGAGAGACAGGATCTATACTTTGAGAGGTAGGACAGCCTCTGTTCCGTACACTAGAGAGAAAGGGGTAGCACCCATAGAGGTTTGAATGATAGTGTGGTAGGCCCACAAAGTGAAGGGAATGTGAATATACCAATCCCTTCCAATGTTGCTGACCACCTTCATGAGAATTTTAGTGAGAATTTTGTTGGAAGCCTCAGCCTGCCCATTTGCTTGTGGGTAGTAAGGTGAAGAGAAATTGAGTTTGATGCCAAATGAGTCGCATAGCTTTTGGATGATCTTATTTTTGAAGGACTTGTCGTTGTCAGTGATGATCTTATGAGGGACACCGAAATGATAGATGATGTGGGTGCTGATGAAGTCGATGATCTTGTCGACTTTTGTGGAGATGAGAGGAATGGCTTCCACCCACTTGGTGAAATACTCGGTGGTGGTGATGATGGATTGATGATGAAGAGATGAATGAGGGTTAATCTCATTGATGAGATCTAAGCCCCACTGAGAAAAAGGCCAAAAATCCTAAATGACTTGTAAGGCGTGACTAGGAAGATGAAGCAAGTTAGAGTGCTACTAACACTTGATGCAACGCCGAACATAGTCGCTATAGTCTTGATGAAGGGTGGGCCAATAATAGCCTAGATGAAGGATGCACGTGGCAATCGAATTTCCACTGAAATGTCTACCACAAATCCCATCGTGGACTTGCTTAATGGCCTGAGATGCTTCAGTGGAGGTGAGATAGCAAAGAAGGAGGCCGTCGAAGCCTCATTTATAGAGAAGACCCCCTAGCATGGTATAGCAAGTGGTATGCTTGATAAAAGCTCACCATGCATTGCTAGAGAGATTGGGAGGGATGATAAAATGAGATAAGTAGTCCACAAGTTGTTTATACCAAACATCCCGTGGATTAGAGTCTATGGTATTGACATGATTAATGTTAGGAGAGATATAGGAAGGCAATGGCACATGATGCACCGTGACAAAAAGTCTAGATGCAGATGAGGAAGATGGGATATACGAAGTGAGAGAAGCCATGGTGTTAGCAAACTTATTTGTGGATCAAGGAACAGTCTACAGGAGGTAATGGTCGAAAGATGCAAGGAGAATGCTAGCATGGTTTTTGTACCTTTACAAAATTTCATTTTTACAGAGGTATGAACCGTTGACTTGATTGACAACGAGCTGTGAGTCACTGAAGATGTTGATGGACTTGATGCTGAGAGAAAGGGTGGTCTGAAGTCCCAAAATTAAGGCCTTGTATTCAGCCATATTATTGGTACAATTAAAGTCTAACTTGAAAGATAGAGGCATGGGCTCACCATCGAGTGGAATGAGAATGACTCCCGCACCCCCACCAAGTTGGCATTTGGAGCCGTCGAAGAACATGGTCATTTGGTAGACAGTGTCATTGGTGGAAAGCACGATGATAGACTTGTCAGGAAACTCGCACTGTGAAGGTTGATTGTTGGGAAGAGGGGCATCTGCCAGTTGATCAGTGATGGTTTGCCCCTTAATGGATTTTTTTTGGATGAATTCGAGATCAAACTTAGCAAGCAGCATGAGCCATCGAGCCATACGTTGATGTTGATATGGCTTGGAGTGCATAAACTTAAGAGGGTCAGTGTGAGTGATGACAAAGGTTTTGTGATTAAGAAGATAGTGGCAGAGCTTGGTAGCAGTAAAGACTAATGCCAAATAGAGTTTCTCGATATGAGTATACCGAGTTTCATAGTCGACCAGTGTTCAACTGATATAGTAGACTGCTTGCTCACGGTGATGCTCATCTCGGTGCGCGATCATGGCACCTAACGAATGGTTGGTGATAGAGATGTAAAGGTAGAAGGGTTTATTGTCTTTAGGTGGAATGAGGACTGGTGGAGAGACCAGATAGTGTTTGAGGGCTTTAAAAGCCTCTTGACAATCCTTATCCCATGTAAAGGAGACATCCTTCTTAAGGAGATGATGAAAAGGTTGGCAACGGTCAGAAAGCTGTGAGATGAAACGGTGAATGGACTAGAGCTTCCCTTATACACTGCAAAGCTACTTGAGATTGGTTGGAGGCGACATCTCGAGGATAGTGCAAACCTTAGCGAGATCTATCTCAATGCCATGAAAAGAAATGATAAAGCCTAAGAGCTTGTCAGAGATGACCCCAAAGACACATTTCTTAGGGTTAAGGTGGACATTGTATTGAAGAAGGTGAGAGAAGATGATTTTGAGAATGGTCAAATGGTCATGGCGAAGCTTGGACTTGCTGAGCAGGTCATCCACATAGTCCTCCATGATTTTGTGGAGGAGATCATGGAAAATGTAGGTCATGGCACGCTTATAAGTGGCACCTACATTCTTCAAGCCAAAAGGCATGACTTGATAGCAAAAAGTCCCCCATGGGGTAATGAAAGTGGTCCTGTGTTGATCTTCTAGAGCAATCAGGATTTGATTGTATCCTAAAAACCTGTCCATGAGAGATAGCATCTCATGGCCAGCCATGAGATCAACAAGCTGGTTAATGTTAGGAAGAGGAAAGTCATCTTTAGGACAGGCTAAGTTAAGGTCATGATAGTCGGTGCAAATCCAGATCCCCCCAGTCACCTTGGTGACTGGGATGATGTTGGAGACCCACTGCGGATAATTGAAGGGCTGGATGAAGGAGACAGAAAGGAGGCGCTGAAGCTCCTCTTTGACAAGGAGGGCAATGTGAGGATGCATCTTTCAAAGCTTTTGCCTAATAGGCTTAGCCTCTGGTTTGGTGACTATGTTATGGGTAGCAATGGTGGGGTCGATGCTAGGCATGTCACTGTAAGTCTAGGCAAAGGCCTTGCTATGGTCGAAGAGAAACTGGATATAGTCAAGCTGCTCCTAAGCGTCTAAAGATTGACCAATCTTTAAGATGTGGGGAACATCAGAAGAAGGGAGGTTGATGTCAATGGTTGATTCATTTAACATAACCTGGGTCTCAGAAGGGAGAGAGCGCTAGATGAAAGAGTCATCGGTGCCCATGTAGGAAAGAATGGCATCATCGTCAATGTAGTGGACAGTATGAATGGTCACTGACTCATCTTCTATCATGTTGGGAAAAATGAGAGGGAGAGACCTGGACACCCTATTTAGCTGATAAGTTAGGGGTTCCAAATGGATGGTGTTTATGAAAAAAAACTAGGAGGAATGGAAACCACCGACTCCATAGGTGAAGAGGGAAGAAGGGGCGAGCTATGAAGAGGTTGATCAATGGTGGGTTTGGGGCAAAGCTTTGTAGGGGCCTAAGTGGGGTCATGATATCCCAAGCCATATCATTTCTTGGCATCGTCATCGTTGAGCGGCTCAATAGGCTAATGGAAGCCCTGCTCATAGCGTATGAAACCAAAACCCTTCCATGCACACCTATAAAGGTAAGTGTGTGCAAAGGCAGGGTTGCCAAGAAATGAGAAGTTTGATGTGAAAGGTTGAGGTGAAGAAAGATGATTGCCATCAGTAGGAGCTTGATTGAGGCCCCCATAGACAAAATTGGTTCGGAGGTGAGGAGGACCATAAGGCACGATCATCCCGATCCGATGGTCGTAACTAGGGCTGTGGTGAAGGTGTCCATACTCTTGTGGAGTTTGGAACATGTCTAAGGCCAGCAAGCAATACTCCCCCAATGAAAGTCTTTAGAAGATGTCTTCCATGGGGTCTATGGTCATCGCTTGAAGGGGAGGTGTGAGGGAGATCGCTTGTTGCGAATTGGTCGAAGCTTTCATGGATGGAGGCGGTGCCGGGATTGATGGCTTGATAGGAATGAGGACGTCATTTGGATGGTAGGTGGTGTTACAAGTTTTGAAGGGTGAAGGGTTAGTGGGAATGGTATGGACTTGCCCATCATGCTCGAATTTCACACAACGGTGTAGGGTGGAGGGGACACAGGCCATGGCATGGATCCAGGGTTGGCCCAGTAACATGTTGTATTAAAACTCTCCTTCGATGATATAGAAGAGCTCTAAGACTGTGCGTAGACTAACGTGGATGTGAAGGATGACTGTGCCAATGGTCGTGGCAGTGGTGTCATTAAAGGAGCGCAAGATTACATCAGTTTTGGAGACACAATTCTTGGGAAGAGCCAATTGTTCAAAGGCATGGGTGGAGATAATGTTGATGTTGGTGCCTCTATCGATCATAATGCATTTAATGCATGTCTGATCAACATAGGTAGTGATGAAGAGGGTGGCATCCTGATCTTCCATGTTGGATGTGGGAATCTCAAAATTGCTGAATGTGATGGAGGCAACAGGGGCTAAAGAGTGGACAAGGATAACAAGTGGCTGGGGGTCCTCGGTTTGGACCTCCGCTGCCTGTAGGGCTCTGATGAGGGCTTGATGATGTTGAGGCAAGGTTTGGATGAGGTCATAGAGAGACATCTTCATAGGCGTCTGGTGAAGCTATTTCAACATGGAGTCATGGATTGGTCTGGAAAAAGAAGAAGAAGAGGAGGGTTGAGGCGTGCCAAGGATAAAAATCTTAGGCTTGGGTGGTTGAGGTGGATTGACGAAAGGGTAGGTCTAAGGAATGGTGGCTTTTTCTTTTGCCTTGTCCTTTTGTGACTTGCTAGTTATGTGAATGGCATTGATTTCAAAGATAGGGGTGAAGGAGATGAAGGGATCGTAACCTGTTGATGAGATGTTAATGGGTTTGAAGAGGTTGGTCGAGAGTGTCCTCAAAGAGAAGAGTGTCTTTCTCTAGATAGCAGCGAATGATGGCCTTGAGGGCACAGCAAGTCTCGATATTGTGTCCTGGCATATGATGGTATAAGCAAATCTTCATGTCGTTGAACCAGGAGGGCTTAGACCTGAGGGGTTGGAAAGGCTTGATGGGTGGAAGGGTTATGCTGGAAGTCTGCAAAAGTTGGTGCAAGATCAAAGAGTATGAGCCCACTAAAGGGTCCATGCTCGTTGATGTGTGCGATGCTGGTGACTTTTGCTTGGGCAGAGTTACAGGAGGCTTCTGTACCACCTTTTGGGTTGATGGTGCGGCGACAGGTGGAGATGGCACTTTGTTCATGGGAGGTACCACCTTTTTGAGAGAGGGTAGACTAGAGGTAGGTAAAGGAAGTAAAGGAGGCAACTAGTTTTGATTAAAGGTCAGAGTGGGAAAGACTCTGGTCAGGGTCGAAGGATGGGGCCCCAAAATGGAGGGCAATGGTGACAGAGGAGGAGGCGTTTGCCTCTGTGGTTTAGCAGTCTTCTGTGACTTGGGTTGAAGACTACTATTGGTTGAGGTCTAGTCTAGGTCCACCTTCACTTGCGAATGAGTGAGGGTAGAGACAGGTTGAATGCCAAGTGACTTGATAGGTTTAGATGGGGTAGATGTGGGTTTCGGTCCTAATGTGGTTGGTTGAGGTGTAGACGGTCTAGTTTTTGTTGAGAGTCTTGGGAGATTCTGCCTTAGGAGGATTGGCTGTATGAGACGAGAGGGCACAAGCATGTCGAAGAGTTGTGAGACACTCCCACAATACCTGATGCTCCACTTTCCTTGAAGGGAGAAGTTTGAGTTTCTCCACTAATCGGGAAAATGGTTGAGAAGATGTTGGATGAGGTTTGGGTTCTTGGGAAGATGTGGATGGTTGTGGGGTTGAAGATGAGACTGGTGTAGTGGTCTCAAACCCAAGGCATGATGGAGTTGTGATAGTTTCATTTGTGGTTGGAGACGAAGGAGAGGCAGGTTCTTCCCTGGGTGGAGAAGAAACTAGAGAATGAGGCTCCTCAAGCAGGTAAAGGGTATGGATGATTGTGCCCTCCACTTACAGTCGAGGAATAGGAAGGGTTGGGTCCTCCATGGGTAGCAAGAAGGAGGATGGTGAAACCGGCGGTGCTGGTAAGGTTGAGGCATCCTCTAAGATGAGAGAGGTTGATGGAGAACTAACTAGAGAAAGAGGTTCATCTACATGTGATGGACTAAGGGGTGGACTCACCTCTTGAGGTTGTGAAAGAGTCTGGTCAGGGATGAAGGGTAAGACTGTATTGACTATTCGTATATTATGTTCGTGAATGTTGTCAGTCAAGATCTGGACATTGTTTTGAGTTGGTGGATGATTGGGGAATGGTTGCTTGAAGATGTCAATGCCCTGATTAGGTGGTGCATTGGGATTATCGAGGACAAGGTCACCCTTTTCCACCATGTCTTGGATGACATTTTTAAGGGTCTTACAGTTGCCCATGTCATGGCTTTTAACATGGTGGTAGTTACAAAAGCCGTTTTCCCTATACCATGCAAGGATGGCATGTGAGGGATCAAATTGTGGAGGTGGTCAGATTTGGGGGAGATTGAGGACCCCCTGTTTGATGAGTTTTTCTAGCACAGATGCGTATGATTCTCTGAGTGGAGTATACTGTCATTGTACGTATCTCTGCTGGAATTGGTAGGTGGCACTCTAGGATGTGGATGACTCAGGCTGGCTAGTTGAAGGGAAAGAGGACGATGATCTAACGACCACAACGTTTGTTGAAGCTTTAGATTTAGGATTGGATGAGGAAGGCTTAGAAGAGGGGTCATTGGTCTTGGAGTTGGTATTCTTGCTTCGTAACTTGACTTTATTCTCCTCGATGGCACGTAACTCAAGTTTGTGAGCCATCGTGAAGGCTTCATCAAAAGTGTGGAAGGTCTGAACCCTTAAGGTGGAAGAAATATGTTTGGCACAGGCTTGGGAGAAAAGTTCAATAAGTTCAGGTTGGGGTAAAAAAAAGGAGAGTTGATTGATGAGGCCCCTCCATCGAGCAATAAAATCAGCAATGGATTCATCCTCGAATTGGCAGATAGAATAGAGGTCTGTGATTGAGACCTTCTTGGTGATGTTGATAGAGAAATGATCAAGGAAGAGCTAGGCCAGCTGAGTGAATGTGAAGAGGGAATGGCTGGCAAGGGAGCTATACCAGTCAAGCGCAACACCTGAGAGAGACATAGGAAACATGTGTAAAAGCAATGCATCGTCATGGGTGATAAGGTAACAGGCATGTCTGAATGCCCATAAGTGCTATTGTGGGTCTTCCTTGCTTTAAAAACAAGAAAACTTAGGAAGTTCCCACTGGCTGGGATATGACCTGATCGAGATAGAAGGATGAATGGGCTCATTACAAATTTATTCATATGAGAGAGTATTGCGTGAGCTAGAAATGGAGGTCTCTAGGCTAGACATCTTGTCCATCAACATTTTGATCATATCTACTAACGGATTGGTGGGTGGAGCACCCCCTAGATTGTAAGGTGCTTGAAAGAGGCTAGAAGAGGCATACGATGTAGTCGGTTGTACCAATAAGGGCGCAACATACAGATGACTAGTCGTAGGGATAGAAGAGGAGACTAAGGATGGTTGGGTAGAATGCATGGCTAGGCTCGATGTTGCCATGGGAGGTTGGTTAGTGGTAACATGGACCAATGGATAGGTAGCCACCCTAGTGTTGATAGGAGCAAGGGTAGGTGGAATAGAGATGACCAGATTTTGAAAGGGGGTAGAGAGTGATTGAGTGGGCTGAGGTTGATAGGGGGCCGAAACCCCAGTGGAAGTGGGCCCAAAGATGGAGGGAGAGGCCACACTTGGATGGTTGGTCAAAGGCTAGTCATTGGTTGAGGTAATAGCTTGGGTGTCTAAAGGTTGAACTACAGATGCTGTTGATATGGCCACAATCTCGAGAAGAGAGGTCAGCATTCTGTAAATTGGATTGCCCAGGGAGTCTCACATTCGGCTATTCACGAGATAGTGCTACAAGGCTTTGACCTTGAGGTCCAAGAATCATGCAAAATCTTGGTCCCCTTCTAAGACAATAGGAGTTTGGGTCGGGGATGGTCTAGTAGGAGTTCTTTTAGTCTCCAAGTGGAACTCCATTATAGGACTGGTTATGGATGGGGTAGACGAAAGTGGGTGATGCCTCGCGTGATCGACTAGAGCCTTGGATTGACTACAAGTCAAAACCATTCAAGGCAAGAAAGAACATCCTCACGAGCTCAAACAAGTAGATAAGAACAAAAAATATGAAGAACACAAGCAGATCCTAAAAAAAAACCCTAGGAGTAAATTATTAGGATTATAGTGGCTTATGCCTTAGAATGTGTGAGGAAGATTGGCTTTTGAGTCAGGTCCTAGAAGAAGTAGTCTATGGATGGTTTCAGGTTAGTTATGGTGCTCAAGAAGTCTGTGTTAGGTTTTGTACATGGCCTAATGCTAAGGAGCAAGCTCCCCTCACTTCACGAGTCCAGTGATAAGCTGGTCTCGCTTAGCTAAAATATACTTCCCCTAGAGATTAGACTCTGCCAGAGAACAGAGTGGGCTTTCCCCTTGGTGATGAAATCCAAGTAAGATTGCCGGGATGGGTAAGGTATCTACTAGGGGATGAAATCCCAGTCAGACCTTGTCTCAGGTAAGTTAAGATGTTTGTTTTAGTGTAAGTGGTTTGGTCGTGTAACATAAAGTGGACTAGATTAATTCAATATGCGGTTATTAATTACTAAGTGTGGACTAAGAAATGCAAGCAAGCAGAAATGCAATGCAATGTGTTTTAATCCCAAGTCAAAATGTTTGTTCGTATGAAGACGAATGGAGAAAGGTTCGAAGAGTATGAGTTTTGGCTAGTCTAGAAGTGCAAGAAAGAAAAGAAAAGTTCTTTTTAGTCCTGCTAATGGTGTCGTTTAGAAGAGATGAAAGAGGTGAAAAGAAAGGAACCTAATGCACCTATATGAACGAAAGAAAGAAAGAACCCAAGGAAGGCCCTAGGGTCCCACTAGGTGTGCCAAAATGTTTCTATGCTAGATTCGCTTTCACATTCAAAAGAGAAATAAGAAACTAAGAGATGGTCTAGGGTTAGAAGATACTCGGATGTAGTCATGCGCACCGAAATCAAACGTTAGAAGGTACTCCTCTTTGGCTATGGAGGAATGACACCTACAAAGAAAAAGAGACTAAAACACGAAAAATGTTAGATGAGGAGATGGTGGGTTGCCAAGCAAAAGCTTGATCCCAGAAGTATGAAGACTTCCTTAAGGGATGTTAACCAACTATTTGAAAATAGAATATTTGACAGAAATAGAAATAGTGAAAGACAAAATGAAAGAAATAAAAGACAAAAAGCAAAATGCATACCTGATATGCAGCAAATTGCTCTGCACAGTCACCGGTGTCAGTCTCTATGTCGGCGTCGATCAAGTAAGGGAGCTGACATTGGTTAAAGTGCTGACGTCAGTAGGGGTAATGATCGGCGTTGGTCAAGGCAGCAGTTTTTGGATAGGGTCTGGTCTGGTCTGGATAGGGTTTTAGGATTGTAGAAGGGTCTGAAGTTTCATCTGAGGGTTAGGGAGCCGGTTTGGGAGTCAGAGGGATTGTTTGGGGGTTTATGCAAAAATTTGGGCAAAGTTACAGATTGTATATTTTGAAAAGGGTGGATAGAGGTGATACATGAGGAAGTAAGGTCAGGTCTATGGTCTAAATCTAGATCAGGGTGGTGATAGCAATTAAAAACAATAACCAGAGAACAAAATAAAAGTACAGAACAAATGCTTACCTGTTACATGCTGAAGATAGAGTAGGAGACATGATTAATGTTGTCAGTGTGTTGCAAAAGTTTGATGTAGCAGACCTCCAGTGACATGACTGAAGTAGAATACCTGTACCAGAGAGAGAGAATACAAGAGATTGGATTGCAGATTGATTGAATGCCCAAAATTTGTTGATCATTTTGAAGGTTGAATGAAAGAATGTTTTGAAAGAAGGTCTGATAACCGATCGAGAAACTGATTGGCAACTGAATAATGAATAACGGATAACAGATAACAGATCCTGTGTTTGGGTTGAGAATGCAGTATTAAGGATAATCGACGCCAGCAGGACTACCGACGTCAGCCGAGTAGTGACTGACATCGGTGATGTCGGCTGAGTAGTGACCGACGTCAGTAGATGCAAAATGGGGACAGAGGCTAATTTTAGCTTTATGCTCATTTTTACATGCTACCAAGGTCAAGGCTCGTGGGAAAATAGTCGACAGGGGTTAAATAGGCGTGGGAGAATAAAATGGGGGTTAAGGGTAGGATGACAAGGGTTAGACACAATTTCGGTGTCTATAGAGAACTTTTGAAATTTTCAAAATTTTAGAGCAAGGAAGATCCTCAACAACATCTTAGATCATTTAGACACTCTTTACATTTCTTTGCTTATGATGATGCTCTCCGTCTTCACACCTTTCCCATGTTCCTATCTGGTCTAGCATTAGATTGGTATAGTGTTATTACTAGGCACTCCCTCTTTTATTTTTCCCAATTAGCTAAAACCTTCTTAGATCATTTTTCCATAAATATATCTAAGAAAATTTCCATCACCGACCTCTATTACATTAGGTAATTTTAAGACAAGTCGATTGCTGATTTTGTGGCCCATTAGAGGGGTTTCTTAAACAAAATATCTTTCTCTTTACCCTAACCCGAGTTAATTGATATTTTATTTTGGGCTTGTACCAAACATATTTCCTCCACTTTATAGGTTTAGACTTTCAAGACCTTTCATGAGGATTTCACCATGACAAAAAAATTAGAGATTAGAGCCATTGATGGGGGGAAGATAAAATTGAGAAATAAAAATTCTAGTTTCAAGCCAAATGAAACTTCCTCCTCCAAAACCACCAACCAATTCAATACTAACACCAAAACCAAGGGAACCATGAATGAAATTATCCTTAAAACCTCTCGTCCTCTAATTGTTAACCAACCTAGCTCTTCTAATTCTTCCAACCAAAAATACCTAAAACCAAAATAGTAACAACCAAAAGAAATATGCTCCTCTATGGGAGTCATATGCTTTGGTTCTAGAAACATTATTTAAATCAAATATCATATAACTTATTCCAATGAAACCCCCATAGCAATTTTATTCCTCTCATCATATAACTATTTGGTATAAGGAGAACAAATTGTTTGCCTTCCACTATGTCATTGGACATGATTTTAGTAGATGCAATACCTTCAAAATCATTATCCAAGGTTTGTTTTAAAAGGGGGAACTTGTGATAGATAATCCAAATACCCTCGCAAATCAGTCATTTGACATATTTAGACAACCTTTTCCCATCCATGCCCCTTCTATAAACAATGAAATTAATAAAGCAAAATCCTCTCACAACTGTGAGGTTCATACTATCAATGTGGTTCTTAGTGAGCTCATTGTTTAGGGAAACATTACCAAAACCACTTCTTCCCATCCACTTATTGAGGTAGTAGAGTCACCTTCTATTCCATTTGGAAGAAAAATAAAGGAATCAACTATTCCACTTTCTCCACTTATTGAGGTAATAGAGCTACCAACCTCTCCTTTGGAAGACATACCAAAGGAGGAAACCATTACCACCATACCTTTCTCTTCCATCATAGAGCAATCCACTCTTCCTTTGAAAAGCATTCCTAAGGAAGAGATCACTTTACCTACTTATTCCATGGAAGAATTTCCTTCTAAAACCTTGGAGTCTTTAATTGAGGAACATATAACCACTCCCCTCTCTCAACCCATGGGTTTATACTTTGAGACCAATACCTAAGGAACCAAACCCATCATAAGCCTTTTTATAGACTGGTTCAAAACTTAGAGTACCTTTCCTAACCCAACATGGATCATGACACATTTTGGCACCATCTTGGATTCCCCTATCTAAACAAGCAAGAGCCCTCAACCATAGCATTCTCAACCCAACCTTTTACTTCCACTAATGAACCCACCATTATACCAGCCAAGATAGTGGAAACCTCTACCTCTCAAACCATAGTTGAACCAACTAAACCAACTCCACCCAAAGTAACTCGAGCACCTTCTACCATCCCAATAAATCTAATTAAAAACTTAGGCATGCTCCCTATTTAGAGCCTTACTCACCCTCCATTAAAGTTGGATTTAGCACCATATATCCTACCAAAGAAACCCCACATTAAGTCAACCAAGAAAGTGAAGCCACTTAGGATCCCAAAAACCAAAATGTTTCCACCCATTTCTACCTTGCCTTCTATTTTATGACCACATCCTTCTTCCATCATAGGACCTCATCCTTACATTAATAAAACAAGTCTCCCAAAGATAACCCAATCCCAACCTCCTATTTTATCTACACCTCTACCTACTCTTTCCATGCCTTCTACCTCCAAACTATCCACTATAAAGCCTTTTATTTCTAAACATTGTACCTCCAAACCATCTACCTTTACACTTTCCACTTATAAACCAATAAACCACCAATTAATTTAATCCAAAAACACATTCCAAGAATATTCCACCACCCAAAAATCCCATCATAAAGCTTACTCCTAAGAAGGTTTCCACCCCAAAGTTAAAGCCAAAACCCCAACAGCCTTATCACATTTTCTTGAATCTTATTCAACCATAATGCAAATATTATTACAATATCCTTACTTAACTTTGCCTCCTATAAAACCATTTGACCCCTATAGTCCTAAACCATCCTGGTTTAATGATAGTCTAATTTACTCATACCATAAAACACATGGGTGTGATGTAGAGAATTGCACAGCTCTCCAAGTCATAGTCCACCAACTATGTGATGAGGATGAGTTATTGTCAAAAGATACTCCCATGAGTCCACTTCCACTCCAAAAACCATAATTCACCACCCCAAACTTACCTAATCCCACACTCCCATCTAAGAGTGAGGGGTGACTGAAGTAGTACTCTAGCCCAACTCTTTCCCAAATCCATACCATCCATGTGGTCACATGATCACAAGCCCAACAAAAAGATAAATGGAAGGTAACGGTTTCCATTCCATGGACATACCCTTCTTCTACCACGCAATCACCAAACCAAACCCAAACACATTCATCTTTACTCAAGATAAGTTAATTAAAGGGAAAGTCATCACCAACCAATTGGTCAAAGCACCTTTAGCAAAAAACCAACCTTCTCCTCTTGAGTTTCTTGATGAGTCCATCATGACTCTTTCACAAGCGGATGTCACCTATAAAATGACCATGTTATTTAACGGATCAAAGTGCCAACATAGTGGGGGTGCTAGTATCCTTCTTATCACCCTTGATGGTGAATCCTTTCCTTTATCTTTCAAGCTTGATTTTGATTATACCAATAACATCGCTGAGTATGAAGCCCTAGTGATAGGTCTCGAGACTAATTTATCCTTGGGAGTCAAAATGATCAATATTTTTGGTGACTCATAACTTCTGCTAAATCAAATAAATGGCTCTTATCAATGTAAAAACTATCTTGAAATAGTATAAATAGCTAGTTGATATACTCTTAGTGTCATTTGAACATCACCTTATCCAAGCCACTACATGATCTTCAAATAAGTTTGTCAATAAAATGACTTCCCTTGCTTCTAAATCCCATATATAACTTTAAAATCTAATCTATTTATCACTATCCATCATATTACCAATCCTTATTATACCAAATCAAACCCTCCTTCTGTGTTTGGTGTGAAGGAGACCCAACCCAACCTTTGGTATAAGCAGAACTTCAACTATCTCAACCTAGGCATTGTTCCCTCTAATATTTCTAGGAATAGTCAAAGAGCATTTATTTAGAGTACTTCTCATTATAACATGCTAGGGGGAATTATTTACAAGTGTTGATTTGATGGTCTCCTTTTCTACTACCTACATGGTCATGAAATTTCCCACACTATCACAGAAACACATGCTGAGATTTTTGGGGGATACTTTAGTGGCCTATCTATCACCAAACATATCCTTCACCTTGGCTACTATTGGTCCACCCTTAACTAGGACTCTTGTCATTATATTAATAAGTGTGTTAAATCTCAACAACATGCTAATTTACATCACAAACCTAGTCAAGCCTCTAAGTATCGAAGGATTTTTGGCCCTTCTCTCCATAGGGATTAGATCTTATTGGTGAAATTAACCCCCATTCTTCATAACAACATCATTCTATCATCACTAAAACCAAATATTTCACCAAATTGGTGGATGTTATTCCTCTCATCTCAACCAAAGCCAAAGATATTATTTATTTTATTAACCATCACATTATCTATCATTTTGGTTTTCCTCATAAGATAATCACCGATAATGGTAAATCTTTTAAGAATAGAAAATTCCAAGGTCTTTCTGATGCATTTGGCATTAAGTTGAGTTTATCCTTGCCCTATCATCCATAAGCTAATAGATAGGTTGAAGATCTTAAAAAACCCTTAACAACATGCTAAATAAAATGGTTAATGCATTTGATCAAGATTGGAACTTACACATCTATTTTACCTTATGGGTATATTGTACTAGCATTCAAACCCCTACAGGTGATACCCATTTCTCTCTTGTATTTAGATCAGAGGTTGTCTTACCTCTCAAAGTCTAAATTCCTTCTCTTTGCATATCACTATGAGATATCATTTTTGATGGACATTATCATCAGTTACATGTAGTCTAACTTGAGCTACTTGATGAGCATCATTTGGCTATACTTAACCATATTCATGTCTATCAAGAATGAATCAATCATGACTATAACAAAAACGTATGAGAATGAAAATTCAATATTAGAGACCTCATCTTAAAGGAAAATCAACATGTAACCAATATGGAGAAAATCAAACGGGGCAAGTTTGATTTCAATTGGCTTGGAACTTTTGTCATTACACACAAGTATGGATCAAGAGCTTACCGATTATCATCTCTTGAGGTGAAACTAGAACCTAAGCCTCTCAATTCTTTGTTCTTGCATCATTTATTTTGTTAAATAATATCAAACTCACCTTCTATCTCAC
Organism: Torreya grandis; assembly: GCA_037957365.1. NCBI lineage: Eukaryota > Viridiplantae > Streptophyta > Pinopsida > Cupressales > Taxaceae > Torreya > Torreya grandis. The sequence continues at coordinate 403,172 of JARHVA010003057.1, read as the reverse complement.
TTAAGCTCATCCCTTATTTAAAATATTTTCAATTTCATCCCCTCACTTTGAGGACTATCGATTAAAGCATAGAATCATGTGATTTTCCATCACAGTTGTAGCTTTAATCCTAAATATTGGTACATAACTCTACCTATGGCATGATTCTCATGGATACTTTTCATACCTAATATGATGGAATCCCATGGTCATTGTCTCTCAAATAATCCTCTAACCCACTATTTTAACCTTCTTGTGCTTTAGTTTTGCCTTTATAAATGTAAGCCTTTTAGCCTATACAATCAAGTATATGTCAACATTAATAGTAATTTAACCTATGGGTCATCTCTAGCATTATAAGATTTCTATCTTCAAGGATAGCTACCAAAATCAATCAAAATTACTCAATGTAAGGTAGTCTTCTCCCTTGAAGGACAATTATCACAAAGCCTAAAATAAGTCTAAAAAAGATTAGACCATTCCCTTGAAAGATGGCTAAGTAAATATATATATCAAAATCAAGAAATTTCTTGGAATCTTCTCACATCGATCAGCTTTCCCAACCTCTCAAAGCAATAAAAATATATCAAAAGACTCATTATTTAGAATCCATAATCAACTTTCATGAGTGGACTTCCTGCATCGATTAGTCTACACCATCTATGACATAGTTTTATTTATACTAGATCTTTAGTAACCTATAGAAGAGGTAGGATAAGTCTCATAAGAAGGTTCCTTTAATCATCCATCTCCCCTTTACACCTTCTATACAACAAGGCATTTTGAACTCACTTGACATTATTTGATCATAATTTTTTTAAACCAATTCATGAACACTTATGTGAAGCATGTGGAAGGATTATGTTCATAAGTTCATTTTAGATTCCTTTTGTTTTAGTCCTTGCCAATGAAAGATAATTATGTCTCCTTATTTTCTCAAGCTTATTTGTTGCTGCATTCACTAAGATGATTGTCTTTTGATTGTTTTATCTTTATTTTCTTTTCTCACATCTAGTTTTGTTGTCCAAAATTACTCTATGTGTTTTAAGATTAATTCACCTTCATCTAATAAAATGTAATTCATTAAAAACATTTAAATAAAAAACATGTGTCTTATTTTGTGTTTTGATTTTATCTTATTTATTTAAGTGTTTTTAATTATAAAAACATTTTAATGAATTAACCAGATCATACATCAAACATCATTTCAGCCTTCTAACCAATCACATCAACTAATCGTAAACATTTTTTACATCCATAACCTTTGAATCATTTATTTTATAAATAAAATGAGTCATCCATATATGTTATCCATCATAAGGAATCATAGATTCATTAATTTAAAACATCCACATTTATAACATCTAATTAAGCATGTATCTACTAATAAGAGAAATTTTAATCATAAAATCATGATCATATCATAAACAACATCATCACATCAAGAATGTCAAATAACTAACCATAACCATAAACAACATCCATAACCCATAATCACATTAATAAGCTCATAGTCATAAATAATCATACATCATAATAATGTCCATGTCTCTCACAATAATGTGTACATCTTGTTACATCAGCTCATAGGCCAGTATCAAAATCACATAATACATCAAAATAAATTATCTCATAAGAGTATAAGGTGGAGTGGCACTAGTACTCCATAGAGCCTGCTAATATTTGAGATATATCTATGTACCCATAGATTCTACCCACTGACTAGGTGTAACACTACTAGCTCCCCTAATAACCACTCCTTTATACTCAACATATTAGTGCTCATCTAGAAGTTATCTAAATATTAGTGCCTCATAGTATCTAAGATCCTCAATTATGGCCACATACCTAGCCATAAATATGGTCCTTGATGGTCCTATAGGTGTAAGTGCCCACCCTTCGTCCTATCTTAGGGTATCCCTATCTTGTGTCATGAGGGCTATATGCACTCATGTTGTATCCCTCTCTTGCATAAGGGTAGCCACTTTGACCTGTGTTATGTCTCTCTCTAAAGTCACTGCTACTATAGCTACCTTTGCTATGGCTAGTGATACCCATTCCTAATCTCTCTCCATGATAAATGCCTACATTTTAGGGGAATACACATCTATCTTGTCCCCACCCCCTCTACCATGTCTACATTGGGAGCCTATTGTACACCATCTCCCCCAAATATTGCCACTACATAATGTACTTGAAACCATACAAGGTAATCTAGTGTCACCCATACATCATCAATAAATATGGCCACTATTAACTCCTCATGATCAATCTATATCTCCTCAAGATGTGGTAGAGGAAGTGGTGCCTCAACATTCTCTCTCTTATACATCAAAAAATAACTTGGGATAACTTGAACAAACATAAATTATCTTTTGACCCTATTGAATGTGATGAGTTCTACCTCATGCTCCCATCTCCCATATATCCACCTATAACTCTATAGTGATAGGGTATACCTAGCATAGTTCACCCATGATAAGAATTTGGTATAGGCATTGAGATAACCTCCCCAACCACTAGTGCCTCCAACCTATCTTTGTACCACTCCAAGTCTCATGATACTTCCCTTAGTGTTGTAAGTGTGTAATCACCTCTCCACCTCATGAATAACACTTTAAAATCACCTTGATCCCATCCTTGCTATTGAAATCCACCTATTCATAGCACCCTAATGTACTCATATGCCTAGTAGTGTAAAACAAACATGAAACTAATTTTATACCTCTAATGTACTCTGTATCCCCAGAGCTCCTAATAGATCTAAACTAGTAAAACTAGGACCCAAGTAAACACTGTCTGATTGATCATCATGTCAATAAGAACACCTAAAAATAAAAAAGGAAATATGCCACTAATATAATCTAGGAGTCCATAACAGGTAATGTCTATCATCATCATGACAATTTATCTCCTTCCCCTATCCATGTGATACATAGGTGCATAATGTAAACCTCCTACATGCCACCTAATATGAACAAAGTTTGTGCTAAATAACTAATCCATGTGTGCATATCACTCCTTACTATCAATATGCTTGTATTCATATAAAATGTTTAAATTAGTAGTTTTGGTGTGGATTGTGACACCCAATCAATAGGTCATTTTTGCATGCTTTAGTGACCCTTCTAGACATCTTTTTGCCTATTCCTAGTTAACCTAAACCTTCTAAACAATTATTCTACCTCACCTAAGCTGTATTTCCTAAGCTAATCCTATCCCACTAGGTCTAGAATCTATAGTATAGGAGCACCATACTTAGACTATAGTTTTGGACCCTAGGGTTTCCTATTTTTGGTTCTCTTATCCAATTGCACTTTGATCCCTAATGATCATTTTCATTTGATTCCTATCCTTCATCATGTTAGCCTAGCACGAATACATCTAACCCATGACCAATAGTTCCCTATAAAATCACATCCAAAGGTCATTTACAAAGGGAGGTGACAAAATCTTACAAATCAAGCAAGAATACAAACAAACCACTAAGGCAGACTTTCCTATTCTTTGTATACAATTACCCAACATAGCTACAAACATATTCAAATTCTCACACTAGTCCCTAGCCACCTCAAGCACTATAAGTTTGGAATTGTTGAATCTACATTGCATTAATGCATAAAGCACGTCAAGTGAGATAACTACATATGGCTTGATCCCTCTTTAGAGTATTTGTATGTAGATAGTATACCCACACAAGGGGTGTGGATCACATGTTTAGTGCATCTTACACAAACTAACACACCGCCCCCCCCCATTTTCAAGTGATTCAAATCCCATTTATCAATCATGATGGAGGGTTATAATATGAATATTAAAACAAATCTGAAACAAGATCTATCAATATTCAACACTCAAAATTTCATAGGCAAGCTCACACAAGAACAATGCAAAGAACCTAGAAAAATCAAGTCTCTATGAGCAATTTGGATAATAATGGTAAAAGAGGATAACAACATTGGACCCTAAAGTGTCTTTTTATTGATGGTATTATCATTTCACTAAATGAAATCTAGATTATAATTTATGACACTATCCCAATCTTACACAACCAGTTTAAAACCCTACAACAACTATTTTAGCCTATTTTAAGCTAAGTTATATTTCTCCTAATTTATTTCTATTTTAAATAAGGTAATATATATATATATATATATATATATATATAAATTATACAAATAAAGACTATAATTATTGTGATATTATTTACTGATTGATTAATCTAGACCCTTAAATAAAATTGGAATAAAATTTCTTTATTCCCAAAATAATTTAAATCATTTGGTGAACCCAACTTACTTTGTTTACACATAAAAACCATAGGAAAAATTCCTTTTGATTTTTTCCAATATTTTTTTGATTTTTCCTACATATTTAAATTATAATTTTACATTTAAAATTTTAAATTTACCATAGTAATTTTAAAAATCATTTATTTGAAACCCTAGTTGAATTTACAAGGTCCCCTTACACAGAAAAACCCTAGAAACCCTAGGGAAAATTTCTTGCTAATTTTTCTAGTGTTTTTTAAATTTTTGCTACATATTTAAATAAGAATTTCACATTTAATTTTTAAAATTTACCATATTAATTTTAAAAATAATATTGTTTCAAACCCTAGTTGCATATACTAGCTCCCTTTGCTTCTGAGGTATCACCTTACATCCAAATCAAATTTCACATAAAAAAATCAAAAATAGATCTCACTCATTTGAAAAAATTTATTGAAAACAATAAGGAGTCCATAATCATCCCTATTATGTATATGAATGATGAGGTTTACTATATATTAATGCAAAGCTTCATTCTTTCCCTTTCATTCTTACTTTTTATAATATGAGATGATATTAAGAAATTTATTGCTAAAAATGTTAAGATCCATTTTCTTCAAAGCAATATGTACTTTTATTTAATACAATATTTCATTAATTATTTAACATTTTATCTCTATATTATATGTAATTCAATTAAAAATAAAATCCTTAAATACTTAGAGGATCTATTACATAAGATAACAACCACTTGTCAAGTTTCAATGTCATGTCTTAAGCTAGTTTCCCTCTAACTAGGTCTATGTTATCACCCCTCTAAAAGGTGAGGCATCCTATAATATTGTTCCTAATTCATACATTAAACCTATAGATTAATCAAACTCTCTTCAACATATTTTCTTATATTTTCAATTGAAAATAATTAGGGTTTGCATTTGTGAGACTTTAAGGGATGAAATCACCAGTATGAGTAAGCTAATTTCAGATTTAAAAATGTAGAATCAACTATTACATGAAAATATCACAACATTTGAAAATCAAATTATGATACAAAATCCTCAAAGGAACCCTTGTGTCAATCATGTATATGCACCTTCACCTAGTCAATTGATTGAAAGCAATGTTACATATCAAAACAAAAAATCACAATAAAATATCTCTACAACTAGTGATTCGAAAAACATTTAAAGATCAAGTAAAATTTCAAGTGAGGTACTAAGGTAAATTATTAAATATATGTTGATAAAACTACATCCTCTACATCCAATGAGAAGATCCAGATATTATTATGTATATCATAGATTGCATGGGCATCACATAGATTCATGCTTGTCACTAAAAAACATATACAATAGGTAATTGCTAATGAAGACCCTATATAAGGTAAATCAATAAATCAATCTAAGGTGACCCAGGAACACATTCACAAAGGGTCAAATTTAGAAATAGTACAAAAGTGGTTACCAAAGCATAACTTAGAATAACAAAAGGATCAAAAATCAAAATTAGAGCAACAAATAGTACCATAAACATAGGTAAAGTATGGAAAAGATACAAATCTACCTCTCCAAAATTAAGCTCAACTTTCAAACTAGTATGGGTTTGATCAAAAATATCTATAATAGTTTGATTATCAAGGTCAAGGTTTGGGCAAGCATGCTCAAGGCATCACTACCCCTATTCTAGTAGTTGATAATGTTTGTCAGCAAGGTTTGAGATTTATTGAACATCCTAAGGAAAATCATTCAAAGACACAATTTATCAAATAAAAAGATCTAGATATAATAAAAATTACCACTAGCATTCTATTGGTTCAAAATCAAGATGATAATGATAAGTGGAACAATATAAGTTATTATGATGTCTAAGATACTGATAATGAATCTAAATATTTAGAGTCATATTCACAGCCATTCCCTTGTGCTTCATGATCATGCATGATTACTCTCCTTGATACAGGACACCATGATAAGGAGTCTCTTATGAGACTCATCATTTAGTATCATTTCTTCTCAATCTTGCTTGTACATAGCTTCTTTTTAATTTCTTGTACATAGTCTCCTTATGAATGCTTGTATATATCTTCTTTCAAATTTCTTATACATAGTCTCCTTATGATTGATTGTACATAGCTTATTTAGAAACTACCAAAAAAAATATAACAACTCAAAATACCAAAAACATTCAAATAAATCAAAAACACCAAAAACATTTCAATTATATGCATTATCCATGATTTACATTTCTACTACCATGCTAGACTTACATTTTGTTGTTTTATGTTATTTTATATCAATTTATCCTACATTACTATGCTTCATTTGATCTTATTTGAGTGTTTTTAGTGACACCTAGATCATTGATTTCTTCAATCTACCCATTGAGGGGGCATCCTAGTTCTACATTCGAGACATACATTGACATATCTACCAACCAGGGGAATCTTCTACATGACTACACCATCTATGTTATGTCATTCTTACACCACACACTCTAGTTATCTTATTGATGTACATTAATTACTATCTTATATAGATTATTCTATTGACACTCACTATTATATAGTAATTATTTATTTATTAGAATCTACCTAGTCATGTACTACATGGTTTACATACTTTCACTTCTTTCTTTGATTATTTAGATATGATTATATTTATAGCATTTACGTGCCTTCCTTTCTTGCTTTGTGTAGCTATATATGATTACATTTATCAATTCATATTTTATCTCTTATGTGTGCCTTAAGACATTTGCCAATATATTTTTCTTCCATTCTTGTGTGTGCCTTAGGAAATTTACCAATGTTCTTTGTTTGCACTCTCATATGTGTTTGTGGCCTTCATGTTAACCTTGATTTTTTTCAATTGTATGTGTATGTGGCATTTGAACATGATTTATATGATTGATTTTTAGTTTGAGTGACATGTGCTAATGTTCCATATTTTCTTGGGCCCTTGGCCACTCTTGTATGTTTCTTTCTTCTTTCCTTGTGTGATTGTTGTTTGTTTGCTTCTCATTGTTTGCAATTCCATGATCCACATCATGCATTATCTTAATTTCTTGGATGCCATGATGGACATCATGCTCCATCCCTCCTTGAAAACTAATAACAAATAAATAACAAATAACATTATTAGTTTCAATTCAGTATACTACACATGATTTTTACATTGTTATATTTATATAGGCATACCCTTGTTGATCTAACAATCTCTAATACAAACTATGTTATATCTTGAGACATATTTTCTATTATCATTGCTATATCATGTATTTTGTAATATAACACAGTTTTAGGAATTCTTATTTTGAGGGTGGTCATTGCAGACTCTTCATTCCTACCCTTAGAAGAGGGGGAAACAATCAGGGGTTTTGTCATAGAGATCAGAACCTTTTACTAGTTGAAGAATTAATTTTTAGAACACTCAGAATAGCAACCAAAACCCAAACTAGGTATAATAGATCAAAAAAATAGTGATGAACATAGATCAGTGATCAAAAATAGCAAATGACAAAAACACCATACTTGGACTACAACACCAGATAGCAAGGGGTCTTATTTTTTAGTGCTCCTATCCAGATAGTAGAAAACTCAAATTTTCTAGAAATAGATAAAAATGTAAGTTTAGTTGTAGTTTTTTAGCTATAATACAGTTTAGAATCAATAGTTTCAAAATTTGTTTTCTTAGAGAATATAGATATAGGGGGAATCATGTGTAGCATGATGGCTCTCAATTTTAGTTTCAGATTGGGTAGTTAGTATAACTTATAGATTAGAATCCATGTTACAAATGTTAGTGATTGGGGGAAATGTGCATAATACATTTTCCTTCTTTTATTTCCAATTTAGTGTATTACCCAGGTATTCTTAGTAGTTTTGTGCCTTATTCCATCTACAGGTGGTTGGCATCATTCCTGAGTGGCTTCCATATAAGCCTTGTTCCTAATTTTGGAGTGGCTTTCATACAAGCCTAATCTCCACCTTTTGAAGTGGCCAAGATTGTCCTAGTTCCCAGTACACATTCATCTATCCATGCCACATTATTAGATTATAGAGCATTCTTGGGCTTTAGGATCCATCGCATATGACACACATTCATACTAGTGTCAGTTTATAGATTTACTTAGTGGGCAATGATGGAGCTAAAAGACTAGCTAACCTTTGTATTTTTTAGCCACCTACTCAGAGGGATTAGACACATAGTCCAAACATAGATCAAAACACATATGATCACATAGCTTCACTTACTAGATGATGATGAAGTCAAAGGGCCAGCCTTTGCATTCTTGAACAACTCCTAGAGAATTGAGCACTTAGCTCCATTCACAATATTACTCTTGGTACAACATCACTCAATATCATAATAGGTTTTATATTGTTTCATGTACTTGGTGAGTTGTATTCATTCCTTTTTCTTCCTCTCTCTTTTACCCAATTTTTATATGTTCTTATTTTAGGCATAGCATGTCTAGTAAGAATTGATCTACTCCTTGTTTTCTCTTATATATTTACACTTCACAATGTGCTCTCTTTATACATACTCAACATCACATAGCTTTATGGGATTTACACTTGTAGGTAAGTCCCGATACTCTTTCTACTTTTCCTTTGTCCTATTATTTCACTTTGCTACATCACTAGAATAAAGGGAGGGCAAATGTAGTCATATAAAATGTCTAAATAGGTAGTTTAGGTGTGGGTTGTCTAAACACCTTTTTTCTTATTCCTAGTCAACCCAAACCTTTTGAATGATGAGTTCACCTCACCCAGGCTGTCTTTCCTAGGCCAATCCTATCTCCCCAAGTCTTGAACTTGTAAAATAGGTGTGTCATACCTGGACTATAGTATCAGACCCTAGGGTGTCCCATTTTTGGCACTCCTATCCAATTTCACTTTGAGCCCTAATAATCATTTTCATCTAATTCTTATACTTCATCATGTTGGCCTAGTATGAATACATCTAACCCATGACCAATAATTCCCTATAAAATCCCACTCAAAGGTTGTTTACAAAGGGAATTGACCAAATCTTACAAAGCAAGCAAGAATACAAAAAAAACACTAAGTCAAACTTTCTTAATCTTTGCATACAGTCACCCAACATAGCTACAAAAATATTCAAATTCTCACACTAGTCCCTAGCCACCTCAAGCACTATCAATTTAGCATTTTTACATCTGCATTACACCATTACACAAAGCGCATCAAGTGGGAGAAATGCATATGGATTTATCTCTCTTCAAAGTATTGGTATGTAGATAACATGCTCACATAAAGGGTGTGGATCACACATTTAGTACATCTTACACACACTAACCCCCCCTTTTCAAGTGATTCAAATCCCATTTGTCAAGCATGATGGAGGGTTAAGGTTTGAATAATAAAACATCTCAATAGTGATCTCTATTGACATTTAACACTCAAAAATTCATAGGTAGGATCACATAAGACCAATATAAATAACCCAAAAAAATTAAGTCTTTGTGAGGAGTTTGGACAATTGTGTCAAAAAAGGACAACAAGGTTGGACCCCAGAGTGCTTTGTTTTTAGCAGTCATATCCTTTCATCAAATAAAAGCTATATTTTGATTAATGACATTTTCTTAATCCTATACAACCATTTTTAGACCCTACAATAACTGTTTTAGCCTATTTTAAGCTAATTTATATTTATCCTAATTTATTTTTATTTTTAGAAAGGTAAAAAATATAGATAAATTATACAAATTAGGACTATAATTATTAAAATATTATCTAGTGATTTATTAATCAAGACCCTTAACTAAAATAGGAATAAAACACCATTCTTTCCAAAATAAGTTAAATCAATGCTCTATCAACTCACACCATATCAATAGCTACAAAATATAATTATTATCCTCTGACAAGATAGTAATCTCTTTCATTGATAACTAAATGCTATCTCTTGATGAGGGATACCAAAATTGTCACATCTCTCAACATGTTCTGATAAAATCTCATACTGCCTAGGCCCACTTTAGTCATATACTTCCAATCCTAGTTTATCATAGCCCTACGTACCTCATCCAAGAGTTGAGGCACTTAGTCCCACATCTGTAGCTACTTACTCACTTGAAAGATTAAAATTTTACCTTAATTTTCTTTACCCTTCAAACATAGCCTATAAATTTTACATTTTAACCCTAGCCCCTACCTTAACCTCTTTACCTCATTTAGCCCTACCCCTACGTTAACTTGTTTACCTCATTTAACCATACCCCCTACCTTCACCTCTTTATTTTATTTAACCATACTCCTTACATTAACCTATTCACCTCATCTACCGCACACCATACCTTTACCCATTTCTACACCATCCCTTTACCCATTCTTACATCATTCTTTACACCATTCCTACCCTTATCCTAGCCTTATCATAATAGCCAATGATCAAGTATCAACTAGTAATGGTTCCTTATGGAACCATTGTCAATCAACCATTAACTATTGATGATTCAGTGGTAGATCACTGATGATCCACACATTAGCCATTTTATAGTCATTTATCAACCACCAATGATCGATAGTGACCACTAAATTTTACTATATAGAGAGCATCGATGACCCAAAATCCCTAGGTCCTCCCTAAAATTACCAATAACCTCAATAAAACACATAATTTTGCCTATGCCATCTCTATTTCTACCTACCCTTCCTTACTAAGGATAAATTTCCACCCTTTAACACTGTCATACCTCCAACTCACAACCCCACAATTTCTAAATCCTACCCACCTAGATCAATCAACCAAGAAAGTAATAAGTAATACATACTTCAAATTTAATTACATCCCCTACTTTGTCATGCATCCTCCATCATGGTGGATCCCTCAAAACCAATACCAATACTTATCTTATGCTCTACCCCTACCTCACTGCATCCTCATTTGATCTCCTCTACCCTATTCAACCTCCAACTCATCACTTAACCTTAGTCAAACCCACCTGACTAAACTAGCACAAACCTCAAATAAGCAAATAACTATCATTGATATAAATACTAAAGGAAAGCATCATGGTTTGATATTTTTAAATGAGCAAATAGAGCCTCACTTGACCTTTAATGATCACCCTTTTAAGGTTCCCTCTTGACTGTCGATGGTCACTAGGTGATCACTAATGGTTGATCCTAACCATCAATTGTCAACTCCTCTAGGGTTTTGCCATCTTACCATATCTTTTTCCTAAAGGACCACCTAATCCAACTTTCCCTTCACTCACCTAGCCCACCTTTTGGTTAATGAGTCCACTTGTGTGCCTCTATTTATGATGATTCCATAAATGCACTTATTGTTTATAGCCCAACTTCACCTTGGTCATTCTAATTGCATTGATTGCCTTGCCATTTTTGCATGAACTTGTGTTGCTTTTGTACACTGACCATTTAGGTGCCTCAAATCATGACCCTTTATGGTCTTGACACTTACAACCATTTTTATTTTCTTAGGATCATATCCAATTTTTGGATACCTATGAATACATCAACCTTACTTAGAATACTTGAGTTTATAAGAGTAACCCATATCATATATGCCTAATGTTGTATCCTGGTTACCCTATGACCTATCCTTTTAGTCGAAACTTATTTTACCACCTACCTCAACTATGGTAGCCTAGCTTATGCATGATATATGATATCATACTTGGTTGAATTTTATGTGCTTGTTCACATTTAAATGTCCACCCAACCAACCTTGACACTCACCTATCCACTTGTAAAACCCACCATCGACTCTTTTTCACCTCATCGATTCCAAGTTTGAGTGGTGATACCTCTTCCCATACTTGAGGCATCTATTTAAATGGCTATTGTACCTTCTATTTTTTTATAACTTACTAATACAAACTACATAACAAAAAGGGGAAAAATGTAAACACTAAAATACCATACACTATAGATCTAGATATTGCATCAGCCTTATAACCACCCCTTTTCCCCCTTTGAGTTAGATTATTTACCAATTCTCCCATTATTAACCTTAGACCATTATCTAGGGAATTGACTAATAGTCACTGGTGGATTAGTCAATTTTGACTATATCCCCTTAATCACTAATGATTAGCCCTCGATCATCGATGGTTAACCTATACCATTGATGATTACTTAAACTCTTTCATGATCAAAGGAATAAACTTTAATTTGATTATAACTCACTCTTTGATTACTAGTTGTCTAATTTTAGTCTATTGTTCACATGATCAATGCATGATTAGACTATTGGTTATATTTTTTGATAAACTCTTTGTTAAAATATTCATTTTAACTATCCTTTGGTGTCTATTAAGATATGAAGACGAGTTTGAAATAATCATTCAAAGGGCAAGAGATTTTGACTCTTAGGTGAATCCAAAAGCTTCCTAATGAACTAGGAACTAGGTCAAAGGCTTGGGGTGATTCTATAACTCATTATCTTAAGCTAAAGTACTATTATTCTATTGGCATTGCTCTAGATTCCACAATATATTTTATCCAACCTCAACATTCCTTAGACTAGAAATACCTAAAAGCTAAGTATCTTTATTTTTTTTTATCAAGATTCAGTAATTAGCTCTATTTATTTCATTGATTATGTCATTCCCCTTTATCTCTCTAATCTTATTTTCCCATGTTGGAGTTTTTCAACTCTAGACATTTCACCTACTACCCAAAACCACCCATAAACCATTCTCTCTCACCTAAACACCCATCCCTAAAATAGGTACCTCTGAGAAGTACTTTATATCTCATAACCAACATTTAACCCAAACAACACTCTCAGATCCTCTATGTAACTCTCTTCAATAGACTTTTCTTCCCAAACTAATTCCCATAGTATCTTCCAATGGTCTTACCTAACCATCAATATGCTTTTCTAACCATCAATGGTTAACAACCATCGATGGTCAATTAATCACTGATGGTTATACCTAATTGCTAATGGTTACTATGTGTCATTTTATAATAACAAGCTAATTTGACCAATATACTCAGACCCAAATCTCAGTTTGTGAGATTTTATTTTATCATAGAACTTCAACTTATTTTCCTAATCAAGTTTGATTTATTTAGTATTAGTAATCAATTATTTATTTATATTCTTAATCAAAATCACCTGTTTCTTTTCAAGCATTTCTTGTATTTGATTTTAGTACCTTCTATTATTTCATGCAAGCACCTATTTTCAGTTTATCAAAACTTAAGTATTTTAAAAGTGTGGATTGACAACCTCTAATGAATATTGTACTTCTTGGATCTAGCTCACACTAGGTAGTCCACCCTACTACCTCACTAATCCACCATTTTCTAGATTTCTTTCTTATCTATAGGTAGTCCCCTTAGATAAAGAGTAGCATTAACAATCATCTAGATCATGCATGCAAAACACATCTAAGTTCCACTAACTTCACCCTTTTTTTAGGTTTTACATTTTATAAATAATAAATAAGCAAACTTTTAGTGAAACACTATCTAATATTACAAAGGAGGAACAAAGTTAGGAATAATCACCTTTGAAGATGAATACATTGAGCCTAAATATCTCCCTTGGCCAAGGTGCTTTTCAATAGGTTGTTGTGGTATGTAAGGATGACAAGGATAACTAATTTCTAGGTTACACAACCTATTAATTCATCCAAAAGGCTTCTCCATAAGACAAGATATGTATCTCTAAAGAAAACATGAAACCCTAAGCTTACTCCTCAAGTAGAATGGTGGATAAGTAGATGCACAATATATCTTACTTCTTTTCTTTTCTTAGAAATGGAAAAATGATTATGTTTATATAGGTAGATCTAACCCTAAAACCTTGTAAAATTTTTGGCCAATGAGGTTAACCTAATTGAGATAGTATCATTATTGATAAAAAATCACTAGGTCACATATTAGGTTGCCCAAGGGCTGATGTAGACCCTAAATAAATTTTATCAATAAGAGTATAAGGTTGACACAACTGACATAGTCATGTGAACTATTAAAAAGGGTTTTAGGTTAGGAAAAGGGATAATGAAGGTGATAACAGGATAGAGGAGTGTGTAAAAGATAATGCCAAGCTTAGGGGAATGGGTTTTAGGAGACAAGTGTGTAGATATCAAGTGGTAAAAGGGACAATAATCCTACAAATTACCAATAGTCTACCCACCCCTTTCTTGGTGCACACCTCAAGGCATGTACTTAGAGAGATTGAGACTCTATGGGTTTCTACAAGATAGAGAGTGTTAGTAGTTGATTAAAGTTTTAAAATATTAAGTGTATACATATGCCCCACTCGAAGCTCATCATGTGCCATGTAGGTGCAATATGAGATGGTGCTTAATAAAACATAACACTAAAGTTAAATAAAGTGCAGTAAGGATCAAATAAGATAAATGAAAGGACATAATTAAAAAGTACATACCTTTACTTACCTTAATGTTGTAGATAAATAATATGTGATAGATGTGAAAGCATCCAATATTAGGCGAACCTATAGAGATTGGCAAAAAATTGATTTTTTTTAACCTATTCATGTAATAGATAGAAATATTATCTACGATGTTAGGATTCCATAAATTTGAATGGTTTTGAAAATGAGTGATTAGAAATAATGATATGATAAAAATAAGAAATATGATGGTAAATTATTGAAGGGTAAATAATTTTGAATAGTAAATATAAATATAGTTAAAAAGAATTTGTTTGATATTATTTGATATTCTAAAAAGAAAAAAAATAGAGATCTCATAGACTTAGTGAGAGCCTAGAAAGCAAAGATGGTGAGGAGATGATAGCTGAGATGAGGAGGATGCATAGTGGCCACAACAAGTGCAGCATAGGTAAGCAACTAAAAATTTCTAATTATTTAATGCTTTTATTCAAAATTGAGTGTTTAATAAAAATTTAACATTTAGATAAAATATAGATGTCAAAATGAACCCTAAGAAATTTTTAGGGACATTAGGGGTCACATGGGGTATTGGGTAGGAAGTGGTCAAAGAAATGAATGCCCAATCCATTTATGACAATTGGTCAAAAAGTCATTACAGTGGAAGAATAAGGTCAACTGGGTCAACTTGGTAGAAAACAAAATTTTAAATGGGCCAACTTAGTAGGTCATGGCTGACTTAGTTTATTAGGGAAATGGGTCGACATAGTACTACATAGATGACTTAATATGTTTGTTAAGTGGTCGATATAGTAATGCTAAGGGCAAAGAAATGCTAACTTAGTTTGTTAACTCCAAAGGGATGACTTAGTACTATAGGGCCAACTTAGTTGGTTTTTAAGTGGCCAATATAGTATTGTTAAGTCATAGGGTGACTGAATTAGTACTAAAATGGTTGATTTAGTTTAAAAATAGGTCAAACTAGTAAATTAAGGCAAATTAGTTAATTTTTGTGAAAAAAATGCATTTTGATTATGAGCTACATGGAGGTCCAATACATCTTTTGTTGTTTGATTTTTACATAGATACCATATATTTTAGTGATGGGTAGATGTGTTATGGATACCAAATCTACTAGAGTGCTTTGAAGATGTAGATAGAGATAGATTGGTTGTGTTGGGATTGGGAGGCATCATGGAGATGTGATAGGTCCCACTGAGTGCTGATCTTGTGGTTATATTCCTAAGATCTTGGGAATGTTTGACCAATAAATTTAGATGGGTGGTGCATGGGGATACCATAGAGGTTGATATCACTTCAGAGGATGTCCATGCATTACTTGGACTTCTTATAATGGGGACACTAGTGATCACAGGGATACTAAATGATTAGGAGGAGAGGCAAGCATTATCCTGATGGGTTACATGCTCAAATAAGATTTACATAAGACTAAGGGTGAGTTTATTTTATGTCTATATTACACATATTTTAGATATATAGAATTTTGTGATAGGACTTGTGATAGCATGAGTGTTGTGTCAAATTTATATGGTAAGGTACCACTATATGTGATAGCCTTATATCAGTCTATATTTGATCATGGGGAACTTTATGGCTTAGGTTCTATCATCTAGGTTCAACTCATGTATGATATATATGGGATGATATCTAGAAGGAAGAATACCATGGGACCAATGGCACTATTGAGTGCTTGGATATATGAGAGATTTTTTATTTACCACCAAGTTGGGTTGCCCCATATGGTCGATGATATGTTGCCATAGGTTTTGAGATGGAGACAAGATCAAGTGGCATGGGCCATGTCCCACATGCCAATGTTATAGATGGTCACATGAGGAAAAATTTTATGGTAGTATTATGTGCACATTGTGACTATTTGGATGTGTTAGGTGACTATGGTGTTATGGTTAGTATGAGTGCAGATAATAGACCACTACACTTGGTGGGTAGAGCCATAATTGGTGGCATTCTTTCTAAGATATTTTAGACACTTTCACCTAAAGGATCATATAGTAGTGCCTACATTTTTGGCATGGCATGAGAGAGATCTAAAGGGGAGAAGAAGAGGAGTGTTAGTCAAGAGACTAAAGATCAAACTATGACATGTAAAATCATGGATTAATCAAGCATGACAGCTGGTAGTTAGAAATCATATGGGCATGGATGTAAGAGTGCCATAGGTATCACATCTGACACCATAGTAGGAGGAGCAGTGACCACCTCAATCTCACCACTAATGGAGATGTCAGTGAAAAGATAGAACATAGAGGGTGGTCATCTAAGATGACACATCAGTTGGCCTAGGGCAGAGCTAGTATATAATGTAGACACCTAAAACTGGCCACCAATAACCTCCAACTAGGATTTTGACCAATTCATACACAAAATGCACAATTTGGCCTTAAAATACTAAAAAATGCTAAATAATTTGAAACTGACATATTCAAATTCTAATTTTAGCCAGGGTATCCCTAAATCGGGCAATGCAATTTATGGGCCTGCTAACTTTGATCAAATTATTTTGAATTAAAATGCCAATTTTGCACCTAGGTGCTATGGATTGCTCTTTCCTATCAAAATATCTTGCATAAAACATGTGCCTTTTTAATTTGCTATTGGTAACATCCTAAATGGGATAACAGATCCAACACATTTCACATCACCTTCCAATTCTAATCTAGTCATATTTTAGACCAATAACAAGGCATTTTGATCAATTTGAGTAATTTGTACACAAAGTGCTTAATCATGCTTAAGATCTAATTAACCAAAATCAAGGCATAATTAATAATTCCATGGAAACTTGTTTAAAACTTATTTTTGGAAATGGGTCTTGAATATATGCATCATCAAGTGACCTCATTTCTTGGGAAAACATCCCTAGGCCATAAATGCCACACATATTAGGATTCATGCCCTCCATACCTCATCAATACCTTCAATGATGCCATCCATGCCTCTTAATTTCCCCTTCTTATAATGTAATGATGAGGATAATTACAAACTTAATTCTAAAAATAGAATTAATCCTCAACCACACATGTCAATCTTAGGATGGATGGTTTAGGTTGATTCAAGACATTTGCAAAAATCTATAAATAGGAGGCCTTACAACATCATTTTTAAGACATAATTATGCAAAGTTATAATGTAGAATTGATTATAAAGCTTCAAGGAACTAGTGTTACCATGCCAAATTGATTCCAATCCAAGCCAATCCATAATCCAAAGGTGCCAAGGAGATATAGAGGTAGACAAGCTTCCATTGCTAAGGACTTCATGAGCACAAGCTGAGCAAGCCACTACAACAAGCATTTTGGAGCATCCAAGGAAGATAAAAGAGGTTTCTTTCACATTTTAGTTGTTTATTTTATTCATGTTTGTTAACTAAGCTCTCCCTAATGTCTAGTCCTAGATATGTTATACTAGTTAGTGTGTTTCTTTCATTTTGTTTTCATTTTGGAACTAACCCCATACTAACCATCCTCTCTTGAGTCAGATTCAAAGATCACATATGGTATGCTCGATGTGACTAGCTACATCTCACACATGAAGAAGATCATTTTTTAGCTTTAAAATATTCATTTAGACCCTTAAAAATTTTGCAAATTGATTTTCTAACTTTATTTTGCCATTTTTGTTTACCATAGGTTTACATAGTAACCGACATTGGCTAGCAAAACTGACATTAGTTGCATAGCTTAACCAATGTTAGTTAGTAAAACCAACATCTGTTTGATAACTAACATTAGTTATAAAGTGTAACCATCATCAGTTATGTATATTCACATAGGTCACTATGTTTTTCTTAAAACACAAACTTGAGAGCTCTTTTTTTAAAGTTCATTGTTTCAAACTTAAAAGAGCTTCAAGGCTAAAGGTCATGCTAACATTTTTGTTATAGGACCAAGCTTGACATTTGTTAAAAACATGTTTTAGATTACCTTTTGTATGCTTAAAAATCAATTAGAAACCTTGTTTTGGTGTTTAACAAAAAATATATTTTAGATGTTTATGGTGAATGTTTTCAAAGTTTGCAACTAAGACCAAGGGGTCAAATGAACACCACCTCATTTTCCATTTGGGCTTAAAAATAAACTCACCTTTCCAATATTTTTGTGTTTAATTAGTTGTTTAAGTTATATTTTGTTTGGAAAAAAGAGGGATGGCACATGTATGATCTTCCATTTGTCCCCTTTAGGGAACCCTTGGAATAAAAAGCACCATTCCTATTATAAGAATCCTAGTCCAAGGCTTAGAAATAAAGTCATCTAAATCACTCCCCAAAAACTCGTCAAAGTTTGGGTGACCTTGAAAATGACCCTAAAGTCTTTTTCTTAGTCTTTTATTTTCATAAAAACTCCGCTTGAGAGGGGGACATAATTACCTCCCACAACTTCTTTAGAGAAGATTTGACTTGGGGTTTCATCTCTCAGCATTGACTTCACTTACTCCTTCTGAGTTGTACATGAGATGTATCTACATTTGGACATCACACTACACTAAGAAAACAATAGGATGTAGTGGTTGTAAAAAAGACTAGACATTTTTACAAATAGCCAATGCCATGGTCACCCATTTTTTGTGCTTTAATTTTGCATTATTAGGCATGAAAGTCAATGTGCAATTGATTCCCCTAGAATGATTAAAACCTTACTAGTTTTAGTCAACCCTATTTTGCCATACCCTTGCTAAGATTTGGATGATTATACTTAGTGTATTTTTGGATCATTTTCTCATTTGGTATGTTTTGAGACTAAACCTTGTTTTTTTGTTCATAAACCATGTCAAAACCAATTTTTCTATACGTTACTATTTTGTTTAAAGAGGCATTATGTTGGCCATTTTACACCACAATTATGCCTTGAAAATTTTTAAACATATTTTTGTGTGTGATATTTGAGTTGAGGAGGGTAGTGTTATGTTGCCCAGTTCATTTCAAAAAAAATGGAGCCTTTTGAGTCTTTTGAAGCATCACATAAATCAAATCATTTGAGCATGCTTACGTTGATAGGCTGATTAATTTGTTTCAAGACATGTTTATCATTATATCAAAAACCATTTGTTTCAAACCATTTTGTGTATATCATTTAGACCTTTGTCTTGTGCCATTATGTTGTCTAATCTTGTTTAATTTGTTTGGTCAAATCTTTTTTTATATTGAATTTTCAATTAGACTTATTAAGTTTGGATCCAAACATTTATTGATTTCTATTTAGGCCTTAATTCATGGGGATAATACACATATCTTTCTCTTTTGGGTTACATAACTTCAATTAATCAATTACCCAAATTTAAAAACTATTGATGGTTTTGCTTATCTAGCACCTATCCTTATCATTGTTTGTGCCTCTATTTGGGAAAACATAGTCTTTCTTCAAAGAGCCTTTTGTCTTATGCCTTATGCCAGCTAATCATGTTTATGTTTAATTCTATGTGTCAATTTTATGTCAAATTCATTTTCAAACTTGTTAGATTAAATCAAATCACCTCATGCCTATTTGTTTGAGCCAATCTTTTGACTCCACCTTTGGACAAAAGACCTATCAACTCAAATTTTCCCTTTGCTAGTTTAGACCTTGTTTGGAATACTTTGACCTAGACTTTTGACATGCTAGTTTTTATTTAGATGCTTGACCTTTTGTGTGTATGAAATTTGATGTTAGATGTTTGAAGTTAGGCTATTTTATGCTAAGTCTTAGCACAAATCATTTTGGAGATACAACTCCACTTCTAGACCACATTGGAGATACAACTCCACCCCTTCGACCAAGTTAGACCAAGTTTGAACCATTTGTCCTTTGGACATAGTTTTTCAGAGTTTGTAAAACTCTAAGCCTTTTTATTTTTGTATCTTTCATCATTTATGCAGATATGTCTAGCTACACTTATGGTGGAGTCACAATCTAACTTATGATAGAATGGCTACATAAAATGACTTTTATGGCTTTAGTCAAGACCCCAATGATGCTAATATGGTTTTTGAGATAGATTTCTATCTACCTCATATTAATCATTCATGAAATAACTTACAATTTAACCTGAGACCTTAATTGGTATGAATATACTTGTGAAGAGGAATTTGAAGACCTAACTACAAATAAAGTTATTTGGGATATGAATCCATACCCTCTTTTTAATAATTATTACATAAAACATAGTCAAGAACTAGCTTATGAGCCAACTCACAACTGGGATGATATGGTTTATGAGGAAGACTTATATGCTTTGGCTTATGCGAGTAATAAGACTCCACCACATCATACCATTTCTATTCCAGGACCATAATGCTAAACCATTTCTATACCAAGACCTCATCTTTTGGTTTGTGTGAGCAATCAAGCTCCATAACATCCCTTCATCATTTTAGGACCTAGTCCTTTAGCTTATGTGAGCAATCAAGCCCCATAATGACCTATTATTACCATCTCAAGACTTTGTCCATTATCTCATGTGAGAAATCATGATCCCCAAGGCCTTACCATTATCCAACTGTAAGTCATTCCTCATCTAGTACCAATCCCATCCAAACCTCAACCGATCTAATCATTTGAAGACCAAGCTATGTTTAAAACTAGTATTTTCCAACTAATTATAAACCAAGGCCAATAGAACCAACCAATATAAGATGTTTTTGTTGAACCAACCACTTATGATAAGTCACCTTATGATGAATCACCTATTAATCCTATACTAGTTAGCGAGGAGTCTCACTCTGATGAGCCAGTCTTTAATAAGTCACTTTTTAATGATTATAATTACCTTTAGGTAAATATTTGCCTCAACCATGTGCCTATTTTTCAAGATCCTCCTATTCACAAGCTAGTCTTTGAGGAGTTGTCTCTTGACATTTTTCCCATCTTAGAGGAGTCTCACTTTGACAAACTAGTCTTTTTGGAGCCCATCATGAAGTTATAGGTTGTTATTTATCTAATACCAAACATTCAACAAGACATCATTATAATAGAGTACCCATCAGATGAATAATATGAATTATTGTCAGGTTATATTCTTGAATTGACATCAAATTTAGCATCAAAATTATAATCAACATCAGTCTCAACCTCAGATTTAAAGCCCTTTGAGTTAGAATAAGATTCAAAAGAAGGATACATTCATGGATATTACAACATTGGTTATGCATGCCTCATAGATCAGTTTGAATACATTTGTGATCCTTCTATAGTTTTTGATGATGAGTACTTTAGCTTTGACACAAGTTATCCTAGTATCTTCTACGAGGATTATGCAACTTCTCCCCATTACATTACCATTCTAAAGGCCATTACCATCAACCAAAATAACCATATCATTGACATTCCATCTCCCATAATTGTTAATTGGGATCAATATAATCACACTTTATTAAACTACATCCATGAAAACATAGCAGTTGAAGAAGATCAAGGAGGCCAAGACCACATTCATATAGCAGAAGAGCACTCTCTTAGTGAAACCTTTTCGAAGGCACTAGGGGACAATAAAATTCAAAACTTAGCATATTCTCATGAGATGTTTTTAGAAGTACTAGAAGAAAATCAAATTCAAAATCCAATATTCATTAGTGAAACCTTCTCTGATGTGCTACAGGATAATCAAGACAACTTCATTGGTGAAAACCTCGTCAAGGCACCAATAGTTAAGAATAAATTTCTTCACTACTTACTGAAGATAAAATCAAATATCAAATCAAAATAGGTTCCTATCTACATCCTAATAAGATGGAAACTACTCTCAAGATCAAACAACATAAAAATCTAGTGGTCCTATTGAGAGAATAAGTCATCAACCCCACCACAACCAAACTTATATTGAATTTGGCATCAACAACATTACGTGTGACTGAAAGTCCTAATCTTTATTTGTTTCCCTACCATTATCATCTACCATTCCATTTTAGAATCAAATTTACCATCCATTATTTGTTCTTATTTACCATCCATGGTCATACTTTTCTTTGCAGAGGCTATAAAGATACCTTGTCTCAACATTTGAAGGAATTAGAATCAATGACTAATGAAGATCATACAAGCATTCTTGACAATCAAATCTATAATCAGTTCTTGATAGAGCAACTATTAAGATGAGGTGTAAGATAAAAATTAACATGATTGAATATTTTTTTGTACCATTTATTGATTAATATGTGCATTTCCTCATCAATAGGAACAATAGAATCAAAAATCACACCCAGGCCCATAACATGTACCATACCATTTCACATTGCCACGCCATTGTCATTGTTACATATTATTTGTCCATTATCATCAACCCAACCATTCACCTCATCACTTGGGGGTAACCCTCTTACCATTTATCAAATTTATAAAACTATCATTATCCTAGAGTAGGACTATACCTTCTTATCATTCCATTCCTATCTAGACCAAAGACTATTTTTACTCATCCTACCCAATTTTGTTTTGATATTCATTACTTTGATTCTTCCTACACTTTTTGTGAGAGGATTACAATCAAGTTTCAACAATAAATCCAATCTATGTTTACAATGATAGTCTATATAATTAGTGTGACACTTGATCTAGAAAGATATATTTCATTTTCCATCCTGTATCAGGTTGTTTATGTGAGTCTAATTATAACCGCCTTTGAGCAAATCAGTGTCTCACTAGTCTTACTACTAATTATAACCACTTATGGGAAAATTAGTATCATTGACCTATGCCATTTTATCCTGGTTATAACCACCTATGGAAAAAATATGGGAAATACTTGTTTATCATGCATGTCCACATCACCATGCCATCATTGCTTTCATTTGACTAGTCATTTGCCAAATTTGAGAACTTTTTGGGACCTAGTTGGTTTTTCTCTATCTTTTGTGTGGATGGAATTATTATGACTTGAGGTCATTTTAAGACTATGTGGGTTATGCTCAATTCATGTTGAGGTCACCTCAGTCCCACTTTCCATACACTCTCACTATTTTGAGAGCAACCTATTGTTCCTAAACTTTGTCACTTGTTTTTGGGGACAACATATCAACTATTTTGGTCCTGTAGGCCAAAATTATCTCTTCCCTTCTCAAAAAAATGTTCTAAGAACTCAAGTTCTTAAATTATTCAAGCATTTTCAATCAAGGGACTCACAAGTTCAATGAGTTCATCAACTTCAATAGGTGAGCTCTGACAAAGGAACAAGTTCCAAACACTAAGGCAATTTCAAAGGTTTAATGTCGGGCTTCAAACAAAAGATTGAACCATTGAACCATTGAACCCCACCTCCAAAGGTTCAAAGGTTCAATGGGTTCAAAGGTTCAATGACATCGATAGACTTAAAGAGTTAAGTGCTTCAGCAAGTTCAAAGTTTAATTGCTTCAAAAAGTTCAATAGCTTCAAAGGAGTTAAAAAGAAGACTTTGAAGAAGAAAGATTGAACTTTTGAACCATTGAAACTTGAACCAAAAGAGTTCAAAGTTCAAAGGTTCAATGAGTTCAATAAATTTTGAGAGGCTTAGAACAATAAAGTATTTGAAGAGCAAAGAATGAACCATTGAACCATTGAACCTTGAACCAAAATGGTTCAAAGTTCAAAGGTTCAATGAGTTCAATATAAAAGAAAAGGATCTAAAAACTTCAAAGGACCAAAGGACTCTAAGAAAGAGAATGAACCATTAAAATTTGAACCAAAATGGTTCAAAGTTCAAAGGTTTAAAGGTTTAAGGAATTTCAAAGTTTGAAAGGGAACTTCAAGTGAAGGAAGGAAGTAGAAGATTTCAAAGACAAGCTCGAAGAGATGGTTCAGCCGATTGAACCAAGGATCTGATTAAACTAAGGATCCGATTGAACCAAGGAGATAATTGAACCAAGGAGCCGATAGGACCACTCGAACTATTGAACCAATTGAACCAATGCACTCTCATGGTTCAAAGGTTCAAGTTTTAACGTGGTTCAAGTGACCAAGTGACCAATGACGTCCCCATGAATGTCAAATTCAAGGTAATAAAATGCCCATTTATTTTCAAATATGGTGTGGAAACTGAAGACAAAACTTAGCGAACAACTAAAGAAAGAAGTCAAAAGAGATAGCAAAAAGGGAAGAGATAGCCCAATAGCTCAGATCACAAGGAAGAGACAAAATGCATTAAGGAAAGAGGGAAAGCTACAAGAGATACTAAAATATCTACAGGGGAGTTATTCTAGTAGGTGGAATAGTCCACCAAGTAGACATCTGAGCATGCAAACATTCAAAGGTGTAGCCTATTTTTCTCTATTTGAATAAAAGTGAGTGGATAGCCATGTATATATCTAAAAATAGACCAGACGACCCATGCTTAAGAGAATACATTCGAGATGTTTCTATACACCAAAGTCAAGGCTGATGACCTATTCCAGCATGGCCCTCCCACAGATATTGAATGCATTCAATGTAGCATGGACCATTTTGTGAAACAAAGCACCAAGTCTTTCTTGGTTGTTATATATTGGAATCTCTCATCTTATGCAAGGGAGATCTTTTTATTATTAGAAGCAAAACTCTGTCCAAATTGAAAGGCATTACTAAGACTTTGAGCTTAGATTGTTATTCATATTTCATTATTTGAATGAGAAATAAAGTGAATTTTTAGACTTTGTGTTGGAATAGCTTGTGTTGTTGAGAAAATTGTTTTTATGTCTATTTCCTGAATGCATTCTTGTCCATTTAATTAAATAAGTAGAACTAGTGGAAGTAACCTGGAAGGTGTCCTGAAGCCAACTATGGAAAGACTTTGAGCTGCCACAATTGTCTTTAGTGTGTGTGTTTTCACTTTATTTCTATGTAAAGGGTCTTGGGATGACTTTGTGCCCCCATTTTCCTTCATATTTCACTCTTTGGTAGTTGAGGTGGAGACTTTGTGCTACACCTCATTCTACTAAATATTGCACCCTGTTACATTTACTTATCACTGCCAAAAAGAATTCCTACTATTTGTTGTAGACCACTTCTAAAAGAAGAGAAGTGCCTTTAGTATTTTCACTATAATTCTCCTATGTCTGTGAACATCATCTCTAAAAAAAAGAGATGGATGGTGTTGTCCTACCCCTGAGTGTTATTTTAAGCTTATTTATAGTATATTAATATATACATAGTACCTTATAGCTATAGGGAACCTCCCCTTGATGAGAGGAGAAATTTGTCCCCTTTTGATGTGCTAAACCTATACATTTGGCTGATCAATCTTCCTATGCTATAGTTGAAACAACTTATTTTTCCCATCAATTAGCTGGTGACAAAATATTCACCCAATAATTTTTGGTGACTCTGTTGGGGAAAACCATGTAGTTTGAAGCCTCAAGCTTTAGATTGAAGCATCACCTATGTCTTATCCATTATCATTATAGCCTTATCCATTTTCATTATATACTCTGAGCTGTAAAACTAGAGACACTAGAGATCAAGCATTTCATTTCAAAAGTTAATTCTCTAGCAGCTCCACACCAATTGGAAAGAACATGCAGTTTGAAGCCTCAAGCTTCACGCTGAAGCAGTGTCAGTTCTTTTCCATTTTTATTTTACACTCTGGCAGATCCACAGTATACTCGAAGCTAGAGAGCTAAAGGGATTGTTGACCTTGTATTCAAGTTGGCACAATAAAGTGATTTTTACCTATTTCCTTCTCCATCTCACCTTCAGTGAACCAGGAGTTTTCCTCCTACAAAATTTAGGTCTCCATTACTAGGCAAAGCATCTATTTCTATTGTTAATAGAGATTTGTTAATACATACCCCTCATACATTTGTTATCTCTCCCTTCAGTAGTCAAATCATGGTAGTTCAAGGCCCCTAGAGTAACTCTTTTGGCCCATTCAATTTAACTCCACCTCTTCATGAGCTCCCACATAGTTCAAGGAAGAATTTCCCCAAATTCTTTGGTGATGGGAGAGTTCATCCTGATGAACATATTGCAGCCTTTAGCATAGCCTGTGGTGTGATAGGTGTGGAGTATGAGGACGTAGCAGTCAGGTTATTTGTGGAGACATTATAAGGCACTGTTGTAGACTAGTTTTATCATTTGCAATCCCAAACTGTGACTGACTAGAACACCCTCAAAGCCAAACTCAAAGCCAGGTTCAAGCTTATAGAAGATGTGCATGCCCTGTTGGCTCAGCTCACACAAATGAAGAAGGATCCTCATGAACCTATGAGGGACTTCATAGCCAAGTTTGACAAGCTGAGGAACAAGATTCCTATAATTGCTCAGCCAACAACTGATAATCTTAAATGTTTCTTTATCAACTCTCAGCTTTTTGAAGTAAGTTTCTTGTTGAGATGAGCTAGCCACATAGACCTTGTTGCAGCTCAAGATTTGGCCATTGACATGGAAGATGATCTTATCTTGGTAGGAAAGATAAGAAGAGACCCTAACAAAGGCAAATATTATTCATCCTTTGAATATCCATCTTCAAGAACCACTGATCCAATAGTGCAAAAGCTAGAAAATGAGTTTTTAGCTCTCAAAAAACAAATGGCATAAGGGATGTCTGCTCCTCCTTCATACTGAGATATAACAAGGAGGACATTCCCCAATCAATCATATCAAGGCAACACTATCAAAAATCAAGGGAAACCAAATCATCTTCCTCCCCCATAAGGGAAGCTTGCCATTGAAGTAGCACCAACCAGCTTAGTAGTTAGATATCTTGAAACAAAATCTAATTTCTCCTTCTAGCTTGAGTTAAACCCAGAAGATGATGATAATCTCTTCATAGAGGGAGAAGAAGAATTAGCTGGAGACTCCAACATTAGTTTCTTGAATTACTATGATGAACCTAGAAGTAAAGGTGAAGCATTTGATGGATCATACACCATATTCATCGAATCCTAGAACTAATTAGTCTTGCAAGTTGATAAGAAAAAAATAGAGTGATCTCAACTAGAAATTTCAATTGCTAAGTGGGGAACCACTCTGCCTTTTCAATCAAAGGACCCGGTGATCACTAAAAAAGTAAGTACCTCAAGTACGTCTTCACCTTCAACTTTAATTTTGTAGATCATCACCCCCTCTTAAAAACTAAAAGGATGAACTGCCTTCCCCTATTTCTAATTCATTTTAGACATTTGATATAATTCAGCATGTCAAGAAAACCAAAATTCAAATGTCTAAATTTGAATTCCTATAATCCAACCCTGAGTAGTTGGATAAGTTGGTTCAGTGTGTAAAGAATAAAACCATCCCTGTAGGACCAGCTATTCCAAAGGTGACTCCTACATCCACCCAAAATAACTTTGTCATTACTCCTGCTACTGATCCCAATAAGATAGGACCATTTTATGCCTCCCTATTGATAAATGGACACCAGTTGAATAATTTCATCTTAGACTCAGGTTCATCTGTCATGCCTGCCAAAGTGGTAGAATCTCTTGGACTCACACTAACCAAGACCTTTGGGAGATGTTTCTCTATGGAGAACAAACAAGTGCCACTACTAAGACAAATCAAGGATGCCTAATTTGCATTTACAACATTCTCAAATAAGATAATTAAGATGATAATCCTGGTGGCCGTTGTCCCAACCTCATACATTATTCTTCTTGAGTAAAATTTATGAAAGGATGTTGGTGGTGAGTTAAGCATGGACCTGTCTGAAGCAAAGATCCCAGTAAAAGGCATCATGCCGAGTTGCTCCCTGAGAAGAAGGCAAAATACATTATCATTCAAATGTCAGTGCCTAAAGCCCAAATTTTGTTTGAGTCTTTAGGCGTGAATAATTACTTCTTATCCATAGAGGAGGTTTATGTGGCATTAGATAGAATTTTTAAATGTGATAGCCTGACAATTGATTTAGACAAAATGGTAGAAAACTTGATAGAGCACAGTGTAAGTGTAGAAGAATCCTCCCCTCCAAATGAAGAAAAATCCATGGAAAGTTTACTTTTTGATAATGTATGGATTCTTAAATTCAATGGAAGCTATTCTTCTACCAGATTAGGAGCCAGGATTGTGTTGATATCAACTCAAAGAGATATTTTCCCCTATTCTTATAAGTTGCAGTTTAGCAACACCAACAATATTGTTGAATATGAATCATTACTGCTCAGATTAAAGGCCACTCAAGACAGGGGTGTCAAACTCCTTCACACTAAAGGAGATGCTGAGTTAGTGGTTATCTAGGTTAGGAACCTGTACCAAACCAAAAATGAGATATTACGTCATTACCACCATCTAGTTTGAGATCAAATTAAAAGTTTTGATGCTTTCAGTATCTCTGCAATACCTAGGGAATTCAATGATCGAGCTGATACACTAGTTATTTTTGTAACTCTTTTAGTTCCTAACCTAGATTTTAAGGGAGATAGGTACACTATCGAACTAGTCTTTCGACCAAGTTTGCCTGACAATGTCAATCATTGGCAAGTGTTCAATGGTGATAACCAAATCATCACCTTTCTAAAACAAAAAGACAGCTTTAAACAACTTCACTTCAAAGGTAGTGAGCCTCAAAAACTTGAATCAGCCCCTAAAACAAGTCTAAATGCAGGTGAAGAATTCCTACAGCTAAAATGGAATAAAATTCCCAAAAGATTGGTTTCCCTTGACAAATTTTTTGACAAGAATGATAGGTTCATCAAACAACAACAAATGGATTTAAGCTCCTCCTAGGAGTTTGATCAAATAAATTTGGGTACTAAGGAAAATCTCAAGATGGTGAACATTGGGAAGTGTTGCACTCTAGAGGAGAAAATCAAATTTACTAACATGCTTCTCCATTATATGGATGTTTTGGCGTACTCCTATGATGATCTAAAGTTGCTCAGGCCTGAAGAAATTTGCCATGAAATTCCTCTCAAGAGTGATTTGGTGCCTTACAAGCAAAAATCCTGACAGTATAATCCAAAGATATCAAGGACTATTCTATTTGAAATATAGAAAATGTTGAATGCTAGAATAATTTTCCCAATCCATCATTCCAAATGGATTGCAAACATAGTTCTTGTGAGAAAAAAGAATGGAAAAATTTGCCTCTATGTGGATTTTAGGAATTTGAATCAATCCTCCTTAAAGGATAATTACCCTCTGCCCATCATGGATCAAGTCCTTCAGATGGCGACTAGTTTGGAAATGTTAATAATGATAGATGATTTCTCAGTGTATAATCAAGTGGATGTTGGTGAAGCAAACCAACATAAGACTGCCTTCACCACACCTTGGGGTACCTTTACATATCAAAGAATGCCATTTGGCCTGATAAATTTTGGTGCCACTTTTCAAAGAGTGATGGACCTTGATTTCAAATATGAAATGGGTAAGTTCATTGTGGTGTACCTTGATGATTTAAAAATATTTTCTAAGCATCATCTAGATCATGTTCACCATTTACAACAACTGCTGAAATGATGTCACCAGAATGACATTTCTCTAAATCCCAAGAAGTCTATTTTTGGGCCAACAAAAAGGAAACTTCTTAGACACATTGTATCTTGAGGAGGCATAAAGATTGACTCAGAAATAGTCAAATCAATTTAGGAGCTTACTTTGAACACAATTAAGATAGCAGTTCACTCTTTCTTTAGAAAGGTGAATTTTTTATGAAGGTACATTGTGGAAATGATGAAGGGAAAGGCCACTTTTAGCTAGAGTGAAGAAGGAAAATTGGAATTTTGATACATCAAGATAGTTATCACCCATGCCCCAATTTTGGTTTGTCTAGATTATACCAAATATTTCACAATGTACAGTTATGCTTCCAAGCACACACTTTCAACAATTTTGGTTTAATAGAACAAAGAAGGTGTGGAATCTCCCATATCCTTCATGAGTTTTCCTCTCAAAGATCATGAATTGAAATATTCAAATTTGGAGAAGCATGCTTATGCAGTGGTAAAGGTAGTAAATCACTTCCATTTTTACATCCTAAATTCACATATTATTGCCCTGGTTCCTAATACCATAGTCAAATCCATATTAACTTAGCAGGAGTTTAGAACCAAAAGGAGTAATTAGATTACTAAATCTAGGAGTTTGATCTTGTTATCAAACCAATGAAGCTTGTGTAGGCAAGGGGTCTCTGCCAATTGATTACTTATAACAGTCTAGAAGAAACAGGGCATGAAGAAGCAACAATTGAAGACATGCCAATAGTCCTCTTTATCTCCATCACGAATGAGTGGTATTCAAGTATTTCTCATTTCCTTACTTATGGTGAGTGTCCTACTCACTTTTGTCATAAAGAAAATAGGATTGTCAAGTTAAAAGTTTCTAATTTTGTCTTATGGGACAATAACCTATATAAGATGAACCTCAGTAGAGTGTTCCTTCGTTGCATGAATAAAGAGAAACAAAACTAACTTATGGAGTCCTTCCATAATATGGCCTGTGGAGGACATTTTTTTGCACTTGTAACTACCCATAAAATTTTGTGAGCCAAGTATTACTGGCCTACTCTATTTCAAGATTTATACAAATGGATACGAAGATGTGAACTATGCCAATAGTTCGTTGGAAGACCCAAGTTAGCTGCTTTGCCTCTTAAGCCAGTGGTAATAAAAGAGCCATTTCAGCAATGGGGAGTTAATTTCATTGGTGCTATAAACCCATCTTTAAGTACTGGACATGATTATGTCCTCATAGCCATAGATTAATTCACCAAATGGGTGGAAGCTATTCCAGCCAAGCATGCTACTTCAGAAGTAGTATGCAATTTCCTCAAGTAAAACATCATTTTTAGGTTTGGGGTCCCAACCAAGATTGTGACAGACAATGTAGCCTATTTCTCTTCCCATGAGATTACTCAGTTTTATTTTTATTATGGGATTACCCTCTCCAACTCCTCTAATTATTTCCCATAAGAGAATGGCCAAGCAAAATTGAGCAATAAGAACCTAGTGACCATCATTAAGAAGTTGGTAGATGACAACCAACAAACCTAGCATAAAGCATTGGTTGATACTTTATGGGTAGACAGAATTACACCCAAAAGGGAGATAGGTATGCCACCATTCCAACTTTTATATGGTCTCAATGCAGAGATACTAATCACCATGGAATTGTCAGCACTAAAATTGGTAAAGGCAGTTGAAGATTAGACATATGAAAGCTCCATCAACAAAAGGATCATGTGCTTGACTAAGCTAGATGAGCAGCAAACTATGGTGGTGGACCGAATCATTGTGCATCAAAATCTAGTGAAGAAGAACTTTGACTAGAAAGCAAAAACCCATGATTTCCAGATTGGAGACCAAGTCCTATTATGGGACAAAATAAGAGAACCAAAGGGAATGCATGGAAAATTTGATTCCCTATGGAGAGGCCCATTTTCTATTCATCAGCTCAATGGTGAAAATAGTTTCCTACTAAAGTATCAAGATGACACGCCCTTTTTTCTATCTCACAATGGGTAGCATCTAAAGCACTTCAATTCTTAAAGTATCAGATAAGGTCATTTGTACATATGTATAATTTTTGTATAGTCTTTAGCTTATTTTGTGTTGTTAATTTTCATTTCTTTTTGGTGCCTTTCATTTTTGATAGCATGACTCCGTATCCCAATGGCATACTTAAAGGCACTGGAGATTCTAGATTCTATTCCCTTTGATTGTTTTTACAATCGATGGAAGTTCCCAAACTAAAGCCAGTTGTTGTTCCTAAAATTTGTCACTTGTTTTTGGGGACAACATATCAACTATTTGGTCTTGCAGGCCAAAATTATCTCTTCCCTTCTCAAAAAAATGTTCTGAGCACTCAAGTTTTTCAATTATTCAAGCATTTTTAGTCAAGGGACTCATAGATTTAATGAGTTCAATAACTTCAATAGGTGAGCTCTCATAAAGAAACAAGTTCCAAACACTTAGGAAATTTCAAAGGTTCAACGTCGGGCTTCAAACAAAAGATTGAACCATTGAACCATTGAACCATTGAATCCCACCTCCAAAGGTTTAAAGGTTCAATAGGTTCAAATGTTCAACGACATCGATAGACTTAAAGAGTTAAGTGCTTCAGCAAGTTTAAAGTCTAACTACTTCATAAAGTTTAATAGCTTTGAAGGAGTTAAAAAGAAGACTTCAAAGAAGAAAGATTCAACTATTGAACCGTTGAACCTTGAAACAAAAGAGTTCAAAGTTCAAAGGTTCAACAAGTTCAATAAAGTTCAAGTGATTTAGAAGAATAAAGGATTTGAAGATCAAAGAATGAAACATTGAACCATTGAACCTTGAACCAAAATGGTTCAAAGTTCAAAGGTTCAACAAGGTCAATAGAAAAGAAAAGGATCTAGAAACTTTGAAGGACCAAAGGATTTTGAGAAAGAGAATGAACTATTGAAATTTGAACCAAAATGATTCAAAGTTCAAAGGTTTAAAGGTTTAAGGAATTTTAAAGTTTGAAAGGGAGCTTTGAGTAAAGGAAGGAAGTAGAAGATTCTAGAGACAATCTCGAAGAGATGGTTTAGCCAATTGAACCAAGGAGCCGATAGGACCACTCAAACCATTGAACCATTGAACCAATGCACTCTCATGGTTCAAAGGTTCAAGGTTTAACATGGTTCAAGTGACCAAGTGACCAATGATATCCCTACAAATCTCAAATTCAAGGTAATGAAATGCCTATTTATTTTCAAATATAGCATGGAACCTAAAGACAAAACTCAGTAAATAGTTGGAAAAAGAAGCTGAAAGAGCCAGCAGAAAGGAAAGAGATAGCCCAAGAGCTCAGATCATAAGGAAGAGAAAAAATGTGTTAAAGAAAGAGGGAAAGCTACAAGGGATACTAAAATATCTATAGGGGAGTTATTCCAGTAGGTGTAACAGTCCCCTAAGTAGACATCAAAGTGCATAAACATTCAAAGGTGTGGCCTATTTTTCTCTCTTTGAATAAAAGTGAGTGGACAACTGCGTACATATCTAAAAATAGACCAGACAACCCATGTTTAGGAGAATACATTCAAGATGTTTCTATACACCAAAGTCAAGGTTGATGACCTATTCCAGCATGGCCCTCCCATAGATATTAAAGGCATTTAATACATCATGGGCCATTTTGTGAAACAAAGCACCAAGTCTTTCTTGGCTACTATATATTTTAATCTCTCATCTTATGTAAGGAAGATATTTTTGTTATCAGAAGTAAAACTCTACCCAAATTGAAAGGCGTTACTGAGACTTTGAGCTCAGATTTTTAATTATATTTCATTATTTTAATGAGAAAGCAAGTGAATTTTTAGACTTTATGTTGGAATAGTTTGTGTTCTTGAGAAAATTGTTCTTATGTCTATTTCTTGAATGCATTCTTGTCCATTTAACTAAATAAGCAGAACTAGTGAAAGTAACCTGGAAGGTGTCCTAAAGCCAACTGTGGGAAGACTTTGAGCTACCATAATTATCTTTAGTGTGTGTGTTTTTAATTTGTTTCTATGTAAAGGATCTTGGGATGACTTTGTACCCCCATTGTCCTTCGTATTTCACTCTTTGGCAGTTGAGGTGGAGACTTTGTACTACACCTCATTCTACTAGTTATTACACCTTGTTACATTTACTTATCACTACCAGAAAGAATTCTTGATGTTTGCTATAGACCACTTCTGAAAGAAGAGAAGTGCCTTCAATGTTTTCACCAAAATTCTCCTATGTCTGTGAACATCATCTCTGAAAAAAGAGAGATGGATGGTGTTACCCTACCCATGAATGTTATTTTCAGCTTATTTATAGTATATTAATATATAAATATTACCTTATAGTTGTAGGGAACCTCCCCTTGATGAGAGGAGAGATTTGTCACCTTTTGATGTGGTAGACCTGTACATTTGGCCAATCAATCTCCCTATGTTGTGGTTGAAATAACCTATTTTGCCCATCAGTTAGCTGGTGACAAAATATTCACCCAACACAACTTCAGCCAATTTCTCTCATCATTTTTTGAGTAGGTATCTTGTCATTATCTAACAAGTTAAGATACCTCAAAATGCCAAAACATTCATAATATTTCAAAATACAAAAATATTTGTCTTGTCTAAGCCTAGTCAGTTATCCTCAATCCACCTTACTTGGGCATGATCATTGTTAGGATGCTTTCTTTTGCTTTTGTTTCTAGGGTTTCTATTTGTTTGTTTATTTTAGATTGTTTGTTTATTTATTTTTACATTTTTTGTTTGTTTATTCACTTGCTTGTTTGTTTGCTTTCAACACTATTACCTTGACTCAGTCTATGTGTGTTCATTAGGTGATTCCTCAAGCACATTATTCTTGAGTCCATTCATATTCATACATCAACATTATCATCATGGTTTTTATCATTGGTGCATTATTTTTGAGTGTTTATTGGATATTGGGAGTTAGTCCTTATGCATTTTTTGTACAAATATTCATGATGTTCTATCATGATGCCTACCATCACATGCTACAAAAAAAATTAGCTTCAGGAAGGTCTACAATCAATGGAGTCATAGAATTTTTTCCTTGGTACCTTGGAAAATCCTCCCACCCACCTTGATCAATATAGCTCATTTGACCATTCTAGTTATATCATTGCTGATCAGGATGAGCATCTCCTCATTGGCAAGTATAACTAAATCATTTCTAATGATTAATCTTATTCCTCTATCCATCTCTTTCATCACTTTTCACCTACTCATCTTTAATTTATATTTTAGGTTATATCCTTGAGTTATGCTTTTTAATCATCCCTAATTAGGGCATCATCAATTTTAGCCAATATAGGTTTGCTTAATGATTATAACCGCCTATGGGCAAATCATTATTTTGACTTTTATTCCTAATTATAACCACCTTTAGGAAAATTAGCATCCTTTTTACATCACTTAATGAAAGCTTTTTCTCATTTGGATTAATCTCAATCATGGGTTAATTCCACCTTTCTTCTTATTTATTTTGGAGGGACCATCCATCAAAAAATGTGATGACCACTCCCTTGAGGGGGCATCAGCATAGGCTTCCCAAAACCATTTAGAGCTTTGTTCTTCAATCATCATCTTCTTCTTGGCATACATTCCATTTCTCATTATTTGAGAATACATTGTTTTTCCTATGATTTTTAACATCTTCCCAAATAGGGACAAACTGTAGACACCTAAAACTAGCCACCGATAACCTCCAACTAGGATTTTGACCAATTTCTACCCAAAATGGATAATTTGGCCTAAAAACACTAAAAAGAATTAAATAATATGAAACAAACATATTAAAATTCCAATTTTGGCTAGGGTATCCCTAAATAGTGTAATGCAATTTATGGGCCAACTAACTTTAATTAGATCATTTCGAGTCAAAATGCTAATTTTGCATCCAGGTGCTCTAGATTGCCCTTTTCTATCAAAATTTCTTACACGAAACATGTGTTTTTGTTATTTTCTATTGATAACATCCTAAATGGGATAATGGATCCAATGCATCTAAAATCACCTTCCAATTCTAATCCAATCAAATTTTGGACCAATATAAAGGCATTCTAATTAATTTGAGTAATTTGTGCACAAAGTGCTTAATCATGCTTAAGAGATAATTAATACAAATCAAGGCATAATTAATAATTCCATGGAAACTTGTTGAAAACTTATTTTTGGAAATGGATATTTAATATTTTCATCATCAAGTGACCTCATTTCTTGGGAAGACATCCCTAGGCCATAAATGCCATAAATATCAGGATTCATTCCCTCTATGCCTCATCAATGCCTTTCATTATGCCCTCCATGCCTCTTAATTTCCCTTTTTTCCAATGTCATGATGAGGATAATTATAAAATTAATTCTAAAAATTTAATTAATCCTCAACCACACATCTCAATCTTAAGATGGACAGTTCAAGTTTATTCTAGACATTTGCCAAAATCTATAAATAAGAGGCCTTACCACATCATTTATAAGACATGATTATGCAAAGTTATAATTCAGAATTGATTACAAAGCTTCAATCAACTAGTGTTACCATGAAAAATTGATTCTAAGCCAAGCCAAGCCATAAGCCAAAGGTGTTAAGGAGAGATGGAGGTAGATAAGCTTCCATTGCCAAGGACTTCATGAGCACACGCCAAGTAAGCCACTAAAACAAGCATTTTGGAGCATCCAAGGAAGGTAAAAGATGTTTTATTTTACATTTTATTTGTGTGTTTTATTCATGTTTATTGACTAGGCTCTCCCTAGTGTCTAGGCCAAGAGATGTTATGCTAGTTAGTGTGTTTTTTTTCATTTGGGAACTAACCCCTTACTAACCATCCTCTCTTGAGTCAAATTCATAGATCACATACAAATGCACCATTGAGGTGAGGCTTTAGATGTGCATGGGTGGTGACTCTAGGGTTTTCTTTGATTGGGAGGCATCCCATAGGTGATGTACTTATGGGATGATCTGATGGAAAGATCATGCTTGGTAGATGAATAGATGGGGAGATGGTTATTGGTGACATTAGAATAGGTAATAAATGTTGTAATTTTGAATTTTTATGATAGAACACTAGTTATATAAGATTGTAGATAGATATATTTGGAGATATATATGTGATCTAATATTTATCTAGTTTGAATTTTGTACATCCTATAGATGAGGAGGAGATCATATGGGTATCCCTAGTGGTGGGAGTACACCATGATATTCTAGATGGGTTGATGGTACCATACGACCTACCACATTAGATGATCCTATGGTATCATCTTCTCCAACTCAAGAAGGCTAGTTCAAACTAGTAGGGGAGGATACAAGGTAGCTACAAGAATGTAGATATGGGATACATCCACTAGTATGGGTGGGAATAGGAGAGGCAAAGGCATGGTAAGTCTTGGCTCAGGAGAGAACCATGCATATGGCTACCACTATTTAGCTAGGATTGGTATAGGCCCAAGTGGCCAACCTACAAGGATAGGTAGTAGGCTTGAGATCTCATACCTCTTTACAACATACTATTTAGAGGGGACATTTTGAGGCATCTATGGGTAAAATGTCTAGGCCACGAGATAGGCATGATGGGGCCCAACGATAGAGCTAAAGTGATTTATTTTTTTACTTTGTATTAAAAACACATGATATATATAGAGATATTTTATTTAGATAATTGGATGTTGATCTTATGGTTTGTAATTTGGTTTCAGTTTTGGATGCATGGATATATTTCTTTTTATCACATGTATTTTTCTTGTGTTATATATGCTATTAGAAAATATGTGTGTGGTTTTTTCTCTTCTAGCATTATGTGTTACACATGCATAGTTAAAAATAAACATGCAAAAAGACTTGGAAAAGTATAATTAATCAAAACCAAATGCACTATACAATATATCATGATGGGATATGTGTAATAACAAAAGATGACTAAGTATAATAAACCAAAAAGTGGTAAACAAGAGGGAATTTTTTTTTTAAAACCATGATAAAGAGTGGCACCAAATTAAAATAAGTAAATTCACACTAAATCACATTGGGAAGTATGAAAATGATTTAATAAAATAGAAAGCAATTGTAAGAACAATGGTATTATAACAAATCAGTTAAGTCAATAAATCATACTAAATCATGTTTGGAATTATAAAAGAGAAATAAAATTGGTAAAATGGTCTTAATTTAATCACACTAATTCCAGTTGGGAAGTATTAAAAACTTAAGAGAAATGATTGAATTCTTACATGCAATTAGAAAATAAGAAGATAAAAGTTAAATATAAATTAAGCATAAAACATACTAAATAAATATGGGAATCATATAAATGATGTTTAACTCATAATAAATCACATCTTATATCATATTTGACACATGTAATTTCATTGTGACTTATATTGGAAAATTTTGTGAGGAAGGCCAGGTTCTATCCATGGTCTTACACTGAAACTCACAAAGGGAACACCAATGATGTGGAAAGAATAGGAAAATATGTTAAAATGGGATTTTTGGAATGGTAATGTGAAATATTTAGTAATTTGTGAGGAAGGTTAGGTCCTACCCATGGTCTTACACTGTAACTCAAAAATGGAATCCTTAAGGGGAGTGATCAGTGAATAAAAAATAATTTCTCAAGAGGAAATATTAGGATTGTAGTGAGTGAAAAATGGAATGTAAGAAGCATAAGGTAGGTTTATTATGAAAATACCTTATAATACATGAGGCACACCAAGGACATGTGAAGACACTATGTGACTAGTGACCATCAATATATAGAGGATACATGTTCACTATAAATACAAAGTTGTGTAGGAAAATAAGTTTGGTAATCATATCAAATCATGTTGGAGGTTTTGAAAAAGAAAATTAAAATTGACCTACCTTCCCACAACATGTTCCATGTTTCTCGAGACCCCTTACAAAATCATCAGTCTACTACAAAGATTGGGTACTTACATGAGAAAGTAGGTAGCACTAAAATATTTTTTTATTCTTGTTTTCTAATCTACTGGCCTATCACACCCAAATGGACCTTAGCTCTATCATGAGGTCAAATATAAATTTTTATCTTCAATTAGAAAGAGAAGTTCTGCTTAAAATCATGTATTTTAGTGTCATTTGACTTTTGAAAAATATTAAATGTTGCCTTTTAGATCATTATCTTTTGTTAAATGATTTGGTTTTTGAATTTTTTTATGGATTTTATGATTCCTCCTCCATATGGAATTAAAATGACCAATAATGAGAGATAGAGTGATACACATTAATGATCTTTAGTCTTTGGTCTAAAAGAAGCTAAGTATCCAAAGATATGACTAACTAGAACACTTAGGCTTAACTATGAACCAACATGTTATCTCAAGTCTCAACCATGTGTGTGTTTAGTTTGAGAAAGGGAATAAAGGGGAAGAAAGGGAGATCCAAAGAAGGTCGATAAATGGATATTTTAATGAAATGAATTATTTTCTAACTAATCACATGGTAAAGAAGGAATGACTAAAGGGATCAAGTTTTGTATAACTATGTCACAATAATAATTATCCATGTTTATAGAGATAAGATAGTAAAAAATCATAAAAAATAACAAGGTAATCATAATAAATGAACTCAAAGAAGGAAAATAATAAAATTATTAAAAATAATCCATAAGATAACATAATGACATCATAAACATGTAATGCAAAACAAAAGTTATTGCTGATAATTTTGACCACAAGTCAAAATGGGTCAACTCCTTATAGTCAAGACCTGATATAGGGGTAGACCATAGTGTCATATGGTATTTTTTTGTCTATTTGATGTCATTTAATACCATTCTAACCTTGGTCATGATCTAGTTTATTATCATGTCATTTTGAGTCATCTAAGGGGACATACCATCATGGCATGTCACATGGGAATGAACAAGGCAATATGGTTGTAAATTTTACAAGTGTGCTTAAAAAATATTTTAGGTCAAAATTACTACATGGATATGATTCTTTTTGTCTTATAATCATCCCCTACAAATGTGGTGTCTTGACGAGTCCTCTATCTCCAGATACAAGACTTTAAAGATTAGCTAGTAGTGTGGGACGTATATGGGACTGTCAACATTAAGCTGAAGTAATTAGTCATTGGATTCAAAAAATACTTAATAATCTCCAATTTAATGAAATATTGACAAGTGGTGAGATCTTGTGTGATCATATCGTAGATCAATGACATGTGGGCAATCAGTGAGTCAAAAGGTCCTTATGGCATATCAAGATTTTGTACTCCTACATACAAGGAAAATCAATT
The DNA here is from genome assembly GCA_037957365.1 of Torreya grandis. Lineage (NCBI taxonomy): Eukaryota > Viridiplantae > Streptophyta > Pinopsida > Cupressales > Taxaceae > Torreya > Torreya grandis. Next base: position 362,940 of record JARHVA010003057.1, on the reverse strand, counting down.
ATCCATGTTTAAATAATAGAACCCAAGATCAATGACATGTATTTGATTTCATAGTAGAGATCCAATGGTGTAAGTGAGGGTCAATAACTCAGAGGATCTTGAGATTAAACATGAGACTACTAAGTGGCACAAGCACATGAATCAAATGGGATAAAAATAAACTCCAAAAAAAGCATGTAATACTTCCAAATGTCTAATGTTATATGCTTATGTCATAGATAAATGGCTAACATCAAAATTCAAATCAAAGAGAATCTAGAAGAGATCAATAGGGCAAATTCAACTAGATTATAGGGGTACAAAGTGAAGCTGCATGTCTAAAATATGATAGGTATATTTTAAAATGAAATGACAAATGTGGAAATGGGATGTTTCATTGGCAAAAATTTAAGATAGAATGATTCTATAGAAAAGAAAATACTTTGGACTCATATGCTTCCATGAAAGCTCAATCAAGATCTAAGAAGAATAATGACTATTATTTGTGAAGAATGAAGTCCAGGATACAAATGGATGATTTAAAATTATAAATAAAAGTATCTATAGGATATATAGTAGCTAATAAAATGTTTATTATTGTCATATAATGTGTCAACTCTCCTAATTTATTTTTAAATTCTTGAGAGATGATCCATAATGAAGGCAATTTCATAGAGACTAGCTGAAGGGTCTATACACCATTTGGAAGAATTTGTCATGGTTTATATGGACATTTGTCTTAGGAAACATGCATTGTTTATTTCACACTCCATTACCATATAATGTAAATATTTCTCATGCCTTGACATGTGGCATTGTGACCTTTGAGATTCTTTACTATAGTCTTTTCTCCTCCTTCTCCAATTCTATAAGTGGCTAGCATTTTGGCCTTTGTAAGATAATACCACACCATGTATGGTAAATCCATACTAGTTTTTAAATTTTAATTTAACTTAGAACAATAAATATGATATATTTTGAGCTCATATCTAATCTTATTAAAGTGTGTGAAGAGATGTATAGTGAATATCTAAGTGATATCAATTTATCCTTGCTTTTCCTCAGTCCTTCCATGTTTATTACAAGTGATTTCAACATAACAAGTTATTGAAGGGTATTTAAGTGTATGAATATATCCTAAGTGTATAATGAACCTTATTATTACAACTGATCTATGGTTTTACTTACCTTGGATAGTCTTCATGCATCTCACCTTCATATTGAAATACTAATGCTAGTGTATTTTAGGACTCTTAGGCTAGTGTTTTAGGCATTGTTTCTTTGTGAAAAAAGAACAATGGTCATGTGTAATACATATTGGTGTATTTACCTTTTATAATAGTTTTATTTAATACAACTTCTACCCATTTCCCCCCATAATAAAATAGTTATCATATGTGAAAGTACTTCAATATATATTTATGGAGCTAGCCCTTAAATCTAAAGGCTCACTTCCAACATATGTACACCCACATACCTAGAAGTGTTTTAATTTTTCCCAAATTTTGAATAGGATTACAAACCCTATTATAGGGTGAAATATTTGGTGACAACAATTATAACATGCCCAATGGGATGCATTATCTTCAAGATAATTCATCAAGGTGAATCCTGATCTTGACAACATCAACTACAACTTGGTGTGCTACTCAGCATTTGGAAACTCCATCAAGGTAAAATCTAGTTAAATACCATTTTCATATTATAATATTTCTCTTATAATTCATGGTTCTCACTAGGTCATCTTCTAGTAGAGTGATCAACCCCATTAATCCACATATTTAGCCTGAACTTCCACTTGAAGTTCAATATCATCAAGCTAATATACCCTTTGTAGAAATAGTAGATTTTTATAAAGAGGAAGAGGTTGAAGAAATTGAATATTTTAAAGAGTTTGAAAAAGACATGGCTAGACCTCATGCTTTACCTACCTTAAATACTAAAAATCCTATTCACCTTCAAGTGTATGATGTCATCCCTCCTAATGAGATAAAAGGTGTTCCCTTATTTAATGGTGATTGTCATGTTACACCTAGTAAACATATTAGGTATGTCTCCAAATTTTGTAGATTTTATAACATCACTCAAGAGAACATTTCCATTATATTCCTTGTCATGCCCCTTAGAGGTAAGGCTCTTATATGGTATAAGACTTTAAAAGGTGGATGTATCACATCATGGGATGAGTTCAGAGTGTTTTTGACCTCAAGATTTGGAAATGAAAGTGGCCATGCCTCTCTCATACATCATCTTAACATGATCAAAAAAGGACCCAAAGAAACAATGCATGACTTCATTGAGATGTTTCAAAAGACTTGGAATAGATTGCATCCTCCTATGAGACCACCTCCTAGTTTTGTATTCCGTATCTACTTGAGAGCCATTGGTATTGAAATTTATATCATAATTCAATCCATGGGAGGTTCCACTCTTCCTGAAGAATATGATATTACTATCAAAGATGAGAATGGTCTCATCTAAGATATAATATTTTCTCATAAGGTTTTTATGCCTCCATTGTCTTATAATTATACTAATACTCCATATATGGCCCGAATTACCAATGCTAACACTAAGTCTAGAGGTACTCCTAAGAAGGAAGATAATGTCATGGATAAAGATGCATAAATTCAAATGTTAATTGCTTATCTTAGGCAATATAACATTTAAATAGGTTCCTATTATAATCCTTACCCCTATTATAAATAGTATGGTCAACAATTTGGAAGGGGAATAGGTCAATGGAAGCCTAAATCTAATATGCCCACCATGTGTACAATCCTAACTCCACCACTAATGCAAGAGAGATGATACATATGCATAAAAACTTGGTGCAGGGAGAATATTGGTATCAATTCCAATTTATGGATGCTAATAAAGGTAGAGAGAAAGATCTTATTGCTCAAGGAGGAGTTTCTCCCCTCTTATCAACTGAAGATGAAGTCATGATGCAAATAAATGAAGGTGGATATCCTCAAGGGGAGATCTTCACTAATATCATAGTTTAGGACACTTTTGTGCTTACTCAAAAACCTCTATTGTAGATAAAACTATATAAAAGAGAAAGGATTTATGTGGTGATAGTAATGTGCCTATAAGCTCATTTAATCCTCATACAAAGCAACTAGGTATGATTGTAGGTGTGGCAAACTCAAATGACTCTATACATCTTCCAAATCAAAATATTGGAACGAATATTTATGGCACTCCAACTCCTCAAGTTCTAACACTTCCTTGCATCCAAGAATCTAATATAAAGTATTTATGGCTTCTTTAAACATTTTAGGATTATTGAAGAGTAATAAAACATCCATTTACCTTTGGGATGTTCTTCATATACCTAGTTAGAAAGAGCTCCTACAAAAATAGTTATTTACTATCCCTATTAGTGTCCCTTAGTCAAATAAAATTCATGATCATGTTGCTTTTAAAAATTATCCTAACACTATTATTGAAATATCCAATAGGGCTAAAAAACCTCTACCATTCTTTCTTACTCTCATAGTGGGTGACAAACTGGTCCATAACTACATAGTTGATAGCAAATATTCTACTTTAGTCATGCCCAAAGTGGTCGCTAATAAATTGGGCCTAAAGTATGAATATCATATCACATTATTTATCCAAATATATGGTACACCTTATAATATGATACGACTAATAAAAAACTTGAAGGTATTCTTGCATTATCGTCCTCGTTTTCCTATCCTTCAAGATATAGTTGTTGTCAGCCTCCCAACTCACTTTACTATCTACCAGTCAAGGGAATTTATAGCTAAGATAGGTGGATATCTCTCAACTTATTGGTATTTATTGGCCTTAAAAATAAGATATGGAACCAAGGTGACCATAAGGACTTGGCCTCTTGCAAGGTTTCATATTGAGCCCTACATTGAGATAAGTTATAATTTTAACTATGTTGTTCATGAAGAGAAGGATTTTATTGTAGATGATGGTACTTCTTCCAAGATTGAAGGAATTTATAATTTATTTCTTAATGAATATGATATAAATACTTATTATCATGCTCCTTATGCATTTATGGAGGAAATTGATCTAGGAATATATTATACACATGAAGAAGGAATACCAACACCTCTACTTACCAAAGAAGAAGGTGAAGATGATGAGATGTGGAAAATGTTTTTTGATGGTTTAAGAAGTATATTTGGTGTAGGAGATGGTGTTATGTTAGTATACCCATCTAAACAAAAACACTATGCTTCATATATATTCCATTTTAGTTGTACTTGTAATGTGGCTGAGTATGAAGGTTTAATTCATGGCCTTCAATGGGTAAGGAGAAAGCAAATCAAGAACTTACAAGCATATGGAGATGGTGAATTGGTTTTTCATCAATTTGGGAATGTGGTTTCTACAATTAACCCTTTTATTAAGTCATATAATCATAGTGTATGTGATTTTATTGAAAACTTCAATGTATTCAACATAAAATCAGTCCCAAGGGAGCAGAATAATCACACTAATAGATGAGCTGCCATAGGAACTCAATTTGATACTCCAACTACCATAAAGGAAGAGGGGAAGTAATCTCACATTAAGATAATTTTTAGACCTTATGTACCTGATAATTAAGTGTATTTTAAAGTATTTGATAGTGACAAATACATTGCATGCTTCTTGCAAAATGAGGCTGAGTTTTCTTCAAGGAATAAAAAGAGACTCCAAGAATAATTTGGTGATCAGATTGTGAAACTAAGGATAAATAAGATACCTAAGGTTATGGTGACCTTATAAATTATCTTCAATTATAATGATTAAAATAAAAATGAAAAAATGATTATGTCTACAAAAGAGGAGAACTATGAAAGAGTCTTGATCTTCAAAGATAGACTCCTCAAACTAGGCAAGTATATTCTACATTAGAGAAACAAGCATTGATTGAGTTGTGTAAAGAGTTTCCTAATATATTTGCTTAGAAATATAAGTAACACAGAGTATTTTATCTTAGCATATCACACCATACCATTGAATTAGAACCTAGAATTAAATTGGTTAGATAGAAGTAAAGACCCATCAATCCTAAGGTTGAGCAACTCATGAGATTAGAGCTCACTAAACTCTTTGAATCTAAAAGAATCTTTCATATCAAGCATTAAACATGGGTAGATAACCTTATGCATGTTATGAAGAATAATGGGGAGATAATACTTTGTGTGGACTTCAAAGATCTAAATAGGGTGTCACTCAAAGATCACTATCCCCTACTTTCAATGGAATGGATCTTTCAAGTTATATTAAGATCTCAAAATTTTTCTCTCTTAGATGGATACTCAGGTTATAATCAGATTATTTCGAATAAGGATGATTAATTTAGGACAAAATTCACTACTAAATGGGGTACTTGTGCTTATAAAAATATTCCATTTGGTTTGTCAAATGATAGTGCTACCTTTCAAAGAGCAATGGAGATGGCCTTCAAAGGTTTGATCAATGAGATGTTGGTTTATCTAGATGGTATAACAATGTTTTCTAAAGATGCTAATGAACATATTCAACACTTGAGACAAGTGTTTGAAATATGTATGAAGTAAGGAGTATCTTTTAATCTAAAAAAATGTATATTTTCTATCTATAAAGGTAAGTTTTTAGGACACATTATTTTCAAAGATGGTTTGGCTATTGATCCTAAAAGGATAGAGGTTATTTAAGCCCTATCATTTCCCTTAATAAATTTCTCAAAATTTTCTTAGGTAAGATAAATTTTGTAAGGATATTCATACCTAGTTTTGTATCTTTGGTGAAACTTATCATAGCCATGCTAAAAAGAATCAGGTCTTTTCTTGGACTAAGGAATGTAAGAATAGTTTTGAGGCCATTAAGAAATTTTTTTCACAAGATTATACTCTTGTGAATCTTGATTATGCTAAATACTTCATAGTTTATTAATTTTCTAACTTTGATACTATCTCAACTATGATAATGAAAAAGAATAATGAGAGTGTCGAATAACCAATTGCATTCTTTAGTCAAGGTTTTGAAGATTATGAAATCAAGTATACTATTATTAAAAAGCAATTCCTTGATGTTGTAAGAGGACTAAAGAAGTTTAGGTATATGGCTTCAAACAATAAAATTCATGTTATGGTCTCTCATCCTAATACAAATGAGTTTCTTTTGAGTAAAGATCTTAGTGAGAAGAGGGCAGGGTAGATCACTAAGGTAATGAAATATGATGTTGATATCAAATTAAGAAAGTTGATAAGAGGTAAGGACCTTTGTGAATATATAGCTTCAGATCTTCATGAGTTAAGAGAATAGGTTTTAATCGATCATGATTTCCCCCAACTAGTTGGTTCCTTGTATATTTATATTTGGACACAAGATGTGACCAGATTTATTTAAAGTGGTGAGTATCCTAATGATATGTGTAGATCTCAAAGGAGATATTTTACATTGCAAGCTATTCCCTTTTACCTAGTAGATGGTGTAATTTTTAGAAGAGATACTAATGGTGTATTATTTAGGTACATTGAAAAGGACCAATTTGGATTTCTCCTTGAAAAGTTCCATGATGGAATAACATGAGGTTATTTATTCCCAAGAATTACAACTACCAAGATCACAAGGGTAGGATATTATTGGCCTAGCCTCTTCAAGGACTGCCATGTCTAGGTGAGAAAGTGTGTACAGTGTTCATTCTTTATGGTAAAATAAAATATTTCAGCTCTTCCTTTGAAGCCTATCCAAGTGGATCAACCTTTCATGTAATGGGGTCTTGATTTCATTGTCATGATAAACCCCCCATCAAGTGTTGATCATAAATGGATACTCATAAGCAACTGACTACTTTATGAGGTGGGTTGAGGCAATAAAATTGAAGGAAGATAATGATAATTTCATCTTTGAGTTCTATGAGATCATCATAATAAGGTTTGGTACTCCTACTATAACTTTTTAGACACCTAAATCTGACCACCAATGACTTCCAACTAGGCTTTTCACTAATTTCCACCCAAAATGCATAATTTGGCCTAAAAACACTAAAACATGATAAATGATGTGAAATTGAAATATTCAAGAGCCAATTTTGGCTAGGGTATCCCTAAATGGTGAAATGTAATTTATGGGCCAACTAACTTTGATCAGATCATTTCGAGTCAAAATGCCAATTTTGCACCTAGGTGCTTTGGATTGCTCTTTCATATAAAATCTCTTCCACAAGATGCATGCCTTTATTATTTTCTATTTATAACATCCTAAATGGTATAATGGTTCCAATGCATTTGACATTGCCTACCAATTCCAATCCATTCAAATTTAGGACCAATAACGAGGCATTCTGATTAATTTGGGTGATTTGTGCACAATGTGCTTAAACATGCTTAAGAGCTAATTAACCCAAATCAAGGCATAATTAAGAATTCCATGGAAAATTATTTTTGGAAATGAATATTGAATATCTACATCATCAAGTGACCTCATTTCTTGGGAAGACATCCCTAGGCCATAAATGCCACAAATATCAAGATTCATGCTCTTCATTCCTCACCAATGCCTTCCATGATGCCCTCCATGCCTCTTAATTACCAATTTTTCCAATTTCATGATGATTATAATTATAAAATTAATTCTAAAAATTGAATTAATCCTCAACCACACATCTGCATCTCAAGATGGATGGTTTAGGTTGATTTTAGACATTCTAAAAAATCTATAAATAGAGAGGCTATGAACATCATTTCTAAGTCTTGATAATGCAAGTTTATAATGTAAAAATGATTCCAGAAGCCATTGCAATTAGTGTTACCATGACAAATTGATTCTAAGCCAAGCTAAGCCAAATCCACAAGGTGCCAAGGAGAAGAGGAGTAGCCAAGCCTCTTTTAATGAAGACGTCATGAGCACAAGCTAAGCAAACCACTACAACAATCATTTTGGAGCATATAATGAAGGTAAAAGAGGGTTTATTTTGAATTTTAGTTGTGTGTTTTATTCATATTTGTTAACTAAGCTCTCCCTAGTGTCTAGGCCTAAAGATGTTATGCTAGTTAGTGTGTTTATTTTATTTTGTTTTTATTTTGAAATTAACATGATACTAACCATCCTCTCTTGAGTAAAATTATTAGATAACATTGGCACACTCGATGGAACTAAACACATCCCACACATGAAGAAGATCATTTTTTAGCTTTAAAATCTTCATTTGGATCACTAAAACTCTTTTAATTTTATTTTCTAACTTTATTTTGCCATTTTTCTTTGTCACAAGTTTACACAATAACTAACATCGATTAGTATAACTAACATCAGTTGGATAGCTATTATCAATCACTATTGGTATAACTAATGTCAGTCAAATACCTATCATTGGTTAATAAGTGTAATAATCATTAGTTATATGACCAACATCAGTCACTATGTTTTTCTTAAAACTCAAACTTGAGAGCTCTTTGCTGGAAGTTCATTGTTTCAAACCCAAAAGAGCTTCAAGGCTAAAGGACATGCTAACATTTTTGTTGTAGGACCAAGCTTGAAATTTTCTAAAAAAATGTTTAGATCACCTTTTGAATGCTTAAAAATGAATTATAAACATTATTTTGGTGCTTAATGCAACATTTAGGTGCTTAATTAAGTTTTTAGAATTAGTTTTTAAAGTTCACAATCTTAAGACCAAGGGGTCAAATGAACACCACCTCATTTTCATTTGGGCTTAAAAATGAACTCATATTTTCAAGATTTTTATATTCAATAGTTTCTTGATCTAATTTTTGTTTGGAAAAAAAGAGGGGTGTTACATGTATGCTCTTCTATTTGTCCCCTTTAGGGAACCCTTAGAATCAAAAATTCCATTACTATTACAAGTAGCCTAGTCCAAGGATTAGAAATAAATTCATCTAAAGCACTCCCCAAAAACTTGTCAAAGGTTGGGTGACCTTGAAAATGACCCTGAAGTATTTCTATTTCATGTTTTCTTTATTTTATGTAAACTTGGCTTATGAGGGGGACTTCATCACCTCCCAAAAGTAATTTAGGGAAGCTTTGACCCAGGGTTTCACCTCCTAGCATTGACTTCATTTGGTTCCTAATTGGAGTTAAACATGGGATGTAGTGGCACTTTCAACATCACACAACATTTAGTGAATAATAGGATGTAGTGGATGAAAAAAGGACTAGATCTTTTTGAAAAATCCAAGTGATATGGACCCAAAATCCATGATTTTATTTTTTATTTTTTGGCATGAAAGTCATTGTGCAATTGATTCCCCTAGAATGTTCAAAAACTTGTTAGATTTTAGACAAATCCCCACTTGGTATGGAAGTATTATTGGTGCAAGGTGCACCTCAAGGTCCATGTCATAGTAATGTCATTTTAGATAAGGGGGTGTAAAAAACTTACTATATAATGTGCATTTACTTTTGGATCAAAACTTAAAATCCTCTCAAATAATGTATATTGATGGATTCCAACAATACCAAGAAACTTTTTCAGTTTAGAGTCTAAGAGAAATTAATTAGTTGGGTTTTGTCCTAAATTAAAGTCTTGTTTGGAGTCAAAAATTGGTGTAAACAAATAATTCAAAACAAAAACATTGTCCTAATTTTCCTTTGAACAAAGAGCCAATATGTTGCCTACGTAAGATCATCAATTTAACTTGTTCAAAGTTCATTAAAAGTTTGGGAGTCATATCATCCACTTTGGCATAGTTATGATGCCCAATTGAGTCTAGGCCTTTACCAAAGTTGTTAAGTCCTTCACTTATAATATAAATTCAAAGTTTCACCTTTATAAGTTCATAGGGTTGATGAGGTAAGTGGGTTCACCATTTTCACTAAACTTTAGGGAACTTAGGTTTAATTTCCAATTTGGGTTGAAGGCCATTTAAGACTCATAATTATTGTCATCATTTGATAGACTTAAGCCATTTTTTGATAAACACTTACACTTTGAGTCTTTACACCACAACATTTTGAGTCAATAAAAGTAGTGTTATGCTGTCAAAATTATAGGAAACCATTTCTACCTTAATGATTTTTTGAAAAAAAAAATTGTCACACCTTTTGGGTAGTGTAGCATCATTATGTTGCCTAAAACATTAAAATATTGTTTCGTATACCTCTTGCATAGAGTTTAAATTTGTTCCTATGCTTTCAAACCAATTTGAGTGTACTTTTATGATCCTTTGTCTATCACAGTTATACCATTCACTTTTGTCTAGCTTATTTGTTAAAAGAACCATGTTTTATACCATTATTTGTGAGAAAATAAACTATTTCTAAGTGTCTTTTGTTTCATACCTTATACCTAGTTGATCGAATTCATGTCTTAGAATCAAATGCCTAGTGTTTGCTAGAAGTGTTTCAAATCTATTAGATTAAAACTTTCATCTATTTTCAAAGTCTAGCTTTTGACACCTTTTGGTCAAGAGTCTTAGCACATGCCTTGTTTGAGCCTAGCTTTTGATGTTGCATTTGGCCAAAAGACCTAGCAACTTTTAAATTCTTAGATTACACTGATTTAAAACAATTCAACCTTAGATTTTGCCATTTTGATTTTTAGTCCATTTACTTGCTTATCTTTGTGTGAACAGTGAAATGTTAGATACTTCATGCTAGCTTATTTCCTCACAAATATTTGCATAAACATTTTCATCCTTTTTGATGAATCTAGACCAAGTTGGAACATCATCTATATTAGATATTGTCCTTTTTAAAGTTTGTGGAAATCTTTGACCTTTTATCGTAAAGAATTGACTATTGATCCCAACATGTATTCCTACACTTTTAGTGGACTCATGTACACTCTAGGGGTTAGTAATGTAGTTACACAAGAATAAAAGGTGCAAGAACCCTATGCAGATAATATTCCTTATGAGATGGATTCTTATCCCTCTTATAATACCCAATTAAGGGCATAAATCCAAGATCCATTGGCTAATTATTTGGTTAACACACCACCTTATTCAGAACAAGACCAAGAACAAACCACACAATACCTAGCTATAATAACCACAACTAACAAACTAGTTCTTCAATAGTCACACTCTACTAATGCACCTTCCACATATGATCCATTTTTGTTTGAGCAACATTTATTAGTGAAACAAATATGAGATTTTGGTTAGAGATATAGAGGTAGGGGCCAAGTTTCTAGTATACTTCCCCCATGAAAATATACCTAGCCTAGTAAGAGTGCCCCACAATATCATTTACGATCAACAAGCTTCTTTTAGCAATCCTATGGCTCTAGTCCAAAAAACATATTAGGACCCTAATCTACCTAATAGAGGCAAAAACATCATGGAAGACTACTTTAACCAAATACATATAGCATATCAAATCTACCTGAATCTAATACATAATTTTAATTAGATGAACATGATGAGCAAACCTCTTATTGACTTAGTTACTTCAACAGGAGTGTTGATAGAGTTAACTAGACAAGAGAATCTAAGTTCCAACCTATTCATGAAAACCACTTTGGTAGATAACTTGATGCATATGCCCATTATTGAATAATTATCATCAACCTCTACACAAAATAATGAGCCAAACATAGTGGATAATGTGCAAATAGTGTCCAATCCCAATCAAAGTGGTACTAATGTACAAACAACTAGCCAACAAAATGTGCCTATAGTTAATTCCATAAGTGGATTATCATACTAGGGAGTAGGATTTTCTACATCCTGACCTCAATTGATTGCTTCCTCAAGTGTGCAACTTATAGGATTAGGTAGTCAAATAATGTCCAATGTCATGCCTCAATGATATAATGTAATGAATCCTACTACTCCTCAATAAGTAACACGTAGTATTCCAAAATAGTAGGCATAATATACTATACCAATGTAACATAGGATAAATACATTTCCACCTTAATCTGTGGTAACTAATGTTTGACCTCACTAGGTAACAACAAATATACCTCTTCAGTCACAAACTAATATGCTAATCCAAAACCAAGTAATGACTAGTCAATAATGTGTAAATATTGGTCAGCAATAGATGCTAAATCTACAACCTATTTTCACTTCCCCATAGAGATTGGTGCAACAAGGAAGTTCCCATGTTTCTCAAGTACCTACTAGACAACTATTTGTTAAAAATGTGCCACAAATTTAGAGACAAGGTCTTGGTCCATAAGTTCTCACTCAACAAAAAGGTTTTATTAGTCGATAGCATGTCCCTTTTCAACCATAGTAGGCATAGTATAGTTATATCCCTCTATCCCAACCATAAAATCCTCCAAGTCAAACCTTTATCACCAACCCAAACTAGAATATCTCACAACCAAATGTGAAATTTCAAATACATCCTAATCCATGTATGAATATTCCTGGTCCATTCCCCAACCAAACCAATATACCCCAGTAGGTATCTCCATCATACCTTGGTCAAAGTGTCCCACTTTTGACCTCCCAACCATCTACCTAAACCAATATTTTCCCTCAAATCAATGTTCCTTCTAGGTTCCTATCCCATGAATTACAACAGATGAAGGATGCAATTGATACCATTCAAGCTAAGAAATAGACTAAAAAGTTCAAATTAGATGACATGTGTTCCTATCTATTCAACATGGAGTATTTTTAGATACCATTTCCTTCAGGATACAAACCACCAAAATTTGACAAATACAAAGGGAAAGGTGACCCTAAGGCTCATTTGATTGAATTCTTTGTTGTATGTCAACCAATGGCATATAGTGACATATACCTTTTTGTTATTTTTTCTAAGGAGCTTGGCTAGACAAGCCTTAGAGTGGTGTTTAAAGTTGCCAAAAAAAATAGTAATAGATTTTGATGATTCTTTTGATAAGTTTTGTAACACTTTTCCTATAATCCCGAGCATGAGATTTCATTAGTGGACTTAACGCAAGTAAAGAAAAAATATGGTGAGATTTTTGTAAGTTATCTATAGTGATGGAGAGCACTTGTAAGCCATTTCACCCATAATTTACTAGATAAATAATTAGCCATTGTGTTTACTAAAAATTTGCATAGTGAGATAGCTTATCATTGAGAAATACAATGTTCACATACTTTCAAAGAGATCATTGATAAAGGTTTGTTGATCAAGTGAGCACTCATCAATAAAAGAGTCATCAAGCTTAATTCAAATAATCAAAATAAAGGTACCAATAAGGGAAATGGCCAACATCAACATCCCATTCAAGCATAAACATTGCAACTAGCACAGACTAATAACCAAGAAAGATCGAAGCAATTCAACCACAATAGGAATGTTGTGAGAAATAGAGTAACCAAATCATATCATGTCTAAATGGTGAAAACATCATCTTCACCACCCTTTTAGCTTACTCCTACCCAATAATCTCTCCAACCAATTTCACAAGCACAACAACCAAGACCTACATAATAAATATAGTAGCCTTTACCATTACAAACCCCTCCTCCTAAGAGAATTGTGCCTACACATCATGTCCTTAGTGACCTAAGAGAACCTATTGAGTTTGTATTTCATAAAAAAATTTCCACTAATCTGATTAGTTGGCTTATTCCAAAGCATTATTCATAAGGCATTCCTTATCCTGATTGGTACCATGAAAATGAATTATGTGACTATCATCAAGTCAATGGGCATAATATATGAAGATGTGTCCAAATCAAGCATTTAATTGAGAATATGTTAGAAAATGGGGAGATAACATCAAATAATGGTGCTTCCACTTCAAATCAAACTCTTGGGATTTATCAAAACCCATTTTCCTAACATAACAATCAGTAACATCAAAATAATTAACAATAATAATAATAATAGTAATGACCAGTGTAGCTACAAAATCTATAGTATCAAAATCAAAAGACAAACCAGTAGAATTAAATAAATTAACAATAAAACCCAAAATGACAAAATAATGGACAAAACCAAGGTTAAAATGGTAATAACCAACAAACTTACCATGTAGTTGCACATGACTACAACAAGGTTATAGGTTATATTGCAGGGGGTAGCATTAATACCATCTCCATTAATCCTAAACCAAGCACTAATCAACCTAGACCATTGCTAAACAACAAAATTCAACCAAATTACATGGATAATCTTTCTTGACCTAAGAGTGAATACAGGCAAATTAGTAAACTAGGACTTCCCCTTTTAGACCTTATATTGATAACTCATCCTTACCACATGACCACACATGAGTGCTCCAATAACTGAAACTTGTCCTATCTGGTCCCACACCATTCCCAAAATTTGTTAGAAATAATGGTCTAGTATTTAATCTTGATTGTGTAATCACAACTCAGAGGTCAAAGATTGCTATCCCAAGCCCACAACCATTTACCACTTTGCCTATCATCTAACCAACCATTCAGCCTTAGAATAAATCATTCAATCCTAACCCAGACAAGAAGTTTGATATTTTTGAACAATTGTAGAAGACACCAGCATAAATTTCTATTTTATATTTGATGTGAACATCATTAATCCACAAGAACATCTTGAATGAGTTTTTAACCCAATCCACTATTTCTAGTGACATATCCCCTGATAAATTTCAAGCTTTGGTTGGACACCTAGCTCCAGACCAATAAATCATATTCAACCAAAGCGATATGTCTTCCCTTAGCCCATTCCATAATAATCCATTATACATATAAGTTTATATAAGATGGCATAAAGTGAAACATGACCTTATAAATAATGGATCAAGCCTCAACATAGTGTCTCTAAAGCTCATCAATCTTCTTGGGTACACAATGGAAGATCTCCAACAAAAAATGATAACCATCAAAGCCTATGATAATCAAGAAAAAAATCACAGGTCAAAATTAGCTTACCGGTTATCATTGGGCCTTTAACCCATGATACACTATACCATGTGCTTGATCTTGAGTTGTCATACAATATGCTTCTAGGTAGGGCTTGGTTACATGAGATTTGTGCAGTCCTGTCAATGCTACACTAATTTATCAAGTTTTCCCACTTAGGGATGGAAGTGAATATTCTAGGAGATTTACAAACATATGAACACTATAAGCATCTTGAGGCTGAATTTCAAATCTATAATTATCAGTACCAGAGGAATCCAAGCTCTAAGCAAGATAAAGGAAATGCCATACTTATTGATCCCTCACCAAATAATTACATAGATATTAATACCTTGGATTCTCTTTCCCACATGTAACCTCCTAAAGCTTCTAATCATTTCACCATTTCAGATAATGGATCAGGAGAGTATGTAACCCATGATACATTTCATATTACCAATATTCCTCAAAATTTGAAAACCTTTGGGTGACCTAAAGTCACCCCACATATGCATTGACAAAAAAAGAACAAAGATAAGAGACTTATCACATTTGTACCATCATATGTCCTAGAACTGGACCCTCTTGAAGGGGATGAATCATGGTTATACAATGACAACCAAGTTGATTACTATAAAAGTGTAAAGTATAATATTCCTAATAGGATCATGGAGCATCACAATTATGAAGGAAGAGGCCTTAAACCAAATCAACAAGGAACCATCAAGCTAATTTCCATGACTAAGTATTAAAAACCTTATGGACTTGGGTTTAAACTACCTAGGAGTGACCCCACATATCTTATTCAAACTCCATCACTAGCGACTAGTGATGATGATGCTGATAGTGAAGTATAGTCTAATTTTAGCCTCACCATTGATGACCTAGTTAAAACTAACCTAGTTGATAACAATGCCATTTTTATCCTTACCCTGGTCATTCATTGCAACCCATTGCCATTATATTATCCCCAACTGATAGATTGGGTCCAACAAGAATTTAGTCGACCAATTGATGAGTTCTAAAATGATGAGGCATTCTGTGACTTCTTAGGCCTTAGAGGTAACCTTCTATTGGGAGATCACAAGTCAAGATTCTCAATTACATTGGATCCTATAGCCTATTTTAGAGAGCAAGTGAACACCCTTAGCCAAAAAAAATAAGTAAAACATTGATGTCCCAAAGTGAAAACCTCTTTGAGGCACTTTTTGACCAGTGAAAAAGTAAAGATAAAGGCTAGTCTAGTGATGAAAACCTGTTTCAGGTGCCATTAGATGGGGATGTTCATTCTTCTTCAAATTTAGACTAGGAGACCACCAACAATGAACTTGAATATGTATTTGAGTTTAATTTTGCATAATAACAAGTATTTGATCAAATTATTCAATAATTTTTACTATTTTTGTTATATGGCTAGTTCTCCCATTAAGGGACTCATATTCATTATGCTTAGGAAAAGTTCAAGAGCAAGTCCTAGTAGAGGACCCTGATATAGTTCAATAGTTCAATTCATTGCCTATTATCCTAAAATATAGTTTGACCCTTCTAGTTGAAGATACAACAGAGGTAAATATCATGATTCCATCAGACCTAAAATGGATAAAATTAGGCACATCCCTCATTGAGGAGGAACATGAAGTTTTTACATCTCTGTTGAGAGAATTTGTAGATATCTTTGTATGGGCTTATTTTGATATGCCAGGTTTAGACCCCACCTTGGTTCTATACCACCCTGTGGTTAATCTTGATGCCAAATCAATAAAACAAAAGCTATGTAAGATTCATCCTCATATTGCTATATTAGTAAAGAAAGAGTTGGAAAAACTCTTTGAAGCAGGATGTATCCGATCTAATAACTACTCAAAATGGATCTCTAATGTGGTAGATATTAGTAAAAATCTTGAAGGGATCAAAAATTTTATTGATTTTCAAGACATCAATAAAGATTATCCTAAAGATGATTTTCTATTACCTAATATTGACATGATCATTGAATCTATGATAGGTTATGAAATTATTTCACTCATAGATGGATTTTTAGGATATAACCAGATCATAATAGCACCAAAATACCAACATAAAACAACATTCACCACTCCATAGGGAACATTTTATTATCAAGTAATACCATTTGGCCTTAATAATTTTAGAGATACATATCAAATGGCCATGACTATCATATTCCATGATATGATGCATGATATTGTTGAAGACTATGTCATTGACATATTAGGAAAATCCGAAACCAAGGTTGATCATCCAGTAGTGCTACATAATATATTTGAAAGATTATGGGAGTATAAAGTTATACTCAATCCAAAAAAATGTGTGTTTGGCATAACCTCAAGAAAATTACTTAGCTTCATCGTGTCTCATAGAGGTATTAAAGTTGATCTAGATAAAGTCCATGCTATAGCTGAGATGCCACCAACAACCAATTTAAAACAATTCCATAATTTGTAGGGTAAGATCCAATCAATTTGATTTTTCATCTCTCAGTTAGCATATAAGTGTCATCCATTTACACACCTTATAAAAAAGGGAGTTGCATTTCACTAGGGTGATCATTATTGAACAACTTTTCAACAACTCAAAGACTATCTTATTAATCTACCTATTTTATTACCTCTTATTCTAGGTTACCCATTCTTATTATACCTATCATCTATTGACCATGCTCTGGGGGCACTCTTAGTTCAAAATGATGACAATGAAAAAGATAATGTTGTATACTACCTAAGTCATACCTTGGTCACATATGAACATAACTATGCACCTATTGAAAAATCTTATCTGGCCATGGTCTTTATAGCTAAGAAGTTGTTCCATTACATGTTGAATAATAAGACCATGGTCATTTCAAAAGTATATATTCTCAAGTACCTACTATTTAAAATAGATTTGAAAGGTAGAATGGCTAAATGGATCATGCTTCTCAGTAAGTTTGACATAGAGTATGTCAATCAAAAGGTAATTAAGGGACAAGTTCTTGTAGATAAACTTGTTGAAGTACATCTCATAAACACACAACCACTCACATTTAAATTTCTTGATAAATCCATAATGACCATCATTGACACACCCCTTGAGGAGCAACCCTAGAAGATATATTTTGATGGTTCATTTACTACACATGGATCGGGGGTAGGCATATTTTTTATTACACCATAGGGGTATCTAATCCCTAAATTATTCAGAATCAACTTTCCTTGTACAAACAACATAGTCAAGTATGGAACACTTATTATAGGAATTTGACAAGTAGTGCATTGGAACATATCTCATCTCTAAGTTTATGGTGATTCTCATTTAATCATCAATCAGGTCACAAATCATTTTTATACCAAATATGACAAGTTGGTTCCATATAAAGCCATGGTCGACACTCTTAAGCAACAAATTGCCAACATTTAGTTTGAGCACATACCAAGCGCTAGTAATAGAACTATAGATGTCATGGCTACTATTGGCTCTCTAATTTGACAAACAAATAAAGCTAAAGAGTATTAGTTTCTCATTGAGAATTTGTCAGCACCAGCTCATGAACCTTCAACCATTGCAATGATTTGTGATATTATTGGTCCTAATTCTATCTAGTACCCAGACCTTTATAAATACCTTCATGACCAGGTTCTACCATCTAACCTATGTCAAAAACAAATAAAAGCCTTCATTCATCATTCCTCTCATTATACTATACTTGGATCTACCCTTTACCATCATAGTTTTGATGGAACTCTACTTCATTGTTTAACTTTGATAGAGTATACCCTAGTATTAAGAGAAGTACATGAAGGGATATGTAGATCTCATTTTAGTAGGTCACTCCTATCCAAAAATATCTTACGTACTAGTTATTATTGGCCCATGATGGATGTAGATGCCACTACATATGTAAAGAAGTGTGACAAATGTCAACAACATGCTAATCTAATTCATGCCCTAGCCAAAACTCTAAAATTAATGTTGACACCATGGTTATTTTATATATGGGGACTTTACCTCATTAATAAGATCAACCCCACTTCATCTAACAACCATAAACATATCCTTATCGCTACTGAGTATTTCACATAGTGGATTGAATCTATACCCCTCACTTATGTGACTGGAAACAAAATTTCCAAATTCATCTTCAATCATTTAATTTACTACTATGGTATCCCCTCTGATGTTATATCTGATAATGGAGGATCATTCAAGAACAAGGATGTAGACCAACTATGTACTGAATATAACATCACACATCATTTTTTTACAACATATTACCCTCAAGGTAATGGCCAAGCTGAAGTATCCAACAAAACCATTATCAATATTCTCTAAAAAAATATCAATGATATCAGTCATGATTGACACCTATAGATATTTCTTACCCTTTGGGCATACCATACCAATCATTATACCCCCACAAGAGCCACTCCATACTTGTTTATGGTACTAGATCTATCCTTCCCATTGGGGTTGAATTGCCTTCACTATGCATCTATTTCAAGCATGTACATAATGATCATGACTATCGAGTAGCTCACCTACAAGAGCTAGACCTACTTGATGAGAAATGCACAACCATGCTCAATAATCTTCAAGTGTATCATAACTGACTCAAAGGCCATTATAATCAGCATGTTAAGTATAGAAAATTTGAACTTAGTGATCTTGTTCTTAAAGAAAAGCAACATAATACCATGGCTGAGAAGAATCATAAAGGAAAATTCAAACCAAACTAGATAGGGCCTTTCATTATTACTATAGATTATGGATTATGAGCATACAAGCTTACCACAATAGATGGAGATGAAATTCCTGAGTTGATGAATATTATTCATCTCAAACGATAATATGCTTGAGTGCTAAGGTATATTTTCTATAAGGACCATTTCAATTATGCCATTTTATCACTATTATTTTTTTATAAGTATCATCCTTCTCTATCCTCTTAGTTGTATTCACTTTTTGCTTCTAACCTATTAGCCCTGTGTGTTCTAAATCTTAGCCTATTTGACCTTCATTTTTTTCATTCATTACACATTTTTAACATCAATGAATCTGATCAGTTAGTTCAAGTATTTTAAATAGAGATCATATTTTGAAGTAGTGTGATAGAAGTTTTGGCAGTTGCATCCTTCATTTGTTATTCCTTTCTTATCACTGATCTTGTTAGTAATTATAACCACCTTTGGGAAAATTAGTACCATTGATCTATGTCATTGTATCTTAGTTATAACCACCTCTAGGAAAACTAGGGGAAACATTTGTTTATTAAGCCTTAATTTACCAACTTGCCACTTTCTATGTCATACTTTACCTTTTTACTAACTATGGCTATTATATTTGCATTGACTACCACACTAGTCAAATTCCTCTACTGTAAGGGTAGAACTACAGTGACTTGAGGTCCTACTCTACGAATATGTAGACAACACTCGATACTTGTTGAGGTCAACTCAGTCACCCTTTCTACCATTCTCTTACCATTTTGTGAGTAACCTAAGCCACACTCTCACCATTTTGTGAACAACCTAAACCATGCTCTCATCATTTTGTGAGCAACCTAAGTTTGACTGCTCCCATCATTTTATGAGCTTGAACCATTTAGTGTCTTGTCATTCTTAATTGAGTTGATATACTCCAAAATAATTCTAAAAACATTTTAAAAATAATTAGAAAAGAACAACAACATTGACCACTTATTTGCCTTAAGGATTTTGGGAACCCTTACTAAGTTATAAGCAAATCACTTGTCACTGAGTTTCCACATCCTTTTTGTACTTTTCTCTCATGCACTTCCCATTTTGCAAGACCATTCCTATTATTATATCACATTCATTCTATTTTTTTCCTTAGTTATCACATTTTTCCCATTCCCTAAGAGAACTACATTTGGCCTAATGTTTTTTATTAGATATTACATCCATGGAATTATGTAGGCAACATCCACTTACTTAGTACATATAGAGATAGCTCAGCCACCCCCTTCCTTTACTTCTATTCTCCCATTTTGTTCGTTTGTTAAGTTTTCACCTATTTTATATGGGCAATGTTCATATGGTTACTATTACATTGTTTGTTTGTTTATTTGTTTTTATTTTTGTTTTTACTTATTTTATTTGTTTGTTTGCCTATTTGTTTTACTTTAGTACTATTTCCTTAATTTTGTTTATGTGTGTTCATTGGGTGATTCCTTGCCCACACTTACAATTAAATCCATCCATATTCATATGTTTACATTGTTATCATGGTTTTTATCATTGGTGCATTATTTTCTATTGAGAATTAAATTTTGAGAGTTAGTCCTTATGCATATTTTAGCCAAGTCCTTATGATGTTATACCATGATGCCTACCAACACATGTTACAAAAAACCTTAGCTTCAAGAAGTTTATTTAGTAATGGTAGCATCAACAGCTCTTTAACATTGATATCTTAATTCAATCCCAATCATATCCCAAATAGAGTAATTAACCATGAAATAATTTGAACCTTTATTAGTTCAAA
Source organism: Torreya grandis (assembly GCA_037957365.1). NCBI lineage: Eukaryota > Viridiplantae > Streptophyta > Pinopsida > Cupressales > Taxaceae > Torreya > Torreya grandis. The sequence continues at coordinate 341,722 of JARHVA010003057.1, read as the reverse complement.
TGATCATCTCCCTACCGGTAGCATCCACTATCAATGGTGGCATCAACATCTCTTTAACAATGATATCTTGATTCACTCCCAATCATATCCTAAATAGAGTAATTAACTATGAAATAATTTTAGCCTTTATTAGTTCAGATGAGTATCTCCCTAATAGTAGGTTGTTCTAATTCATCATTACCCTTTGTGTTAAGTTATCATCATCCTCAACCAAGTTTATCATGTTTTCCATAATCGAGGTCTAATGATTATAACCACCTATGGGTAAATCATTACACATCATCCCACCTATATTTCTCAATGATTGTAGACACCGAAATCGTGTCTACCCCTTGGTCCTTTCTCCCCCCTTAGTCCCCTTTGGTCCACTTAACCACTCCTAACCTATGTCTTGTTAATTTGAAATAATTATCTTATTTCAAATTAATAATTCCCTCTCCTTGCCACCTTACTACCCTTGGATACCCTTCTTGGATTCCCTTCATTCCCCACATGGCCAATATTAATGCCTAGACTCCCATTCCAACTTCTCCTCTTTAACCTCTCGTCCATTTTAATCCCCTTTGACCATTTCTTCCTCAGACTCGCTGACCTGGCAGTTGGGAAAATGGATGAAAGGCTATTTTTAGCCTTTTTTCTGCTTTCCATCCGCTGACATCGGTCAACTGTCAACTGATGTCAGTGATATTACCAGCATCGATGGCCTTCTTAACAATTTTTTGCATTCGTTATCCACCTCTTCATCTTAGCTCTTCATCAGACTCTAGCATCTTTACATTTGACTGAATCAATCCATTCCTTTACTCCACTCTCTGCCAATCTTCAAACCAAGCCTCTCACTCTCTCCCTTAGGTGCAACAATAGGAATTCTACCTTCAGCAACTCCATCAGTAACAGGGCTTTCACATCAGCAACACCAACAATAGGTACACTAGTCTGTAACACTCCTTCAGCTGGCCACAGGTAAGTATTCTATTTATACTTTCATTGTGTTTTCTAGTCATTTGCTTTTAAGTATTATGAACTAGATTCAGCACTTCCTATCCCCAGACTAGACCAGACCCAAATCCTTATTTCCCTGTCTCCCTATTGGCCTCCTCTACCCTTCTGTCCATTTGACATTCTATTCATTTGACTCCCCTGTATCTCTGCACAGACCCACAGACCATTAACCAAAACTAGACTCTCAGACCTAGACCTCCAAACCATTCAACCAGGCCCAAACTCTATCTCAGACCCATCCACAGACCAAAACTCGTCCAGACCTTATCCACAGACTACTGCCCCGATCGATGCTGGTCACTGCCCCAACTGACATCGGTAGACTAAATGACGTCGGTACACCTCAACAAGTAACGCTGATAGGACCACTGATGCCAGTGACTGTGACCAGTCTGACAACATCTTTCAAGTAAGCCTTTGCTTCCATTTTCCTTTTCAGTCTTTTATCATTTTAGTATTTTAATATTCTGTTATTTATCAGACATCCTTTTTATCAACTAGTGGGTTGATATCCCTTAAGGAAGTCTTCATACTTTTGGGATCAAGCTTTCGCTTAGCAACCCACCATCTCCTCATCTAACGCCTTCTTTGTCTTAGTCTCTTTCTCTTACAGGTGTCATCCTCCACAACCAAAGAGGAGTTCTCACAGCATTTGGATTACGGTGTGCACGACTACATCCAAGTACATAGAAGCCTTAGACCATCTCTTAGTTTCTTATTCTTCTCTTGAATGTAGAAAGCGAAATTAGCATAAAAACAATGATTATAACCACTTTTGGGAAAATCATTGTGTTCTCACTAGCTTTATGTTTTTTGCCCATACAGGGGCACATTATTATCTTGTTTGTCTATCCTAACTTGGGCAACTCCATCTTCTCAATTTGGGCAAATCATTGTTTTATCATACCACATTACCATTATCAAGGTAAAATTCTTATAACCACCTTTGGGAAAACTATTATATACCATATCATTTGCATTCTCAATGATTTTGACTATTTTTTCAATATCATTATTTTTGCATGCCATCATCCTTCCTTTCTTTGGTCTCCTTGTTTCACTTCTTTCTTTTCAAGGGACCGTTTGTCAACCTACTTATACTAATCATTCCCTTGAGGGGGTATCTTACAGTTAGTTTATCATCGTTACAATTATAGGCATGTAGGACCTTTTCATTCTTTGAGAAGATGTTACTATGCTTATAGCTTGTAATGCCTTCCCAAATAGGGGCAAATTGTAGACACCTAAATCTAGCCACCAATGACCTCCAACCAAGATATTAACCAATCTCCACCCAAAATTCACAATTTGGCCCAAAAACACTAAAACATGCTAAATGATTGAAACTAACATAGTCAAGTGCCAATTTTGGCTAGGGTGTCCCTAAATGGGGAAATGCAATTTATGAGCTAGCCAACTTTGATCAGATAATTTCAAGTCAAAATGCCAATTTTGCACCTAGGTGGTCTGGGTTGTTCTTTCCTATCAAATATATTGCATAAGATGCATGCCTTTACTATTTTTTTTGATAACATTCTAAATGGGATAACATTTCCAATGCATCTAACATTGCCTTACAATTCTAATCCAATCAAATTTTAGACCAATAATGAGGTATTTTGATTAATTTCTATAATTTGTGCACAAAGTGCTTAAACATGCTTAAGAGATAATTAACCCAAATCAAGGCATAATTAAGAATTCCATGGAAACTTGTTGAAAAATTATTTTTGGAAATGAATATTGAATATCTGCATCATTAGGTGACCTCATTTCTTAGGAAGACATCCCTAGGCCATAAATGCCAATATTATCAGGATTCATGCCCTCTATGCCTCATCAATGCCTTCCATGATGCCCTCCATGCCTCTTAATTGCCCCTTTTTATAATGTCATGATGAGGATAATTATAAAATTAATTCTAAAAAATTAATTAATCCTCAACCACATATTTACATCTCAAAATGGACAGTTCAGGTTGATTCTATATATTCTCAAAAATCTATAAATAGAGAGGCCATGAACATCATTTCTAAGTATTGACAATGAAAAGTTATAATGTATAAATGATTTAAAAATCCATTTTACTTAGTGTTACCATGCCAAGTTGATTCCAATCCAGGCCAATCTAAAGCTACAAGGTGCCAAGGAGAAGAGGAGATAGCCAAGCCTCCTTTGATGAAGACTTCATGAGCACAAACTGAGCAAGCCACTATAACAAGCATTTTGGAGCATCTAAGAAAGGTAAAAGAGGGTTTTTTTTGCATTTTAGTTGTGTGTTTTATTCATATTTTTTAACTAATCTCTCCCTAGTGTCTAGGCCTAGATATGTTATGTTAGCCAGTGTGTTTCTTTCATTTTGTTTTTATTTTAAAATTAACACAATACTAACCATCCTCCCTTGAGTCAAATTCTTAGATCATAATTTCAAACAATGCTCTTACTTTTATGACTACTAATTAGGTAAATAGTAATATCATATTATTTAGTACTTCATCTAACTATTACCCTTAAGGTAATGGGTTGGTTTAATCTACTAACAAGAATCTAACTAGAATCATTAGGAGAACCTTGGATCAAAACCAGAGGGCTTGACACACCAAATTCAAGACAACCTTATGGGTTGATAGGATAACTCCTAAGAGGTCATTAGGGAATTATCCTTTTGTGTTTATCTATGAAGAGAGGTTAGGTTGTTTATCTCTCAAGATCTGACTTCCTTAGATTTGGCACATCAATTAGAGTTTCTTGAAAACACTCTAATGGAGATGAGATTGACAGAATTAATGGAGTTAAAAGAGACTAGAGATAAGGCTCATCAAGCTATAGAGCATCACAAAGTCTCAATGAAGAGGTATTTTGATAAGAAGTAAAATCTAATATCATTTAAATAAGGTGACATAGTGTTTAAGTGGGATGAAGATAGAGCAAAACTAGGGAGGTATACCAAATTTAACACCTTATAGAGTGGACTATATGTCATCATCAAGTGCAAGCAAAGAAATTATTTCTAATTATCAAGGATATATGGAGAAGATCTACCTATTATTGTGAATGGGATACATTTGAAACTTTGCTATTGAGGATTAAAGGTCAGTTTTGTAAATAGTAGATTAGGTGTGTGTTTTGTTTCAGTTGTGTGTGTTGTGTTCCATAATTGTTCTAGCTGAACACATGTGTGTTTATTATTTATGTCTTGTTATTTTTGGTTTCTATTGTTTGGTGTGTTGTTTGAAGGTAATTTATATGTTAAACCTATGTACATGTGACTCTCTATCTGAATATACAATATTAGGTAATTGGTCATGGTATAACAAGCATAACAAAAGAAGTGGTCCTCTCTGTTTGGCAAGAAACCCAATGGAAAACTTATCTTCCCACCAGTGATTACAAAATATTGTTGGCAGAAAGGTGAGTTTCAAGTATTTATCCTAGATCCTTTAATAGATTTTTCTGTGTCTTCTTTGGAATTCACCCTTGTGGGAAAATTTTTAGGGGCAAGACTAGATATAGAATCCCTAACTAAAATGGTTAAAAGGAAATGGGTAATTCGAGGAGAGGTTGAAATGGCACCAATGTTGAATGGCTTCTTCTTGTTTAATTTCAACTATAAAGAGGACATGAATATGGTTCTGTGTGGAGGACCATGGTCTTTTAGCAAATGTTCTCTAACTATTAAAAAATGGGAGCCTAACATCGATCTTTCAGATTCTTTCTTCTTAAACACTCCCATTTGGGTAAGACTTCCTGGCCTCCCTTTAGAGTTCTGGCATGAAGACATTTTTAAAGGTATAGCCAGCTCTTTTGGTGAACTAGTGGCATTGGATAATGCAACAACTACCAGATCCAAACTTTAAAATGCCAGACTTTATGTTAAAGTGGCAGATTTGAATAATCTCCCAAAAAAAGTGGATTTAATTTCTAAACATGGCAAAAAAACTCAAAGGTTTGTTTTTGAAGATCTGCCCAACTCTTGCTATGTTTGTAAAAAATAGGGGCATTGAGCCAGAAACTATCCTTACAAAAGAAAAAATTATCCAAGCAGTGTTTTAGATGACAGAAAGATCAAGGTTCAGCACAAAAAAGTATGGATACCCAAAGAAAATAATCGACAAGAACTAAAGAATAATGAATATTCTAAAGCTCTACATGTTGAGGAGGAGAAAGAGATTTCTATTGAAGATCCCAAAGATTCACAATCAGAGGTGAACAAAGAGTTTACTGTTGAGAAAGAAAATTTTGAGAAAGAAGGATATGGGATGCAATCAAAAACCACAATGCTTATACAAAGAATAGATGATTTGATAGATTTATCAAAACAAATCATTGTCTGTCAAAAGATAGAAGACTGATGGAGAGATGTAGAAGATAAAACTAAGCTAGAGGAAGGTAAATTCTTGGATGAAGTTGAAAATAATTTAGAGGAGGGAGATTCTTTTTTTTCTCAGTCCAGGGAGATTTAGGCTGAGAATGCTTCCCCTTTGAAGGAGCTTAATGTAAATGATATTGGAGAAAACTTAGAGCATTTTCTAAACCAAAGAAAAGGGCTGATAAAAAAGACCATTACTAAGGGGGTTGAAACAAGAAGCAGCAAAAAAGACCAGAAAATGAAGGTGAAACATCCTGCTTCTACTATGAATAAATCTGGAAAAGGAGATGAATAGGTTTTAAAGGTGAAACCAGATGTTGGCTCTCCAAACAGACCAAGAAGAAGATCCACAAAGAAAAATAGAGAGTTAGAAAGTAAGAAGAATATTGCTGACGACAAGCAGGCAACTATTCTGGATTTTACCCCTAAAAAATAGATAGAAAATCTTTTTTTGGAATTTTAGGGGGTGGATTATAAAATGGATAATGATGTTGCCCTTGTTTTTGCTGCTATTTTTTAGTAGGCTTAAGGATTTCTTATCTTGGTGCTTGTAATTGCTCTATCTTTTTAAACCTGTTAAAGGGTTTTGGGGTCCCTTCAAAACCTGTTTTTACCTTAATCTAAAACAAGCATATCACCCTTAGGAAATCACCAAGAATGTTGACCATTTTAATCACAAGTTAAAATGGGTCAACCCCCTATAGTCAATACTCAATATAGGAGTAGAACATAGTGTCATAGGGTGTGTTGTGGTATATTTTATGTCATTTGATTCCATTCTAACCTTGGTCATGATATAGTTTAGTATTATGTAATTTTGAGTCATGTAGGGGGTTAGATCATCATGGCATGTCACACAAGAATGAATAGGGTAGTCTAGTTATACATTTTATAAGTGTGCTTAAAAAACCTTTCAAATCAAAATGACTACATAGATATGATGATTTTAGTCTCATAAGGATCCCTTAAAAACATGGTATCTTGAAAATTCCTCTATCTCAAGATACAAGCCTTTAAAGATCATTTAGCAGTGTGGGATGTGTGTAGGAGCATCAACATTAAGATGTAACAAGTAGCCATTTTGATTCAAAAAATACTTAACGAGCTCTAGTTTAATGCAAGATTGATAAGTGGTGAGATATCATGTAATTGGATCATAGATCAATGGAATGTAGTCAGCTAATGAATCAAAAGGTCCTTGGGGCATATCAATGGTGTGCAATCCTATGTAGAAGGCATATAAATGATCCACGTTTAAATAATGGGACCCAAAATCAATGATGTGCATTTGATCATAAAATGAAGATCCACTGTTATAAGTGAGAATAAAATATTTAGAGGACCTTGAGATCAAATGTGAGACTTTCATGTTGGAGAGTTGTCAATGATGTCATGGAGGTGTCCAAGTGAGTGAATGAAGTGCATTGATAGTCTATATGACAAATGAAAAAGTATGTAATGTGCTTGTCCTAGTATGTTTAGTTGATCTTCAGTTTTGGCATGATTAGAGATATTTAGGGATGAGTATGATGATTTTAGGATATGAAATAGGTCCCTTATATGTTTCTTAAGCTTTGAATGCTTGTGTGAAAGAGTAGATTTTATCTAGTTGATCATTATTTTCATCTAGACATTTTAGGTCTAGTGGCAAAAAATTTGAGTAGGTAGTTTGTTGACATCACCATTGTCATGTGTTGATGATTCAATGGGAGTTGGTTATATAGTTGTGATAAAATGTGTGCCTAGATCTTATTCACTAAATTTTAGGTTATGCATTGAAGCACATCAAAATATATGCAATTGCAAAGTTGGGCTCCCAGGCATTTTGATAATGTTTTCCCATACTTAGCCAAATTTGCATGAGGCAAGAAAGAGCTAAGTAAACATTTTTATGGTGGCATATCTTACATATGTGGATATTTCAAGAGAATGTGATAATATTGGTTTGTTTAATTTTGTACATAGTTGATTTGTGTTAACTTTCAGGTCAAGCGTTGAAGTGTGACAAAATATATGGATGTTCAAAGTTGGCCTCCAGATAGTTCTTAACATAGTTGGCTCTATGGCAAAATAAATTTTAGGGAGAATAATAATGAGTTGTATATCTCATTTGTGAAGCTTTAAGGATAATATTAAAAAATGGTTATATTCTACTATGTGAGGAGATCATATGGTCCAAATTTAAGAACATGAAAGTGAGTGAAGCAAAAGATATGACTGTGCAAAATTGGCCTTCTAGGCAAATAATCAAGGTTCCCATACTTAGTCATTTTTCCACAAGTTAATGTTTGATGAACAAAGATAGAGTGCACTGATCTAAAAAGTAAGAAAAATTGAGTTGGTGATAAGTGTTTAATGTTTAACACTGAGCAGAGATAAAGATTGAGCTTCTTCTAAGGATCAACGATTTGTGAGAGTTTGTACATCTAGATCTACAGTGCATAATAAGTCAAATGGGTCAAAGTGTTTGATGATTAAAATAAGTAAAGATTGAGTTCCTTATGATAAGATAAATGGTGTGTGTTTGATCTAATTAATGAAGACATGATATGAAAGCATGATGTTTGAGGTTTAACTATGATCGTTTATGTTTGAATATTTGAATTTTCAAAGGAAAAACCAATGCTCTATATTTTAGATATAAATTTTGATCTAGGATGAATATAACCATGGTGTAAGAAAAAAACATATAGAGTACCCCAAGGCAGATCTATAAATATGAATTTTAAGGTTTAATTTTGTATATAGTTAAAGATATTGGTGTTTAAATTTGACTTTATTTTCATGTATGTCATGCAAGTGACCCAAGAAGGATGTTCAAGCTTATTTTGATATTGATTCAATATCTCTTGATGAATTAGATATTAGGGAGGGTTTTAGACTCCATGAGGATGATATTTTTACATTATGAAGGTTTTAAAAATCATATTTAGTATTAAAAAAGGTTTATAAGTTGATTATGTATTCGTTCATGGTGACTATGTGCACAAATTATTGATTGTGCTTACACATAAGAGTGAAATAATGACTGTAAGAAATTAAAGATGAATAAGGGTTCATGTAGTGTGGGCCTATTCTTTTATAAGTTGTCTCATGTTATTTTTTTTCTTGATTATGTGTTAAATGGGTGAATAGGTCTCCATGAGACCTATAAGAGCTATAAGGGCCTTATTAAAAGGTGTAATTACTTAAGGGTGACCTATAGATGCTATGGCCAACCTATGAATATTGTATTGAGTTGTGTCTCAATGATATATATGCCTTAAGGGTTAAGTCATACCTAATGTCTAACTAATATTTTGATAATCGTGTTATCTCTATAAATGGTGAAACCAAATGTGCTGGTTTTAGACTTCATTGAGAGGTTTGTGTCTGTGAATTGTGGACCAAAGAAGGGGTAGAGTGCTCAGTGTATAAGATAAAGATAAGAACAAATTGAGGACTATTTTTATGACATGTAGGTCATAATTCTATTAGTAGAATAGTTTTCTTTTAGATTAAGTTCGAGCAAAGGTGAAAAGTGATAATCAGAGGTCCATCATCAAGTGTTGAAGACATCAGTTCATAGGTGGATGTGTTCATAGGTGTTGTTGTGGTAGCTAAACATCTAAGGGTGTTATGGCCTCCTTACAAGGTGAAACATGATAAAGGTCTAATTATTATGGTAGCTTAGCATTTAAGTTGGTTGTAGCCTCCTTGCAAGGTGAAACTTGGTAAAGGTCTAGTTATTGTGGCATCTTAGCTAGACAAGTGTAAGAACACCTTGTAGGATTATAGTCCCACAAAATAAGGGATTGTATTTCCCTGATTAGTTACATCTAGTCTAAAATAGTTTTTATTTTATAGGATAATAGTCCAATTGTAGGTTCTAGTGGGTTTTCTCCCACAAAAGGATTTCCCACATATGTCATGTGTTATGTGATTGATCTTGAATTATCTCTCTTGCTCATTGTTGTAAATGATGTGTATGCTTCAAGAATGCTTATGGTAACTAATTAAGTGTTTTTAAGGATTTAAATTGAAGTTAAATTATTGGGGCTCACTGATTCACTCCTCTCTTAGTTATTGTGCCTCTAACAATTGGTATTAGAGTAATACCTTTAGTAAAGGATTAATAACTTGAAGGTGAACTAAGGTATAATATGGGTAGTCATCAAGGAGGTTTATCTAATAATCAAGCACCAATTTTTATAGATCTAATTATGATTTTTGGAGTGAAATAATGAGGACATACATTATTTCCCTAGGGTTTAATTTTTGGCAATCTATTCTAGATGGTTATGTTATTCAAATTACTCTTCCATCTAGTGTTACAGATAATAAATTATTTGAGAATAACTATAAGGCAATGAATGAAAACACTTATGGTCTTACAGAGATTGACTTCACTAAATTAATCCATTGTAAATATGCTAAAGAGATATAGAAAAAAATGTAGATTATTTATGAAGGAGATTCAAAAGTCAATCTTGCTAAGTTACAGTCTCATAGAAGGAATTTTGAAATTCTTAAGTTGAAGGAAGAAGATTTTATGCCATCCTTTTTATAGAGTTTTGATGAGACTGTGAACATCATCATAGGTCTTGAAGATAATCTTGAAGAGGATACTATGGTCTAAAAGGTATTAAGGTCTCTATCCCTCAAGTTTGACTCAAAATTGTCATCTATAGAATAATAACATGATCTTACTCATTTAAAGATGGATTGATTACATGGCACTCTTACTGCCTATGAGATGAGAGTAAATGATGATATACCACCAAAGAAGGAAGTAATATATAAGATAGAGGTGAGGCATAATAATAGGTTTGAAGGTAATAAACCCAAAGAGGATAACATATTTGACATTGATGAGGATGAAATAATTACTTTGATTACTAGGAAATTGAATATAGGCTCAAGGAAGTATAAGGGTAAACTACCCTTAAAATGTTTCAACTATGGAGAGATAGAATATTTTGATCATAAGTGACCTCATAAGAATGATAAGAATGATGATGAAGAGAATGATGAAGGTAAAGATGAAGACAAGAAGACATATAAGAAGAAAGGATTTAGAAAGTATAAAAAGAAGAAATATTTGAAGAATAAGAAGAGTCTATATACCAAAGAAGATTTGTAACTCATCAGATAAGAGTGAAGATAGTGACTTAGAATATGATCATGAAGATGATGGTTTTGTTGAATATGAATCTCTATTCATGGCTGAGGAAGGAATTTTTTCACATTAAAAGGAGTCTATTTGGAGTGATTCAAATGATGATGAATATGAGATGCACTATGAGACTGCATTGACAAATGTTCTTGAAGAACTAAAGATTGGGAAGAGGATCAATATTAATATGAAGTATAAACTCAAGGAATATGAAGATAAATTCATTATTTATGAGGCAAAAATAAATGAAGGCACCAAGTATCATGAAGATATAGTCAAGCATCTCAGTTGTCAATTTGAAATCTTATCTACAAACCTAAAAACTAAGGAAGATGAATATTCAAGTTGTGTTTCTAAAAATAGGTCTTTTAAAGATAAGTTAGAGAAGTCTAAAATTAAGGTGAAGTCTTTTATGTGATTTAAAAAGAGATCAAGCAATATAAACAATATTATAAATGGTCAAAAGCATGTTGCTAATAGAATTGGTCTTGGATATGAAGAAGAAAAAAAGAATGTAACTCAAGACAAGTTGAATACTAATGTGAACAAGGACAATCATTAGACAAGGAATGAATGTGTTGGCATAATAAAGACAAATCAGATAAAATAACTAAATGCCATGAGATATGAAAAATTCAATGTTTACTATTACAATTCTAATCAATTTGGGCATAAAGCTAGATAGTGAAAGAGACCTATTAGAAATGAGTTTTCATAAAACCATGATGGGGGTCATTAGTCAAAAGGTATGAAAAAATTTAAGTGCTTAAATTGTATTAATGAGGGAATTTTTAATAAATATTATCCAAATGAGGTAAGGTAAGATACATTTCTTGAAAAAGGTATAGTGTGATTCAAGTGTCAATAGAGAGGTCACATTGCTAGATTTTGCAAGCAAAGGTCTACAAGAAAGAATAGGTTTAATCATGTTCCTAGACTATAAAAAAGAAGGCAAATTAACTCATGGAATCCAAAGGTGACAAGTGTGATTCATGATGAGTCTACAAGTCCAAGTAATATTTTTGCTATGGTAGATAATTCTACATAAGTTAAAAAGTGCTAAGGGGTCTCATTATTTGCTCATGGTGAGAATTAAGAGACCAAACTCAAGGAGAAAACCAAGGTACTAGTTGAAGCTTGTTCTAAAGTGTTTATGGATCTAAGTGAACATCTTGTTTTTGTTGAACATGTATCATGAAAATAATATCAATTATATATGTCAAATGATGAGGTTTCAAAGTACAAGGTGGATTCTTTAGATGAAAAGGTATGTCATGAATCTTTGTTGTCTCCATGCATTATCAATCCTAACATTGAAGAAAAGGAGAATTTTTTAGTGGATGAGAATTTTTTTATTAAGAATAAGAAGAAAAAGAATAAATATAAGTATCATATGATCAAGGAGGAGAAGGAATATGAGGATTTGTGGGAAACTCTTGGTTTCAAATTGTTTTAGGACATTATGAAATAGCTTGTCTCTGCCTATGCTTTTTAGGAGACATATTTTCTTGTGGAGAATAAAGTTTGAGTGATCAAGATTATATTTTCAATATTAATATAGACTTATGTTGATCTTAAATGGTCTTTGGATAAGGGGGAGAAACAATTTCATGAGCTTACTCTAGAGGTTTGTGAAGGAGCTATTTTGTAGGGTTAGAATGGTTGTTTCCAAATGGAATAATGATTTTGATGCAATGTCAAGTAGAGTTTTGGTGCTTAGAAAGGTCTATACACTTCTTTGTGATATGATCTAGGTGTTTTTGTGGTTTAAATGTGTGTTGAAGGAAAATTGAATATTTTTGAGAGCTCTTAGTTTTCTCACTTTTTGGCTTAAGGGAAAATAGTCCTAAAATGGGTTATAGGAAGTCAATATTCATAAAGGTTTAAAGGCTAAAATCTTGGTCTAGAAGTGTGTGATGGGTGTATCTAGGTGTGCAATAACATTTAGAGGTGTGCATTGACTAGAAGGAGGTTTGTTCACCTTATTGATTTTAAGATTCTAAGGTTTTGGGATATGCTATAAAAATGGTTTGCCTTGTGAATTGATGTTTGATTATTATTAATATATTTAATGGTCCAAATGGGTTGTTAAATAAATCTTCAAAAATATTTGAATGTTTTTAATTCTAAAGTTATTCAAGTTTTTGTCAATATGGAGGGATAATTAACTAGTAGGTTTGTGAAGGATGTATGTTGCAGAGGATGATATTGGTGATTCAAATTTATATAATTGAGGTGGAATTTGGGAGTGATCTATATATGAATTTTTATATCTTTAATGTGTGTCTACTAGAATTTGTTAGTTTTGTAAGTTCTAGGTAGGGCTACAAAGAGACTAGATAAGCCTAGTTTGAAGAAGAGTGTTTTTTACTCAATTTATCCAAAAGAGAAAGGCATGAGTATTGCAAGGTGAGTTATAAAATTGGTTTATTTAATGTTTCCTATTTGGTGAGTGGCATGAATTTTTGTTGGTGGTCCTTGTGGTAGCCTGAGAGAGAAGGCTAGTAAGCATATGTGGTGGTCCTTCATGGTGTATGTAGATTTGAAGATGCTCAAGAAGTGAAATAGATAATATTTATTAGGGGGATTCCCTCTCATATGTTTCTTGGTAAGCTCAATTATATTCCATTGGTTTTGTGTGTTCTTTCTTCATTTGTTGTAGTGTTTGGTTGAAGAGAGTGTTGGCATGGAGTAAGAGGAAGTTGTCAAGGTAAGAAGAGGTAGGATCAAGGTAAGGGGGAGTTTGTATCATATTTATAAAATGGTCCTCTCATATTTTTAGTATTTTACAGTCCTTATGATCATTTGTCACCCAATTTTCATTGTTTCAAAGGGAGAGAAAGTTCCTATTGTGAGTGTGCTTGAAGAGAGAGAAAGAAGGTGAGTTATTTATTGCTTTAGTGATGGGTGTTGAAATTAATGACAAAGGGGGATATTTTTGGAGAGTTTTAAATTATGTCATTATGATTTCATAGATTTTTCCAAGTGAGTGGATGAAGTGAAGTTATATTCTATATGATAAATGACAAAGTGTGCAATGTGCTTGTCCTAGTATGCTTGGTTGATCTTCAATTTTGGCATGATTAGAGATGTTTAGGGATTAATATGGTGATTTGAGTATATGGAAGAGGTCCATAAAAATTTTATTAATCTTTGATTGCTTATGTTCATGAGTGTATTTAATCTAGTTGATCATTGTTTTCATCTAGACATTTTAGGTCTAGTGGCAGAAAATCTGAGTAGGTAGTTTGTTAACATCACCATTGCCACATGTCGATGAGTCAATGGGAGTTGGTCATATTTTCGTGATAAAATTTATTCCTATATCTTATGTGATAAATTTAATATCATTACCCAAATCACATAAAAATATATGTAAGGTCAAATTTGGGCTCTTAGGCATTTTGACAGTGTTTTCCCATACTTAGCCAAATTTGCATAAGGCAAGAAAGAGCTAAATAAGCATTTTAACAGTGGCATATCTCACACATATAGATGTCTAAATAGAAGGTGATAATATTGGTTGTTTTATTTTTTTAATAATTTTATTTTTGATAAATTTCATGTTAAGCATTGCAGCATGACAAAAGATATGCATGTTCAAAGTTAGCCTTCAAGACAGTTCTTGGCATGGTTGGCTATGTGGTAGAAGAAATTTGAGTGAGCATATTAATGAATTTATATCTCACACATGAAAATATTTTAGGCTTATATTAACACATGGTCGAATTATCCTATGTGAGGAGATAATATGATCTAAATTTGAGAACATGTGAGTGAGTGAAATAAAAGATATGACTATGCAAAGTTGGTCTTCTATGTAGATAAGTAAGGTTCCCATAGTCATTTTTGCATAAGTTAAAGTTTGAAAAAAATAAATGGATAATTATACTCCAATAATTAAATAAGAATCAATATCTTAGCAAGTTTTTAATGTTTAATGCTGAGCAGAGATAAAGATTGAGCTTCTTTCAAGGATCAACAGTTCATGGGAGTTCATACATCTAGATCTACAATGCACAGTAAGTAAAATGGGTCAAAGTGTTTGATGGTTAAGCTAATTAAGTATTTTTTTTTTAAAAATAATATCAATGGTGTTTTTTTTAATCTGAGTATAGAGGACATGAGATGTGAGAATGATGTTTGAGGTTTAACTATGACCGTTTGCATTTGAATATTTGAATTTACAAAAGAACTAGTGCTTTATATGTTGGCTATAACATTTGATTCAAAACAAATTTTCTCATGGTGTAAGAAAATTTTTAGAGGAATCCAAGATGAATCTATAAATATTAATTTGAAGGTCTAATTATGTGCACAATGAAATATATTCAGGTTCAAATTTGACTATGTTTTCATGTATGTCTTACAAGTCACCCGAGAAGGACTTTTTATCTTACATTGATGAATTGGATATTGGGAAGTGTTTTAGAATCCATTAGTATGATATTTGTACATTATTAAGTTTTTTTCAATCATATGTATATGAACAAAGGTTTAAAATTTGACTGTGTATTCATTTATGGTGACTATGTGCACAAAAGAGTGCAATGATGACTGCAAGAAATTAAGGATGACTAAAGGGTCATATAGTATGGACCTATGATTTTGGAAGTGGTCCTATGTTCTTGTTTTGATTTTTTATGTGCTAAATGTATGAATATGTCTCCATGAGACCTATAAGATCTACAAGGGCCTTATTAAAAGGTGTAGATGTGTAAGGGTGACCCATAGATGTTATGGTTGACCTATAAATATTCTTGAGCTATGTCTCAATGAGATAGATGCCTTAAAGGTTAATTAATTCCTAATGGATGACTAATATGTTTATAAACATGTTAACTCTATAAATGGTGAAACCATTTTTTTGGTTTCTTGACTTCGTTAAGAGGCTTGTGTGTGTGAATTATGGAGTGAAAAAGGGGTAGAGTTCCTAGTGGATGAGTTAAAGAGCAAAATAGATTGAGGACTATTTATATGACCTATAGGTCATAATTTTGTTGGAATAATATTGATATTGTAGATTGAGTTTGAGAAAAGGTGAAGAGTGATAATCATAGGTCCATCATTAGGTGTTGAAGACATAAGTTCATAGGTAGATGTGTTTATAGGTGCTGTTGTGGCAGCTCAACATCTAATGGGGTTACATCCTCCTTACAAGGTGAAAATTACTAAAGGCTTAGTGGTTATATAAGCTAATCTAGATAGGATTGGTATCACCTTAGGGATTATAGTTTGACTAACTAAGGGATTGTAGTTCTTTGATCAGTTACAACTGGTCTAAATTAGTTCTTATTTTATAGGATAGTAGTCCAATTATGTTTTCTAGTGGGTTTTTTCCCACAAGAGGGTTTTCAACATATGTCATGTGTTATGTGATTGATCTTGCATTATATATTTTTCTCATTTATATGAATGATGTGTATGCTTCATGAATTCTTGTGGCAACTGATTAAGTGTTTGTAAGGATTGAAATTGAAGTTAAATTATTTGGGCTCAC
This sequence comes from Torreya grandis, assembly GCA_037957365.1. NCBI lineage: Eukaryota > Viridiplantae > Streptophyta > Pinopsida > Cupressales > Taxaceae > Torreya > Torreya grandis. Next base: position 325,696 of record JARHVA010003057.1, on the reverse strand, counting down.
TGATTCACCCCTAGTGATTGTACTTCTAAAATGTCAAGTGGAACAAGAGCATAAACTAGATGGACTAACAACAAAATGCATATAAAGTATGCAATGCTACCAAATGTCATAATCTTGGATGCCTAGGACATGAATCAATGGTGGACATCAAAATTCAAAGTGAAGAGACTCTAAAAGAGATTGATAGGGAAAATTTGATTGGATTCAAGGGGTTATAGAATGAAGTTGCATATCCAAAAGATGATTGGTATATTTTAAAATGAAATGAGAAATGTGGAAAGTGGATACCACATAGGCATCCATGTAGGATCAAAGGATTCTATAGTAGAGAAAATACTTTAGAATCATACATCACCATAAAAGCTCATATGAGATCCAAGATGAATAGTGACTGTCAAATGTGAAGAATGAAGTCCAAGAGATAAATGGATGAATATAGATGGAAAATACAAGTGTCTAGAATATAGATAATAGATAATAAAATGTCTCTTACTATCATAACATATGTGTGAACTCTCTTAATTTAGTTTTAAATGCTTGAGATATGATCCATGATGAAGGTAGTTTCACAAAGGGTAGTTGAAGATTCTTTGCACCATTTTGGAGAGTTTGTCATGGTTTATATGAAAAAATTTCTTAGGAGACATTCATGGTCTATTTCACACTCAATTTCCATATAATTTAAATGGTTCTCATGCCTTGACATATGGTATTTTGACCCTTGAGCTTCTTTATTACGTTCTTTTCTTCTCCTCTAGTTCTATAAGTAGCTACCATTCTGGACTTTGTAAGATAATACCACACCATATATGGTGAAGCCCTACTAGTTTTGAAAATTTATTTTAAATTATAAAAATAAATGAAATCTATTTTTAGTTCATATCTCATCTTGTTAAAGTGTGGGAAGAGATGTAAAGTGAATAGTTGAGTGATATCAATTTATCCTTGCTTTCTCTCAGTCCTTCCATGTTTGATGCAAATGATTTCAGCCTAGAAGGTCATATAAAGTGTAATTAAGTGTATGAATCTATCCTAACTATATAATGAGACTTAGTATCTACAATTGATTTATGGTTTTACTTAACTTGGATAGTCTTCATGCATCTCACCTTTATATTGAAACACTAATGCTAGTGCATTATAGGATTCTTAGGCTAGTATTATAGGCATTGTTTATTTATGAAAGAATTATAATGGTCATGTAGAAGACATCTCGGTAAATCACCCTTTTAGAATAGGTTTATTTCATGTAACTTTTATCGCTTTTTCCCGTAAGCAAATAGTTAGCATAGGTTAAAGTACTTCAAGATATATTCAAGGAGCTAGCCCTTAAATCTAGAGGCTCACTTCCACCATAGGTACACTCATATACCTATAAGTGTTCCCATATTTTCTAAATCTAGAAGAGGCTTAAACACTCTCTTCTAGGGTGAAATATTTGGTGACAACAATTACCATATAAGATAGATAAAAAATTGACACAATGTCAAATGATATAAAATAGATAAGTGTAAAGTTGGAGCACATGTCTGATCAAAATGAATAAATAAATGTAAGAAAATCATGATTATGTTCATAATAAATGATATATTTGTCCACACACATTATCCATAACATCTTATAAGTCTATATGAAATTGAGTGCAAACTAAATATAATGTCTCATAGATCTTCAATTAAAGTGAAAAAAATACTTTGCATTGAATCTCCTCAACACAAAATGTAGGAATGCCTGAAGGATCATGTTAATGAGGGTTATCATGTAGGTGATGCTTATAATAATTCATGGTATTAGAATATTTGGGATATGAAGGGGTCACCAATAGATAAAGTGCCACCAATGAAGGAGTCATAAGTGGAGAGGGATCCATAGGTGAGGGATTCACAAGTAGAAATGTAACCATAGGAGGTAGAGCCATAGGGGAAGAAGGGGGAGCCTTTTTATGAGAGAGACCTATGAGAGGAAGGGTAAAATGTATATTAATGGTTAGGAGGTGATCCTTAAAATGCTAATTAATAATATAACAATGATCAATGTGATGTGTGCCACATTGGTGCTAGAGATAATATACCTCTCCATATTTGGGAATATATTTAGGTAACACCTTCAATAGAGGTATAACCTTGTATATGGGTTGAGTGGTAGGATGAAATGTCTCAATATATTATTTAAAATTTTGATAATGCATGGATGAATGGTTATCTGTGTCATGGTAGCACAAAATACACTTATGAGTAGACTTGGTGTGTGTACTCATAGGAGGAGTGAAAATAGAAGTTGAGGAAGATTGGTATAAGGAACAATCTCTAGTCCAATGATTGGTAACTTTGTGAATGTCACCATATGGTTGATCAACCCATTTGGTAGTCAAAAAAGTAAGTAATGGCAAAGGGAAAAAACCATCACCAAGATAAGGTGGGGTTGGTGGAGAAACTAGATAAGGCTCAAATAAGGGAGCAATAGGATCAAAAATAGGAAGAGATTCATTGAGAGGAGTGGGAGTAGGATATAAATTGGGCTCTATTGAGGGAGGGATAGGATGCATAGAAGGTTGAAGGAAAGCTACAAACATCTCAAGGATAAGTTAGATAGAGGGGTCTTGGTATCTATCCAAGAAATAGGTATTAGTCATAACATGATCCATAAGTATACTCCTATGAGGTTCTTTAGAAATTGGAGGTGTGTGTACCATCTTTACCCTCCAATCAAGAGAAAAATGCTAAAATTAAGAATGATATAAGATGGAATACTGGAAGATATACTAAATAATGAAGTAAAGAGGAATGATAATGAATAATCTTAGCATCTTGGGCCTGAACAAGATGTCCTAAGAATATATCATCTAAGGTATAACCATCATCATAATCAGGTGTATGAATATTGATGGTGTAGGTAGGGATGATTTTTTCATCTGATGTGGTGTGATGAATATAATGTTGTTTCTTAGTTAAGACAATGTTTATATCATCACAAGGTGGTTAACAAGAATGAGGTTTCAAAGAAGGAGGAAGGTGAGAGATGAGACAAGGTGAGAGATCCAAAGTTTTAATCTTGAGATTGATCTCATCAGGCTCATCATCATCATAATTGAAAAGCTTAGGGGGTATATTCCCAATGCTTTTGGGGTTACCATTATAACCTCAAGTGGAAAATCATTGAGATTCATGAAATTAAATGCTTGGAAAAGGTTAAAGGGTAGGAATCCTGAATATACCATGGTCTTGGAATTATTTTAAATTCCAAAGATTGGTATTACCATGAATCTTTTATATGGCTCCATTATGGAATTATAATGGTGATCTAAACATAGCCTAAAGGAGGCATTTACCTTTGGTTATAGCCTTGATAGGTGATGCATGTGGACTTAATATTACACTCAAAATATCCAAGGGTTTTGATAAAATTGAGAGATATAAAACTAGTGATGGAGCCTTCATAAATTAACGTACACTTGACTTGGATATCACTAATTTGGATACTAATAAAAAGAGGAGGATCATTTGCATGAAGCATAATCTCATTGGAGATCATAGAAGCAATGGGGAATTTAAGGGAAAGAGAAGTGTCCATCATTTCATCAACATGTATAGACATATTTTCACACTATTATAAAATTGTATCTTCTAATCTAGATAAGGTGGATTTGCATCCTATTAAGGGAGAATGAGGGATGTTCATTTCAAACAAAAGATTTATAAAATGATTACAATGATAAGAAAATGTCTGCATAAGTTTGATAAATGGGATTTGAGATGGGAGATTAGTAAGCTCCATGATAGGATCCCATTCATCATAAACCATAAGAGGACTATTGGAAAAAAGGTACATAGTGTTGAAAGAGGATCTGAGGTGTATTTGAATTTATGTTTATAAGAGGAGGAAGGTTTAATTAGAGGATAGGTTTGTTGATCATCTTGAGAAGAGGGGTTAGTTATTGCAATTTTAGTTTGATAAGAATTTTGGATAGAAATTTGAGGATCCTTAGTGATAGGTAAATAGGCTAGAGGAATGGTAGAAATTGCATGAAGAGTGTTATCAAAGGGAGGTGGTGGCATTGGTTCATCAAAATATCTAAGGTCTTATTTCCCCAACTCAATTGAGTGAGATGGAAAAGAATCTTGAATAACATGAAATGTGTGAGATATTTAAGGTGTGTAAATGGGTTGAGGATCAATGAAAGTAACCACTCTTTACATGTTAGTCATATTTACCACATTATCTTTAGGATTTGGATCAAGAAGACTGTCAACATTATTGGTAGAAGGGGTAGGATTGTCTTGGTTATCTTGGTGATTTGGGAAAGGATATTTTTAGATGGTCAAATTAGCATTACACTAGTCCAAAGTTTGAGATTTATTTTATGTTTCATGGGATTTGAATGCAATGTCATAGGATTTTTAACATTTATGAATGATATAATCATGGTCAAAATTGGGACCAAAAATTAAATCCATAACTAAATTATGAATTTGCCTACAAGTCTCATGAGAATGACCCCATCTAGCATGAAACCAACAAAATTTATTGGGATTGTACCAAGATTTCATGGGATGAGTGGGATCAAGTTTTCATAGAAGAGGCCTTGGTAAATGATTTTGTAATTTCAATAAATATAAAGGTTTATGAATATTTATGTTATTTTCTAAAGATAAATGAGGAATTGTGATGTGGTTGGGAGGGGAAGCTTGTTTCAGAGTCTGGTTGGGAACAATAGCTTGAATATTGTGAATGGTATCATAAGAGTTAGTGACACCATCATTTGTATCATGGTAATTCTTATTCTTAATTAACATGTGAGTATCGATAGAAGGTTGATATGTCTCAAATTTATGCATAAGGAATTATTGGTGTTTAACATGGTCAATGGCCTCTTCTAAAGTACGTAGAGAGAGAGTTCAAACCTGATATTACAACTTGAGAAAAAGAGCATTGGTAAATAGATGGATGAGGTTGTCATCTACCATGTTATGTTCACATTTATTATTCAAAGTCTTCCATCATTTGACAAAATCTTATGTGGTTTTAGTCTCAAGTTGTTTATAATTGATAGAATAGGTCAAGTTATTCTTAGGGAGATCACTAGTTTAGAACTCTTAGACTAGATCATTAACTAAGTCTTCCAAACTAGTGATGGAATGAGATTTTATTTGGTTATACCAATCTAAAACATTACCCCTAAGATTCTTTGTTAATAGCTTTGTAGTGGTAAATGTTTCTAACTTGACCTAGTCTTTATATAGATATCCAAATGTTTTTAAATGAAGAGTAGGATCAGTTGACCCATTATAAGAAATTGTTGGGGTGATACCTCCTATATTGATATTAGTAATTTGAGAACTAAGAAGCTCATTTTGAATGTTATTGATTATTTTATTAATAAGAATAGGTTGAGGGATAAGATTACCATGGGAATCTCAAAGAAGAGGTGGGGGAACATTTTGGTTATGTGTGCCATATAGAATCTATCGAGGGTGGGTTTGAAGATGGATAAGATGATTTTGCATTTGCATCATTTGATTTGCATTGTTAACTTGGAAAGAATTCATTTCATTAAGATTTTTTAATAGGATTTGATGAGTTTGAGTTGCATTACTAGCATTATGTGAAGCATTACAATTGTTAGGAGTGGCTTGGGTACCATTATGATTGTTAGTAGAAGCTTGAGAAGAATTTTCGATAAGCGAGGAACTAGTGGCATAGTTTACTTGTGTGGTAAAATATGTACTAGTAGAGGGATGAGAATAATTAGCACTAGAGGCATGATTACCATGGGTATAAAATGATGCACTAGTGGAAGAACTGAGAAGAGTGGGTCTTGGAAGAGACCCACTAGATCTAGAACCTACCATGTTTGTAGATATACTAGCCATGTAGGTGGATTAAATAAAATAAGTTTTGGTATAAAATATGTCAAAATAGAGGGAATAGACTAAATATCAAAGAAGCTAGTATCTCTAAATTTGTGTGAGAATGTGGGAAAAGGTGAATGGGACTCCTCAACTTTACCACTTATCATGAAATGGTAAATAGTGGAAGGATACTTTCCTTGATATTGAGTAAATTCATTGATGAAGAAGATAACTTATAGTGTATACTCTAATTTAGGTTGATCTTCAAATGATAAGATAGGGTTGTGAAGAAAAAAGGAATGAGGAGAGGTCCCATAGTTTGTAGTGTGAGTGGATACATGCACATTACTTTCATCTAGGGTAGGATCCACAAGATGTTTATGAGAGACCCTATTGGGGTTGGTAAGACTCATCATATCTGTTGAATTTAACTTAGAATTTTATTCAAATAGGAATTTCATGATGAAGGAGAGAGTTTAGGTAAGGCAAAGATGATGAAAATAAAATAGATAGGAAAGATATAGATAAGATTATAGACTTGACTAGTTCAATTTAGTACTATTTGATATGAGGTAGAAGAGTATAGAGTTGACCAAGTCGATTCCATACTACAGATAAGAAAATAGAAAATCTGATAAGGATATAGATTTCATGAGGTCAACTTAATACTTTAACCAGATAGGTAGAAAGGAGTACTGGGTTGACCAAGTCAACTCAGTATTGTAATCAAGGAAAAATATATTTTTTAAGAGACTATGTTAAATAGAATTATAATATTTGTAATGTAATTGAAACAAGAAGTGAAATCAAGCACACAACACAAAACCTTGCACCAACATTGGCTGATGCATGTTTTTTTAATACAAAATATAATGAGCAAAGAGAAAGCAATCAAATGAAAAATATATTCTAGCTAAGTGGTCATCCTAAGAGTTACTAGATTATTATAAAGTGATATATTAAGTGTGATAGGAAAGGTGGCCAAAAGTATGGAACTAGAAATAAATCTATGGATGGTTATAGGATGTTTAGGCTGAAAGGGATCTATGTTGGCAATAGTATTGGCTTAGTATTGGGGCCTACCCCCTCACTTCAAAATATTTTAGTGATAAGGGTGTTAGGTGATTTGATAATATAAACCATTAACCACATGTTTATACTTGGATAAAAACCAAGTCAGCTTCCCCTTTGGTGATGAAATCCAAGTAGGTAGACCTTTGGTAGACAAATTTTTAAATGTGTTTTGAAATTATGTGATTTGGTAGTATGTGAAAAAAGAGAAAAATCATACAACTACATGGTATATTTAAAAACCACCTAATTAGGCTATGTGATCTACTCTAAGCATGAAAACAACTAAAAAGTATAGTGTGAATTAATTACTAGCATATAATTGTTAATTCTCAATTTAAGCACAGTAAAGAGTCAATTCAGATGACATTGTATGCAAACATTATAGAATATAATTGATAGGGTCTCTACTATATTGTATAATCACTATTATTTAACAACTGAGTCAACCAAGTCTACTTAATATTTTAGATATAATACATACTACATAAGTAGGTCAAGTAGGTCAACCTAGTTTATTGTAGGATTAGAGTTTTAAAGACTGCAAACTTGTGCAAAACATAATTGTAATGAAGAAATGAATTAAAAAAGAGATAAAAAAGGAACCTTGGTGGGTTAGAATATGTTGAGGACTGTGAAATTTATTTTGAAGTGACTTGAATGTTTGCTTATAATTTCTACCAATTGTGTCGACTGGGTTAACCTAGTTCTATGAAAACACTATTTATTGAAGCCTGTTAAGATGATTGAGTTGACCTAGTTGACCTAGTTTGTTATCTATATGCTTACTACAATAATATGTCAACCTACATGACTTATTTCATTATTATATATTTAAATAAGAGACTAAGTCAATTTGTTTGAGATAGTCTATTGTCTAGAATAGTAAAGAGTATTGTGTTGACATGTTCGATCTAGTAACCTGTATCTGATGAAGACCACAAAAAAAAAGATTCATTCTGATGTGACTATGTATTAAATCTGTGCACCAAATTTAGAACTATACCATCTTAGTCGATCTAGTATCACAAATATAGAAACATAATAAAATGATAGAAATAAAAAGTGTGAAAGAAAACCTACAAGGGTTACATTCATGTTGGGTTCACCAAAATGTATGCAATGAGGAATGTATCAAATCTATAAATAAATCCTAACTTAGAGAAGATAGATCCTACTTATACTTCTAATTAGGGATACATTATATAATTATGTTCATGACCCATATGGATCCTATAGACCAAATTAGAAGATCTCTTATCATAATAAGATCACTAGGGAGGGTTCCAAAGCCTCAAGTCAAGAAAGACTATGCAATAACCCTAACTAAGTCCTATATTTTCATATTCACTATACTAATAACAAGTCAAGAAAAAATATAATCTAGTTCTCACCAAATCTTATGGCATAAAGTGAGGGTAATAAAAACTAAAATTAAAAATGCATAGAAGACATATACTCACATCAATGTATATGAAATCCTAATACATGGAAGAAAAGTGAAAATGCATATCTATCTACTCTTACAAAGGATGAAAAAAATTAAAAATATTTGTCTTTGAAGACAAACCCACCAAGCCTTAATCTCTCCCTTGGCCAAGGTGCTTTGTAAGAGATTGTTGTGGTATGTAAGGATGATAAGCATAAATTAGCTCTAGGCTACACATCCCGTCAATACATCCAAAAGATTTCTCCACAAGATAAGATATGTATCTATAAAGAAAGTATGAAACCATAACCTTGATCCTCAAGTAGAATGGTGGATAAACATATGTGAAATATATCTTAATTATTCTTCTCTTCTCTTAAAAATGATAAAATGTAATTCTAACCCTAAACCCTTTTAAAAAGTTTTGGCCATCAAGGTTAACCTAGTTGACCTAGTATCATGATTGACAAAAACTAATTAGGATCACGGACTAGGTCATCCCCTGTAAATAGTTTTTGTCAATAAGAGTATAAGGTCAATACAGCCAACATAGTCATGTAAACTATCAAAATGGGTTTTAAGTTAGGAAAAGGGATAATAAAGGTGGTAAAAGGTTATATGAGTGTGCAAAAGAGAAGGACAAGATTAGGGGAATGGTTTTTAGGAGAAAAGTGTGTAAATAGTAAGTGGAAAAAGGGACAACAATCTTGAAAAGCACCAATGGTCTACCCACCCCTTTCTTGATGCACCCCTTAAGGTGTGCACTTAAAGAGATTGAGAATCAATGGGTTTATATAAGATAAAGAGTGTCAGTAATTAATGAAAATTTAAAAATATTATGTATATACAAATGGGTCTTAGTGCCAATCAAAGTGATAGGAACTAGTCATAACATGATCCATAAGCATGCTTCTATGAGGATCTTCAGACACTAGAGGTGTGTGCATCATATCAACCCTATGAACAAGAGAAAAATTTATAAAATTAGGAATGATATAGGATGGAATGATAGAATAAATATGAAAAGATTTAAATAAAAAGGTGTGGATCTAGGAATTTGACACAAGAGAGGATGGTTAGTATGGTGCTAGTTCCAAAATGAGAACAAAATGAAATAAACACACTAATATCATAACATCTCTAGGCCTAAACACTAGGGAGAGTTTAAATAACAAAATCAAATGATAAACACAACTAAAAAGCAAGGGGATCAAATACAAGAGTTCCTTCACCTTCCTTAGATGCTCCAAATGCCTTTGTAGTAGTGGCTTGCTCAGTTTGTGCTCATGAAGTCCTTAGCAATGGAAGCTTGGCTACCTCCTTCTCTCCTTGTCACCTTTGGCTTGTGAATTGGCTTAGATTGGAATCAATTTGGCATGGTAACACTAGTTGCATGAAGATTTTATAACAAATCATGCATTATAACTTTACACAAATTAAGATCCCTTTTTTGATGTTGTGAGGCCTCCTATTTATAGATTTTTGGATTTGATCAGAATTATCCTCAACCATCCATCTCAAGATTGAGATGTGTTGTTGAGGATTAATTTAATTTTTGGAATTAAGTTTGTAATTATCCTCATCATGATAGTGGAAGAAGGGGAAATTAAGAGGCATGAATGGAATCATGGAAGGCATTGATGAGACATGGAGGGCATGACTCTTGATATTTATGGCATTTATGGCCTAGGGATGTCTTTAAAAGAAATGAGGTCACTTGATGATGTAGATATTCAATATTCATTTCCAAAACAAAGTATTAAACAAGTTTTCATGGAATTCTTAATTAGTTCTTGATTTTGTTTAATTATATCTTAAACATGATTAAGCACTTTATGCACAAATTACTCAAATCAATTAGAATGCCTTGTTACTGGTCCTAAATTTAATTGGATTAGAATTAGAAGTCACTGTCAGATGCATTGGATGTGTTTTCCCATTTAGGATGTTGCCAACAACTAACAAAGGCATGAGTCTTGTGCAAAATATTTGATAGGAAAGAGTAGTCTAGAGTATGTGGGTGCAAAATTAACATTTTGACTCAAAATGATCTAATCAAAGTTAGCTAGCTCATAAATTGGATTACCCCATTTAGTGATACCCTGACCAAAATCAGCACCTGAATATGTTAGTTTCACATCATTTAGCATGTTTTAGTGTTTTTAGGCCAAATTGTGTATTTTGGGTGGAAATTAGACAAAATATTGATTGGGGGTTATTAGCAGTCAATTTTAAGTGTCTACAAAAGGAATGATAATGAATAATTTCAACATCTCAAGATTGAATAATACCTCATAAGAATGGATCATCTAAGTTATACCCATGATCATAGTCAGGTATATGAAGATTGATGACATAGGTATATATGACCTTATCATCTAATGTGGTGTGATTAATGGAATTCGAGGTCTTAGTTAAGACAACATGTATATCATCACTAGGTGGTTGATAGGAATGAGGTTTTAGAGAAGGGGGAATTTGAGAAAAGATATGAAGTGAGAGATCTAAGGTTTTAATCTTGAGATTGATCTCATCAAGATCATCATCATTAGATTCTAGGAGGTTAGGGGGCATATTCCCAATGAGTTTGGGGTGACCATTATAACCTTAGGTGAAGTTGATAGGAAATTTAAGCCATTGAGATTCATGAAATGGAATTCTCAGCAAGGGTTCAAAGATTGAAATCTTGAATACACCATGGTCTTGGAATTGTTTGAAATTTTAAGGGTCAGTGTCACCTTGAATCCTATATATTTCTCCATTGTGAGGTAATTTGACACATTGGCAAGAGAAAGAGGTAGTTTCTCTCATGTGATAATTCCATGGCCTACCAATAAAATTGCTATAGGATAAAGGAAATTTGAATATCATCACCTTCACATGAACAAGGATAGGTGGGATGGTGATAGGGAACCACAAATAACATGAGGCATTTACCTTTGGTCATAGCCTTGACACATGTTGCATGTGGACTTAAGATTACATTCAAAATATCCAAGCATTTTGATAAAATCAAGAGAGGCAACACAAGTTACTAAAGCCTCACTAATCAAGGCATTATTGAATTGGATATCACCAGTTTGGATATTGATAAAAAGAGGGAAATTGTCTATACAAAGTAAAATATCATTGGGGATCATAGAATTAATGAGGAATTTGAGGGAAAGATAAGTGTCCATTTTTTCATCAATGTGTATGGATATCTCTTCTCACTATTTTAAAATACTGTCTTCTAATCTAGATAAGGTGGATTCACATCCTTCTAGGGGAAGATGAATAATATATTTTTTGAACAAGAGTTTCATTGGTTAATTATGGTGACATGAAGAGGCTAGCATAATTTCAAAAAATGGGATGTGAGATGGGAGATTAGTAAGTTTTGTGATAGGAACCCACTCATAACAACCCATAAGAGGACTATTGTAAAGAGGCGCATAATGTTGAAAGAGGTCCTCAGAAGGAAGAACCAAAGTTCATGTGAATTTATGTTAATAATATGTAGAATGTTTAACTAGAGGAAAAGTTTGTTGATTGCCTTGAGAAGATGGGGTAATTGATGCAGGTTTGGTTTGAGATATATTGGAAGAAGCGTTGATAGAATTTTGAGTATCATTGGTGATGGATAAAGAGGTTAGAGGAGTAGTAAAAAAGGTATAAGAAGTGATATCTAAGGGAAGTGTTGGATTTGGTTCATCAAAAGATATAAGGTTTTTGTGCCCCAACTCTATTAATTGAGTTGGGGAAGAGTCTTGGATGACACAAAAAGTGTGAGATAATTGAGGAGTGTGGATGGGATGAAGATCAATGAAGGCAACAACCTTCACATATTAGTCATATTGACCACATTCCCTTCAAGATTTGGGTCAAGAATACTATCAAAATGGGTAGGTTTATCTTGATTGTTTTGGTTATTCGAAAGAGGATATTTATATATGGCCAAGTGAGCATTAACCTGGTTCAAAGATTGATATTTAGTTTGTGTTTCATGGGATTTAAAAGAAATGTCATAGGCTTGTTGACATTTATGAATGATATAATCATGGTCAAAATTGGGATTAGGAAGGAAATCCATAGCCAAATTATGAGGTTACCTAAGAGTCTCATGAGAATGACCCAAACTAGTATGAAACCAACAAAATTTATTGGGATCATACCAGGGTTTCATGGGATGTGTGGGATCAAGGTCTCATAGAAGAGGCCTTGTGAGTCATTTTTACAATTCCACCAAGGATAAAGGTTTATGAATATTGATGTTATTTTTTTAATATAAATGAGGATTAGTGATGTGGTTTAGATGGGAAGCTTGTTTTAGAACATGTTTAATAATAATAGCTTAAATAGTATGAATGGTATCATAAGAATCAATGAAACCATCATTTGTACCATGAAGATTATTATTTTTGGTTAACATGTGAGTACCCATAGAAGGTTGGGATTACTTGAATTGATTCATGAAGAAATATTGATGCTTTTTTTGGTCAATAGCCTCTTTCAAAGTTTATGGTGAGAGAGTATGGACACAATATTACAACTTGGGGTAAAGAGTGTTGGTAAACAATGAAAGAGGTTGTCAGCTTCCATATTATGTTAATATTTTTTAGACAAGGTCTTTTGTCATTTGATGAAAGCTTATGAAATTTTGGTCTCAAGTTGTTTATAATTGATAAAATGGGCCAAGGTATTTTTAGGAAGATCACTAGTTTTAAATACATGGATTAGAATAGTGACTAAATCTTATAAACTAGTGATGGAATGAAATTTGAATTAGGTGTACCAATATAAGGCATCACCCATGAGATTTTTTACTAATAGCTTAGAAGCAACAAAAGTATTTAACTTGACCTAACATTTATATAGATTTCTAAATGTTTTTAAGTGGAGAGTAAGATCAGTTGACCCATTATAAGTAATAGTATGGGTGATACCTCCTATATCAATATTATCAATTTGAGGTGTAAGAGTCTCATTTGTAAGGTGCTTTATTATTTTGTTAACAAGAGGAGGTTGAAGGATAAGATTACCATGTGAATATTGAAGAGGAGGTAGGGAAACATTTTGGTTATGCATTCACCATGGAACCTATTGAGGGTGATTCTGGAGATGGATAAGATGATTTTACATTTGGATCATTTGGTTGGCATTATTAGTTTGGAAAGAATTCATTTAATTAAGAGTTTATAATAAAAGTTGATGGTTTTGAGTGGTGTTATTTGCATTAAGTGAAGCATTGGAAGTGATAGTCATGGCTTGGGTACCACTATGAGTGTTATCAGTAGCTTTAGAAGAATTATTGGTAAGGGAGGCACTAGTAGCATGATTTGTTTGTGTGGCAAAAGATGTACTAGTCGAGGGATGATAAGGGGAAGCACTAGAGGCATGATTACCATGGGTATAAAATGATGCACTAGTGGAAGAATTGAGAAGAACGGGACTTAGAAGAGGCCCATTAGATGTAAATCTAGCCATGTTATTATATATACTAGGTATGGAGGTGGATGAAATCAAAGAGGAATATGTCATGGTATGAGAAGTAGTCAAAATAGAGGGAAGATGTTGAGAGGTAAATAATCAGTGTTCTTAAATCCATATGAAAATGTGGGAGAAGGTGAATGGAGCTCCTTGGTTTGACAACATATCATAATTGGTAAATAGTAGAAGGATATTTTACTTGATGTTGTGTAAGATCATTGATGAAGAAGATAATTTATAGGGTATACTCTAATTCAGGGTGATCTTCAAATGATAAGAAAGGGTTGTGAACTAAAGAGGAATGAGGAAGGGTCCCATAATTTTTAATATGAGTGGATACATGCACATTAATTTCATCTAGGGTAGAAACCATAAGCTACTTATGGGATAACTTATTAGGGTTGTTGAAGCTCATCATATCTATTGAATTTAACTTAGTGTTGTCTTTAAATAGAAAGTTCCTGATGAGGGAGAAAGATTAAAGAAGAGAAAGTTGATGCAAAATCAAAGAGATAAGAAGGATATAGAGTTAATCAGGTCAACTATGTTTTATAATCCAAGAGGTAGATAAGAGTGCAGGGTCAACCATGTCATCTTAGTAATACAAATAGGGTATGAAACTAAGCCTAATAAGGATAAAGGGTCAACAAGGTCTACCTTGTACTATAACCTGACTATTAAGAAACAACCAAGAGTTGTATAGGTTGACATTGTGCTATGGATAGGGTAGGAAACTAAGCTAAAAAGGATATAGGGTTGACCAAGTAAACTTAGTACTGTAAATTGACTAGAAAAAGAGATACAAAGTTGTATAGGTTGACTTTATATTACAAATAGGGGAAAACACAATATGTAAAGGACTATATCAAATAGAATCAAAATATGCTAAAATAGGGAAACATTTTGCAATATAATAGAAGAAATAAATGAAATAAAACACACAAATAATTGGATCAATGTGAGTGATCCAATTAGGGCACATAGCATAAAACCTTACACCAACATTGTCTAATGTAAGTTTTTACAATACATCACACAATGATAAGAGAGAAAGTAATCAACTAAAAGTTAAATTATAACTACGTGGTTATCCTAAGTGTTATTAGATTATTAGAAAGTGTTGTTTTAATTTTGATAAGGAAGTTGGCTGAAAGTAGGGAACTAGAAAGAAATATGTGGATGGTTTCAGGATATTTATGTTAAAAGGGATCTATGTTGGCAATGGTACTATCTTGGTATTGGTGTCTACCCTATTAATTCATAATACCTCAATGATAAAGGTGTCGAGTTATTTTCCAATATATACCATTAGACACATGTTTATACTTGGCTATAAAACCAAGTTAGCTTCTACTTTGGTGATCAAATCCATGTAGTTAGGCCTTGAGAAGACATGTTAAATGCATTTTGAATATTGTGTGATTTGGTAGTGTGTGCAAAAAGATCAAAATAATGTAACTAAATGGTAATTTGAAAAAAACACCTAATTAGACTATGTGAGATATTCTAAATATGTAAATAGCTAAAAATGAAAGTGTGAATTAATTACTTATCAAATAGTTGTTAATTCCCAAATTAAGAATGACACAAATTTGGTTTAGGTGACACTGCATGAAAATAGTACAAAATAGAGTCAACTTAGTTTATACTATTACATGAAAATAAGAGTAATTAAGAATAGAGTCAACCGAGTTGACTCAATCTATTAAACAAAAGATAGGCTATAGAACTAAGACACTAGGTCAACTTAGTTTGTTCTAGGGTTTTAGTTTTGAAGACTACTAAGTTGCATACAAAATAATTGTAATGAAGTACTGAATTGATAGAAAGAGAAAGGGAGGAACCTTTGTGGGATAAAAGATGATTAAGATTGAATTTTTTTTTGAAGTGCCTTGAATGTTACTTTTAATTTTTTCAATCTAAGTCAATTGGTTTAACCTAGTTCTACAAAATCCTACATGTTGAATCAAGATGAGATGACTAAGTCGACTTGTTTGACTTAGTTTTTTGATCTGGATGTTGATTGAGAGACTAAGTTGACTTGTTTGACTTAGTTTTTTGATCTAGATGTTGAATGAAAGACTAAGTTGACATGTTCAACCTAATTTGTTGATATATAACTAAAGAGAAGTACTGTGTTGACCTATTCGATTTAGTAACTTGTATCTAATGAAGAAATGCATATAAAGAATAGAGTCATTTTGATACAAATGAGTCTTAAACTTGCACACAAAATTTATAACTATACTAGATGGTTTGACATAGTAGCATAAATATGTAAAAATAATAAAATGATAGAAATTAAATCATAAAATAAAACCTACAAGGGTTAGAATTCATGTTAGGTTCACTAGAATTTATACAATGGGAAATGTAATAGATCTACAAATCAATCCTAGCTTAAAGAAGATAAATCCTACTTACACTTTTGATTGGGGATACATTCGATAATTAGGGTCATGACCAATATACATCCTCTAGACCTAGTCAAGGGATATCTTACCATAGTAATAACATTAGGGAGGGTTTCAAAGCCTTCAGTCAAGCAAAGCTACACAATAACACTAATTAGGTCCTATGTTTTCATTTTCACTAAACTAATAAAAATTAAAGTAAAATCTAATTTAATGCTCACCAAAGCTTGTGGTATAAAGTGGTGGTGATAAACATCAAAATTAAACATGCATAGAAGACATATAATCACATCAATGTATACATAACCTTAATGCATCAAATATAAGTGAAAATTCATATCTATCTAATCTTATAAATGAGGAACAAAGTTAGGTATACTTACCTTCAAAGACAAACCTACCTAGCCTCAATCTCTCCCTTGGAAAAGGTGCTTCGTAAGAGGTTGTTTTGGTATGTAATGATGACAAAGATAAATCATATCTAGGCTACATAACCTATCAATGCATACAAAATACTCCTCTACAAGACAATATCTATCTCTCCAAATAAAGTATGAAACTCTAAGCTTGATCCTCAAGTAGGATGGAGGATGAGCAGATGTGCAATATATCTTACTTCTTCTCTTATTTTAGAAATGGAGAAATGAATGTGTTTATCTAGGACTATCTAACCCTAAAAGTTTCCAAAAATTTAAGCTGACAAGGTCAACTTGATCAACTTAGTATTGAATTTGGCAAAAACTAACTAGGTTATGAACTATGTCAGCCATGGGTAGACCTAGTTCCTAATAAACTCTATCAATAACAATACAAGGTCGATATGGATGAATATGTCATGTAAACTTATAAAAAGGGGTTTAGGTTAGGGAAAGGGATAATAAATATGGTAAAAGAAAAGATGATAAGGTTAGGATATGCCTGTTAAATGTATAATAAATTACCTCATCTTACTCTCTCTTTTTATTAAGTTTGACTGCATTTTGTGACTTTTATTTTGCTCTGATATGAGTTAGGATATAATTGTCCATCTTTTACTGATTGTGATTCTAACGTTTAAAATCTATAATTCTTAACAAGTGTTTTAGAAAATTCAATTTTTGTAATAAAATAGGTCATCATCAGGTTGAAGAACAAATATGAAGTAGATTTCATGTTTTTGGAAGCATTAGAATCAATACAACTTAATTCTAAAAATCTGCCACGCTATTACAAGTTCTGTCACATTTTTAGACTTAGTTTTAAAAATCTATATTTAGTTCTAGAATTATCTGAATTACTTTTGGTACTCTTATAGATAAACTCTAGAACTTTTGTGGTTAGATATGGAACGATTTCCTTTAGTTTCAAGACTCTTCTAAAGTTCTAGAACTGATAAAGATCTATTCCAAATGGCCGGTGATCTGTCAAATCAATGATCCCATTAATCAAGAGTAGACTTCTGATTTACATGCTTGTAGATCAAAGACACTTATCACACAGCTAGACATCCAATAATGTTTTAATTTAGCATCTAGTCTAGGCATGATTCAGTTCCATCATATCCATAAAATAGTTATAGACATCAATGCACCACAAGAAGAAGAATATATGTACAAACATGAAGAATATAGGAATAATGGTAATAATTGAAGAATAGAGGGATAAGGACAGATTAGTACATTTTTGTAATACAGAACATTTTATCAATAAAATATCCATTTCTATTTTGAAAGAGAATTAAGTTGTTCAATCTTGTTTCTAGGCAGAGCAAGGGCCCACTCCTCCAAGAACCAGGATCTTCATTTTTGGTTGGTATTTATATTTTATTTTCTAAAGAAAATAGGTAGATCTGTTAAATTTATAAATTCTTTCAATACTTTAAGTTAAAATTTGTTGTAGATTTGTCCCTACATGTGTTCTAGATTAAATTCTCATTTCTTTGAAATCATTTTCTAAGCATTCTAAATAGTGTGTTTATTTTCAGCAAATTTAATTCTACAAAGTGTATTTATTTTGAGCAAATTTAATTCTACAAAGTGTGTTTATTTCTAGTAAATTCATCTATATAATATGTGTTTATTTCCAAAAGATTTTCATAATTTGATTCTAATAAGGTTTTAACCAAGAAGTATTTAAGACATTAAAGATCCCCCAAAACAAAAATAAAATACAAATACCTATAATCAATTACTAAATCTCTAAGATTCTTCTTGTTGCATATAAATTTAGACACACCCCTGGTTGAATATGACATAAATAGAGAGTTGTTAAATGAAGGGAATAATGACACCCATCATTTTTGGCACCATTGTCGGGGATTCATTAGTTAGAATTTTCTAATTAGGTGTCAACGAGAGAAACAATCATACATTTATTAATTGAGAAAATCTTCCCTAAGTTATCCCAAAATTTATGAGCAGACAAGAGACTCCAAGGGTAGATTTCTCCCAAAAATATCTAAACAAGAATCTCCATCATCCTCTAGTTTAAATAAGGAAGTTGACCAAGAATTGGAGGCACCATTATCTCCTACAAGACAAGAAGCAGAGTTGCCATCTTTGGAATTTTTAGATTAGTCACCAAAAGTAAGTAGAAATTTAGGGAGGAGGATTATTTTTGAAGATCTATTGAGGGAAAGTTTTGATTCTCAATTTAGTAGTCAACCTCCTACTCCTAACTTTTCACTATCCCCAGAGTAGATCACATACCACATTGACTGGGAGAAGGGACTAGAAAATACTAGAGAGATGGAACGAGAAGTTGGAAGAGAACCTGAGAGAACCTTTACCTATCCCATTCAGTTAGAGGATGATGAAACCACTATGAAGAACATTTCACCTGCACACTTGCCCACATTTAGAGGAATGTCATTTGAAGATCCTGAACAATTTTTGTTTGAGTTTAAAGTATTATATCAGACTTATGATTACAAGATAGATAATCAAAAACTCAAGTTGTTTCCATCTACTTTGAAGGATGCAATAATGAGGTGGTTTATGAGATTAGCATCTAATTATATTACCAATTGGGAACAAATGGAAAATGTCTTTCTAGACAAATATCAAGATTATTGTAGAGGAAGAAATTGAAAGGAAGAAATTTTCAAAATCAAACATGAAGAGGATGAAAATATGGAAGATTATTTGGACAAATTCCTCTTTGTGAGTAAAAGATGTAGATTTGTACTTCAATAATAATTAAGTAAAACCATTTTTCTCAAAGGTCTAGATGATGAATCTATGGAAACCCTTGATCTAATTGGTGGTGGAAACATTACTCAATTAAGAATGGATGAAATCATACAAATTTGTAGAAACTATTCAAGGACAAGGGGTGGACCTAGAAAGGGAAAAATGGTTAAAAATTTGAATCTAGATATGAACAAACTGATGGATGAATTGGAAAAATTTAAAATAGACATATTAGTTTAATTAACCTCCACCATGGATGGATTGCAAGCTAAAGTAAATGCCCAAATTGAACTATTAGCCATGTATTGTCCTAGATGTAGGAAGTAGCATGCAATAAGGGAATGTCCTTTGGATAAAATAAAAGTATGTCTTGTCTATGAATCTAAAGAACATGATACTCACACTTGTTCTCTTCTTCTACTCATAAAAAATTAGCTCAAATAAACTAGTACATCATCCACCATAGAAGAATTGAATTTTGTTCAGAGACAACTCAACCAAGGGCAGTTTATGCCAAGACTAGCTCCTAATCCTTAGATGATGCCATGGGAAGCTCAAACAATACTACAAAGTTGGGGACAACCACCTTAGGTCTCTCAACCAACATGGCATCCTCAGGATTGGGCAAGTCAATCTTGGTATACTTAGGGACATCAACAACCTTGGGTTGGTCAAAGAAATCCTTATGCTTGGCCACAACTTAGATGGGGCCCTAGTAATTATATGCAAGGGAAAACATATCCAAATTAGAACCAACAAGCCATAATGGGATCTCTAGCACAAAATCCATAGGTTGAGAATGTATTCCAAACATAAATGGCAACACAAATAGTAGCAAACCCAAGAAACAAACAAATAACTCCTGTATACGAAACAAAACTAGAAAAATTAGTTGATCTAAATGCAATGGATTGTAAAAACATTCAAACCAGATCTAGAAAAATAGTTAGTAGTCCACCAATTATAATCATTGAGATGACAAAAGAAGCTATAACCCCTAGTCCAGTTGCACCTAAAGAATATGAAAAGAAATAAGATAAGGAACTAGAAAGAAACCCTACTAGGATTCCATTTCCAGAAAGATTTAAAAAAGCAGTAGAAATTAAATAATCTAAATTAGTGTAGGAACTAAGAAGATTGAATATTGAAATACTATTGTTATAAATAATTAAGGATATTCTAGAGTTGAACAAGTTAATCAAACTGTTATGTTTTAAAAAACCTGGAAGAAAGAAGCAATACCCCAAGACTATTAAGGTAGAAGGGAAACTTACTAATTTATTAGCAAGAAAAATCCTACTTCCCAAATATGGAGATCCTAGAAGCCTTGTTATTTCTATCTCTATAGGGACTAAAGATATACGTAACATTTTGATTGATTTGAGAGTAGCTATTAATGTCATGATAGTGGACACTTTGAAAACATTACCATTAATAGGCATACAACCTACTAACACCATATTACAGATGATAGATTAGTCTGTAGCAAAACTAGGAGTTATTGAAGATATGGCAGTAATGGTGGAGGCATAGGAATATCCATTTGACTTCCTTATATTGCAGCCAAAAGGTAAATGCTTGGCTATCCCATTATTTTGGGTAGACCATGGTTAGCTATAGTTGTTTCTTAATTGATTACAGGTCAGGTGATATGACTATTTCAAATGGTAAGAATTCTAAGCAAATTTCATTTTATCCCTCTACACAACCTTTTATTGATAATCGAGAGAAATTATGGGTTGATAATCTTGATATTAATGAGCCAAATCTATCTTCTTTGGCTATGATAACATTGTAGGAACATGTACGATAAATAGAAGATATGGTTAGTCCTCCATTGAATGTACACCAATTGTCATTAGAGACATCGAGATTAGTTCTAGAACCTGTAGAATCTATTCTCGAAACATCACAGTTAGTTTTGTAACCATGCCAACAATAATTCCCTATAAATGAAGCTAATTCACTCTAGAGGAATGAGATTTATCTTAGGGAGAGGAAGGATCTATAGCTTTAGCTTTATAGATATCAAGAGATGATGAAGACTTTCTCGAAAATAGCAGTAATGAAGATTTCAACCTACAACAAGATAAGTAGCATAACTCTTCCTATTGTCCTTTGTCTAGCATTCTATCTCAAGGAACTTTTGGAGAAGTTGATACATATCATATGTTGTTACCACATGCATTTCCACTAAACACCTTAATGGAACCCTTTTAACAAATCAGTTCATCATATACTAGAACTAAACATGTTGAGATTCAACTAGGTAAAATTTTGAATATTAATAACTAGTTAAAGATTGATGAAGAAGCCAAACTATTTGATGTTCTGAAGGATCATACTAAAGCTTTTTCTTGGGACTATAGAGACATGAAGGGAATTCATCCAAGTATCTGCACCCATCACAATTATACTAAAAACATTAGACCAATTAGGTAACCTCAGAGAAGAATTAATCTAGGCTTAAGGGATATAGTCAAATAATAAATTAAAAAAATATTACAAGTAGGTTTTATCTACCCTATCTTAGATAGCTAGTGGGTGTCTCCTCTTGTAATTGTCCATAAGAAAATAGAAAATGGATCATTTGTGTTGACTATAGGGAACTGAACAAAGCCACCCTGAGAGATTATTTTCCCTTACCATTCATAGATCAAGTCTTAGACAACCTTTTAGGTAAATATTAGTTTTCCTTCTTGGATGGCTTTAGTGGATACAATCAAATTAGAGTTGCTACTGAGGATCGGGACAAAACTACGTTTACTTGTCCATGGGGTACCTTTGCTTATAGGGTATTTCCATTTGGACTATGTAATGCTCCAACAACCTTTCAAATGGCTATATTAGTAATTTTTGTAGACCTAACAAATGACTATGTAGAGGTATACATGGATGACTTTACTGTGCATGGAGATACATTTGATGATGCCTTGATAATTTTTGATCGAGTATTAACAAGATGTGAACAACATCACTTGTCTCTTAGTCATGAGAAATGTTTGATGATGGTTGATGAAAGGATTGTATTAGGACACCATATTTCAAAAAGAGGAATTTAGGTTGATCAAAACAAAATCAAGATTATTTTAGACTTACCTATTCCTCAAACCCCCACAGATATCAAGTCACTTTTAGGGCATGTTGGATACTATAGATGCTTTATCAAGGATTTTAGTAAAATTGCTGCCCCCATATTTAAGTTGTTTACCAAGGACTGTGAAATTATTTGGGATGAAAAGTGTCAACATGCTTTTAAAGAAATTAAAGAGAAATTAGTAATTGTCCCAATATTGATAGGACCTAATTGGGAGAAACCTATTCACATCCAAAATGATGCCTCAAATAACTCAATTGGTGCAGTTTTGGAATAGAGATATGAAGAAGGAAAAATGTATGCTATTTACTATCTTATTAAAAATCTTACTCCCACTAAAAGAAATTACACTACCACTAAAAAATAATTTCTGGCTATGATCTATGTAATTAATAAATTTAGACATTACATTATAGTGTATAAAATATTTGTACATATAGATCACTCAAGAATTAAATACTTAATGAAAAAACTAGTGGTTGGAGGTAGAATAATTAGATGGCTATTAATTCTACAAGAATTTGATATTACCATTGTGGACAATCTATGTAACTCTAATGTGGTCGCTAATTTCTTGTCAAGACTGACCACTATAAGGGAGCAGGATCCATTCAAGGACAACTTTCTAGACGAATAATTGTTTGTTATTACAGATGATACACCATGGTTTGTTGACATGGAAAACTATCTTATAATAGGGAAGTTTCCTCCTTTCACTAAAAAAAATAAAGAAGTTAATCAAAACTAGTGCACAGTTCAAATGGTTGAATGGAATGTTATTTAAATGTGGTCTTGATTTGGTTTTATGTGTGTGTGTAAGAGAAGATGAAATATTTGACATCCTCTAGGCATGTCATGATGAACCAAGTGGAGGACACTATTCAGTGAAAATAAAAACTCACAAGATACTTGGCATTGGTTACTATTGGCCATCTCTGTACAAATATGTGAAGACATATATCAGGTGGTGTAATCCTTGTTAAAGGATGGGACAACCAACTTTTACCAATGAAATGCCTCTACAACCTCAAGTAGTGATTGAACCATTTAAGAGATGGGGATTGGATTTTGTTGGACCCTTTAATCCTCTTTCATAGGAAAAAAAGCACATTTTTGTGTGTACTAATTATGTGACAAAGTGGGTAGAAGTGTAGACTTTAAAAAATGCCACTAAAGAAGTAGTTATTGATTTCCTTTGGCATAGAATTATGGTAAAGTTTAGAGCACCAAGAAGCTTAGTTTCAGACTAGGGACCACAATTTATGTCTAATATGATCCAAGATTTCATAATGTATTATCAGATCAATCATAGGAAGTCATCTCCCTATCACCCATAAGCGAATGGACAAGTTAAAGTAATAAATTGAGAATTGGAAAACATCCTCACTAAAATAGTTGAAGTAGAAAGAAGAGATTGGGTAAAGAGACTACTTGAAGTTGTCTTGGCTTATAATACAACCTAGAAAACCATAATAGGGTTTTCACCATATGAGTTAGTCTATGGGAAAAATCCCTTATTGCCAATTGAGTTTGAACTACATACATTGAGGACAATAGCTAAGGTGGGAATTGAATTAGATGTAGCTCAAAAGGAGAGAATTCTTCAACTCAATGAGTTGGATGAATTGAGAATGGAAGAACTTCACTAGATAGAGATAATCCAAGATCAAAGGAAGTAATATCATGATTCGCATATCAAGGAAAGGCAATTCAAAGTAGGAGACTGGGCATTACTATTTTATTCTATGTACTAACAATTTAAAGGCAATTTGAGAACTAGATGGTTGGGACCTTATCAGATTGAGCAAATATTTGACAATGGTTATATCTAGTTACTTCCCATTGATGGTAGTAGAAGAATACTCTTGGTCAATGGACATAGGCTAAAACTTTATAGGAAGCCTCCTACTAAGGATGAATACTTGAATCATATTGAAGTAAACAAATAATTTGATCATATGGAAGAACCCAGTTCTTCCAAACTGATCAAATAATCAGATGAATAGCTCCAGAATAAAGGGAAGAGGATGAAAACCAATAAATGGCATTCTCTTCCACAAAAAAAAAAAAAAATCTCTCAAAGATCAATTGAAAACCAACGATGTCGGTTGATCTTATCAAATAAATGGCTAATTCAAAATAAAAACTTCTTTGGAATTCTAACTATTTTATAACCATTTTTTTTTCACCTTTTAGGAATGATTAGTCATCATAACAGAGGGATTACATCATTAAGGATGGTAATTATGTTTTTAACTTGTTAAATGTTAGATTCAAAGTTCACATGTGTGATTAGACTTGATTTAAAAAGATTAGTATGATGAGTCATCTATTATACATCATGATTAAACGTGAGAAATCATGAGAAGGATATTGATGATGGAATAAATTGGAAGCATAGTTATAAATAATCATTATTTTTATTGAATTGACAAAGTAAAAACTAGCTGTAGAAAAACTTCAAGAGAGATATAGTGAATTAAATTTGTCAGTTCTGTAGCTACGTACAATAGTTTCATAGCTGAATTTGCCAGTTTCACAATTGAGTATAGTAATTCCACAGTTGAATTTGCTAGTTCTACAACAAAAGTCATTAGTTTCACTAATAAGAGAAGTGATATTCAGCTAACCTATGTAAGATTAAAGAAGAATGAATCATGGGGATTAAAATGAAGTCAAAACCAGAGGATGATACCTAGCTCTTTGTAGATGAAGAAGTAACAACTATCTTTCAATAGGCAGGATGGTTAGAATTTTTGAGGAAATTTTCCAAATATAATAATGAATTGGTAAGATAATTTGTTATCAATTTAGAGCAAACAAGGACAAAAATTAGGAAGGTTTTCATTCCTTTTTTTGTGAATGTAATAAGTGAGATATCTAGAATACCAATGGTGCATGTCCCAAACCCTGTCAAAGGGACATTAAAAGACCTGGTTGAAACCCTACTGAAAGAGGGGGAAGTTGAACCCTAGTATATTTACAACACAAAAAATCATCAAAGGAGTCAGCCAGGTTGCCCAAACCCTTTGACAGGGTAGCATTTTGGATAGTTAAGTATTTAACCTGTGATAGACAATTTGGGTCAGTTGGAAAAGAAGTCCTAAAAATCCTCATATACCTTAGATATGAAGCCTAAAAAACTAGAATATATAGTAAACCTTCTAGGGTTTCTTTTTGACTCCATCCATACAATGGCCCAGAGGTATTCTTGGGGTGTAAGAACAATTAGACATCATGGGTTAGTGCATTTAGTATGCCATCACCATTTCCTTTCAAAGAAAAATAGGGAAGAAATGTGAAAAAAATTTCCTAGCAAGTTTGGGTAGAACCCTGGTATTTTCAAAAGAGTAATAGCAACTCCTCCTACTCCCTTCAATTCATTTGGAAATTGATACCACTATTGAGGAAAATAAATAACTAGGGGAAGAGGAAATACCAAAAAGAATAAGATCTAGAAGAAGAGCTAAAATTGTATACCCTATTGTGCCTTCTCAAGAAATTCCTTCTTTTGCAAAAGCTATAGGAGAACTAATACATGTCTCTAACAGTGATGGTTCACCTAGGCCTGAGCTAAAGGTGAAAATTAGAAGAAGCTCTAAGAGGAAACACATTTCTACACATTTTGAGGTTCCTCAAAGAAGGAGAAGTCATAAAAGGTCTAAAAAAATTCTAGAGGAGATGAAAGAACAAGAAGGGCTAGAAACTGAAGTTGCTGATATTTTGTGCAGCATGGCCATGACTCCTCCTAGACCAAGCCAAATATAAAAATAAAAATAAGATGAAAGATTTGAGGAGTATGTTTTCTAAGAAATGGGTGAGATAGTAGCACCACCACATGCATAAGATGAATAGGCATCTTGGAAAAGGAAATGGAAATCCCCTCTAGTGGAAGAAGAATGCTTAACTTCCCAAGAAATTTTAGAAAAAGAAAAAAATTAAGAAGTTAAATAGGCTCTATTTTTGTCTAGAGCAGATCTCATTATCAAGGAAAAGGATGAGGAATTGAATTTCCTCAAACCCAAATTAGAATAGAGAGAAATGTTCCTTGAAAATTTAATAAACTAGTTCACAGCCAAGACTGAGGAATTAGCAAAGATTAAAAGGTAGCTGATGTAGAAAGAGGAAAAATGTAAAATTTCTAGGAGACAAACTGTTGTGTCAATAGTCTCTGCACAGACTGAATTGACTTATCTTCCACTCAAGCAGTTATGGAATGATGCATGCATAGAACTCAATGTAGTCAAGATATCCAATAAGGACTTGAAAAGCAAAATGGAGGAAGAAAATAAAGTAATGAAGGAATGACAAGAAAAATTTTACAAGGAGGAAAAAGATAAAAATAAATATCTTATGAAAATATAAATAGTTTGCATGATGAGTGAAAAATTGCTTGCATGTAGAAGACCTTCTCCTAGATATAATATGTTTTTAGAGGACCAATTCATTCACTGGCAGTTGGCAAGGATAGGATGTGGCCTTCCACATGAAATAAAAGATGAAGCTAATTTATCGATAGCCTACTCCTTAGCCAATGTTGAACAAAAAAATCTTCTCTATGAATTTTACCTCTACAATTTCATGCTGGAAAAGAATACAAGTTTTATGATCAATTTATATGTAGGGGAAATCTATCTTAACACATTTGTCTCTATTTTTCAAATTCAGATTGCATGGAAAGAGAGGGAGTCAGAGCATCTGTTAAAGGCTAGTTCATCTAGTCTTTGTCTGAGAATTCATTATGGCAACCCATTGGCCTTTGCTTCACATTTCCAATCCCATGAATTTAATGGAAGGTTCAAGGAACCTTATCTTGCTAATTTATAGAAAAGCATTAATGACTTCACCTCTTATGAAAAGAATTTTTTTGATAATATCTATGATGCATGTTTGAAAAGATGGGAATTTCTCTCAATGGCATTGAAAATAATGGAAGTAATATCCCTTCAAATTTGATCTAGAGTCTAAAAAGGGCAAAAAATTTATGCACAATAATTCCTCGGATCAATGAAATTCCCATGTGCATATGAATAGGAATGTGGACAAGGCCACCTCTACTTCTCACCCCCATATCTCCTTGGCAAAATAGAGAACCTCAAGATCCCACTAAATTTGAGGAATGGAAAAGAAAAGTAGAACCAGGAGTAGGGTATAGTACATCTGAATCAAAGCATTGGGATATTCAGGTCCATCCATTTGATCTAAGCAATCAAATGGAATGCAGACTATACAATCCTAAATTTGAAGAGTAAAGTTTGTAAAGGGACTTATAAAAAATTAAGTATGGGGGAAATGATGAGGCTAGGATATGCCCGTTAAATTATAATAAATGACCTCATCTTACTCTCTCTTTTTATCAAGTTTGACTACATTTTGTGACTTTTATTTTGATTTGATATGAGTTAGGATATAATTGTCCATCTTTTTTTTCTTATGATTCTAACATTTAAAATCTCTATAATTCCTAACAAGTGTTTTGTAAATTTAAGTTTTATAATAAAACTAGTCATCATCAGGTTAAAGAATAAACATGAAACAAATTTCATGTTTTTGGAAGCATTGGAATCAATACAGCTTAGTTCTGAAACTCCACCATGCTATTACAAGTTCTATCACATTTTTATACTTAGTTCCAAAACTCTATATTTAGTTCTAGAATTATTTGAATTAGTTCTAATACTCCTACAAATAAGCTCCAACACTTTCATGGTTAGATATGGAATGATTTCCTTTAGTTTCATAACTCTTCTAAAGTTTTGGAACTGATAAAGATCTATTCCAAATAGCCAATGATCTGTCAAATCAATGATCCCATTAACTAGGAGCAAACTTCTGATTTCCATACTTGTAGATCCAAGACACTTATCACACAACTAGACATCTAGCCATGTTTTAATTTAGCATCTAATCTGGGCATGATTCAGTTCCATCTTATTTGTAAAATAGTTACGACCATCAATGCACCACAAGAAGAAGAATATATGTATAGACCTAAAGAATATAGGAATAATGGTAATAATTGAAGAATAGAGGGATAATGATAGATTAGTACATTTTTGTAATATAGAATATTTAATCAATAAAATAGCCATTTATATTTTGAAAGATAATTAAGTTGTTCAATCCTGTTTCTAGGCAGAGCAAGGGCCCACTCCTCCAAGAACCAAGATCTTCATTTTTGGTTGGTATTTATATTTTATTTTTAAAATAAAATAGGTAGATCTATTAAAGTTATAAATGCTTTCAATAACTTAAGTTAATTTTTTTTGTAGATTTGTCCTTGTAGGTGTTTAAGATTAAATTCTCATTTCTTTGCAATCACTTTCCAAGCATTCTAAATAGTGTTTTTATTTTCAGCAAATTTAATTCTGCAAAGTGTGTTTATTTCTAGCAAATTTAATTCTGCAAAGTGTGTTTATTTCTAGCAAATTCATTTTTGTAATGTGTGTTTATTTCTAACAGATTTTCATAGTTTGATTCTAATAAGGTTTTAACCAAGAAGTATTTAAGACATTAAATATCCCCCAAAAAAATACAAATACCTGCAATCAATTATTAAATCGCTAAGATTCTTCTTGTTGCATATAAATTTAGACACACCCCTGGTTGAATATGACATCAAGAGAGAGTTAATTAAATGAAGGGAATAATTACACCCATCAAAATAGTAAGATGTAAAATAGGAGGCAAAGCTTAGGGGAATAGTTTTTAAGAGACAAGTGTGCAGATAACAAGTGGAAAGAAGGGACAATAATCTTGTGAATCACTAATGGTCTTCCCACCCCTTTATTAGTTTACCCCTTAAGGCATGCACTAAGATATATTGAGACTCAATAGGTTCCTTTAAGATGAAGAGCATCACTAATTGGTAAAGGTTGAAAATATTATGTAAATGAATCCTCTCCCTCCACATGGCACACACATCCTCCCCACTTGTAAGAGGATTAGGGACACATGACACTCATGCTAAAAATTACACTTATAACTCCTTATTCTCTCTAGCTCTATTTATTGATCTCTTTTATTCCTCAATATTCATGTTCTATAATTTTAGTCTTTCTCTTGCATCTTTTTTATTCTCTTTGGTCTAAAGATATTCTCTCTCTTTATTATAACTTATTTATGTTGTATACATCTAAATTTGATCACTTCATTTATCATAACTAATATTATTATTATTCAACACTAACATCACTAATTTCATCTAATCCATCATTACAAATCTCATTCTAATCATTTCTCTAACTTTTCTTCATTTACTAACCTTATATCCCCCCACAAGTCAATTAATCCTTCTTATAATATGTCATTTATCATCTAATCTTATTCTAATCCCACTTCTCTAAGATTTGGAAATTTAAAATTCCCTTCCACCTACCCAAGCCTATGAGTAGCCTCTCCTACTCCCTTAGATTATCTAGAACCCCCTAACAACATTACTAATCATCTACTAATTGTCATTAGGCTTACAAAAAGACTTTAGAGACTTTTAATTCTAGAACTTTCCCTCCTTTGGAATCATCCAAGGAATTTTTGATTCTTTAAATAATTCTCTACCATTGATCTTCTTACACCCAACTTTGAATTCTAGCCATTGATCTTATTTCCTCCATCTCTATAAATAAATAGCTCATCCTCAATTGAAACAAACTAAGGAATGTGAAATAAATCCATACTACACTAATCCATTAATTATTTCATCAACCTATCAATGAATCGATGCTATCAAAGACTTTTGATCAAACTAATATCATGCTAAAATTTTGAGTCTATTTATAAGCAATCTATTATCCATCTCATTTAGCCTTTTTATTTTTTTAATCTTGATTTAGAGCAATTAGTTTTAAGATCTAATACTATTATGTATGTTCATCTATTTGCATTATTATCCTAATGTCTTTATATTTTAATAGTGAAATGTAGATTTGGGTAATTTTAGTATAATTTTCATATCATAATTTCATTTCTCAAATTTATCATCTCCCATTTGGTGACCATAGTGGGAGCCCTCCTTTGTGCTGATCGTGTGTATGAAGTGTGAGTGTGAAAATTGTAGGAAATATTTGATGCTAATGTATGCTCAAAATCTAAAAAAATAGATGTCTCAGGTGAAAGGTGGTATTGTTATACTAAAGGTGATTTTTTGGTTGCAGTTTTGAGCAAGACAACTATGATTTTGACCTTAACCACCATTGTAACTAATAGGTAATCTAACTATAACATTTTTTTATTTATCAAAATCTCTTCTTGTATATTCATGATATTGAACTATAATTACATTTTTTAATTGTAGTTGTGATTTTGAATTTTCTAATTGTGATCTTGCACTCAATTATCATTATAACTGTTAGCCATTAGTCTTTTTGATTGTTTATTTTATTTATGAAAAATCATATTTTTTGATCTATGGTATTGATTTTGTAGTTGTGATATTACTTCTACAATATCTAATATTAAAACTTTGACTTGCAATATTGGTTGTCTGACCTATGATATTGATCCTTGACAGGTGGTTCTGATTTTATAACTTGCAAATTTTGCTTAGTTAGTAATTGTAACAATCAAAGTGGTTTTTATTTCCTTTATATTAGTATAGTTATTTTTTTACATTGACACATTGGTTCGATAAGTAGGGCATTTTATGCAAATATAGAAATCTATTGGCTCAATTCAAAATCACTATTGGCTAATTATAGATTTGATTACCATTTGTGACTATGATTATTTTTACTTACAGTTTTGCTTCATGGTGTTTTGAAAACTTTATAACTGGCTAAGTTTGATTAACCACTCATCTATTATATGTTAATAGCTTCTATATGTATCTAATAATATATTTTATAGAGTCTAGAAGAATCAATTTGGTGAATTAAACTTTTTTTTCGAAATAGTGCTAAATTAATCCTATTAAAGTTTCTAGAACAATTGTAAATATTATAGTCTAATATAAGCATCTCTAATTACTCAAGGAGTATTTTACATAATATGGACTTATGTCCCTAAATTGGACTGGAGATAATCTTTGAAAATAAATAGTTTTTGAGTTTTGTGCAAGTTACATACAAAGAGTATGGTAATAATTTGGATTTATTCCCCATTTATTTAATTGGAGAGAATTTGAAATTATAAAATTTTGAATAATTTAGGTGTATTATTGATATTTATTTTTCATTTGGACTATAGATAAGTCTAAATTATCTAAAATAGTCCCTACCCCATATAATTTGGTTTACTTATTAAATATAATATATTCTATTTATATTTCAATGACTACTAAGGGCACTTAGACAGTTGTGGTTTTGATAAAGTTTTAAGGTTTTGTGATTTTGATTTTATTAGTGATAGATAATCTACACATAGTTAATCATCCTATAGCTACAATGTAAACAATTTATAATTCTATTATATTAACATAATGTAATTAAGTTTAATTTTCAACCATAGATAGTTTTTTCTTTAAATTGCAATACCACAACTCTTGTTTTTCTTGTTATCAATGATTTTAAAACCCAAATATGTGGTAACTGTAACTATTTTCTAACCAATTTACAAAAACATTTGTCAAAATTTGTGATTATCATATACTATCTATCATTTTTCACATCTCATAGGTGATTTTGACCTACCTAACCATGACTATTTACTAGTTGTTTGTAATATTTCATGTTTATATCTATAGTTTTGACTTATAAAATTTTATTTAGACTCTATGGAAGTGATTTTGCATAGCATTAACTATTTATAAATGATTTTACCTTCGATAGTAGTTATTTTAAATTCATTTTTTTCTTTAAATTTTCCTTTTTGGGTGCATTTTTAGGATACTTTTTAGTGGAGTTTGAGTTATTCTAAGGGTTCTTCAAGTCCCAAATTACTTTAGGAATCGAGGTTACTACCCATAGAACTTGTAACACTATCCTTTAACCCCACAAGAGGCTTCTCCTTGAACCAATTGAGGGTTGCCACCCCATACCCCTTCATCATGGCCCCTCATTTAAAAATAATGTATAATGTAAAACTTGCAATTATTTCAATGTTTTTATTAAGGCTTATTAGAATAACATTTTTATTAAGGATTATTAATCTAACCTTTTTAGTTAGAGTTTTACAAGGGTAAAATTAGTGGTAATTTTTTCTTGCTTAAGACTACTAACATCTTGTCTTGCAGGTCACATTTTGTCTTTATCTAAAATCTTATCTTATAGGTGATATTTATATCTAACGTCTTATTTTGTAGGTCAACCCTCAAGAGTGCCAAATTAAAAATACTAATCAATTTCTTTATAAGACACTTGTCAAATATTTTAGCATTTTGAAAACCATCTTATATATAATTTATATATATCACACTTAATTAAATTGTTAATAAATCTTTTTGCTTGCCTAAGTGTCACTTGAGGGCTATAGTGGTGTATGCTCTCCTCCTTGCATCATAGTGGTGAGTATTGGAGGATCAAAAACCACTAACAAATAATATTATTTTTATTTATAGGGGTAAACATGATGTGGAAGTGTTTCTCACATAGTTTTCATGGTCTTAGGGGTTGGTGATGTGTATTTCATCACCACGTATTCAACCACATACTATGTTTTGGTGGAGTCTAAAAATTAGGGATAATTATAATTAGGCTAAGTATTAGACCCCATATAGGTATTTCATGAAGGGAAAGAGTTAATTCTCTAAACTAAGCATTATACATCACACTATATATATTTGGGCCCCAATTACCTAGTGTATATCACAAGATACCTCTAGAGATCATGTATAGCCTAGAATATGACCATTAACCATAACATGTGACTTGCTTTCAGAGTCATTATCAACTCTCAAAGTAACCATTATGTGCAAATGGGGTTGAGAGGGTTTGGGATATTATGTAATATGTCACCAACATACAACCTCACCCAAGAATTCATTAGATGATACAATCATTGGGTTATACTCCCTAAGTTAGTCACTAATTCTAAGATTGTATCTTGCTTATTTTTGGTGTGTTGTGCTAGACCAATGTTGTTTTTGAGCTACGATAGCCTATACACACTTGTTTAGGCCTCCTTCATTAACATCATATAATATATCCTTGTATCATCATTATATCATCTTAGACATTCTCTTGTGCAATTTTATTTTTATATTTGTGTATATCCTAAAAAACTTATCTCATATTGAATCTTGTCTTATCTCTCATCACCTTTCTCATCTTAGTCACATCCTAGTCTAATCTCATCCATCTAGCACTAGTCATACCCTCATCACTTTCATACCTTAATCAAGTCTTCTCATCCCTCCATCACATCTTATCATGGTCTAACCTCATATTATTCACTTAGCCTTAGCATTAATCATCCTTAGTATCATATTTAATACTAAAATACACTTTATCTATAACCAATCTAGGTCACATTTTAGTCATTTTTATCATCATATCCTCACATCACCTTGTATTATCTTACTCATCCTTAGAGTCCTTATCCAAACCATATTACTTATCATAAAACCCACGTCATCTTAGTCGATACCTTATCACTTGTCTTGAACTTGTCTAGCCTAATCACCTTATCCACCACTTTATCCCTTGCAACCTAACCTAATCATAGTCCAACCCATATTTACCTTGTCATTCCCTTGAAAATACTATTTATCATATCAAGTATTTAGTAGTACATCTACATTGGAAAATAACTATTTCAACATTAGGGTCCTGATTTTAAACTTGTTTGTATCTAATCAAGTTTGAGTCATACACACCATCCAATCCTATCATCCTATTGTTGGAAATATTGTCATTGATGTTAAAGGTTTAGTATTATTGGTGATAAAGGCCCCATTGCATTTAATGTTGTTTATCTTAGCTAATATGAGTTAATATTTATTTAATATTAATGAATATTTTTTTAGTTGCATATGAGACAAAATAAGGGCCCATGGAGAAGTCTAAGAGTCATGAGATAGAGACAAAAGAAGGATAAGACACATTTTCCCATGAAGATTCATCTTGGGGAATACCAAGAGTCACCAAGTGAAGACAAAAGAGTAAAGGGAAATTTTTTTATGAAGGGACACTTAAGGAATACGAAAAGTCACCAAAGATCAGGACAAAAGTGGGAAAGACGTTTTTGGTCATGAAGGGTCACCACATGACTTTTCAAATGCTTGGATATGAAGGGGCATCCAAGATTGGCACCATTTTCCATGAGAATTAAAAAGTCACAAAGGGGGAAGGCCAAAGGTCATTTGGAAAGCTATAAACAAAGGCTTGAGTAGCCATTTGTAACATGGAAGTGAGAGGTTGATTTGATATTGTGATATCTAGCTTAGAAGAGCAATTGTGAGAGATGAATATGATTTGTATTTGTTATATCTAGCTTAGAAGAGCAAAGGTGAGAGAGAGAGAGGAAGAAGATGTTGTATTGATCTATCATTTGTTGAGATAGCAACATTGAGAGATAGGTGTGTGGTATACACAAAGGGGTTGGTGCTCCTATGAGTTGGTGCTCACGAATTGTTGCTGAGTTGGTGCTTGGCAAAGGGTTTGGTGCTCCTGTGGGTTGGTGCTAAAAAATTCTTGATGGTTTGGTGCTCAACAAAGGGATTGGTGCTCTTGTGGCTTGGTGCTCACAAATAGGTGCTTAGTTGGTTCTTGGCAAAGGGGTTTGAAGCTCTTGTGGGTTGGTGCTCATGAATTATAGCTGAGGTTTGTACTTGGTAAAGGGGTATGGTGCTCTTATGGGGTTGTTCTCATGAATATATTTGAGATTGATTCTCTATGGTTTTTCCCACATTGGGTTTTCACGTTATATCTGGTGTCTCTCTCTGTCTTGTGTGATGTTTATTGTTTGAGTTTGATTGCATATATTGAATGATTTATTAAGTGGAATTTGGTTAAAGGAAAGATTTATAAGATATATAATATACTGATTCACCCCCCTCTCAGTATATTCTGTGCTTAACAATTGGTATCAGATCAAGTTCCTTTTTGAAAAGTTTTACAGCTTAAAGGTAGATAGGGAAAGCATGATGGCTAGGTCACAAGAAGGATTTTCTACAAATAAGGCACCTTTGCTTGATGGGATGAATTATGCTTTTCGGAGCATGAGAATGAAGGTTTATTTGATGGTCCTTGGATTTGACATATGGAAATTAGTGGTGGAGGAATATGAAGAGCCACAGACATCTACAATTACTCTAGTAGAAAAGAAGGCAAGTGAATGTAATGCTAAAGCTTTAAATGCTATTTTATGTGGTTTATGTGAATCTAAATTTGTTAAAGTTATGTAATGTAAATCTTCTCAATAAACTTGGGTAAAACTTGAGAATATTTACAAAGGTGATGGAAAGGTTTAGTAAACTAAGTTGTAGACTTTTAGAAGGTAGTTTAAAAGTT
Source organism: Torreya grandis (assembly GCA_037957365.1). Classification (NCBI taxonomy): domain Eukaryota; kingdom Viridiplantae; phylum Streptophyta; class Pinopsida; order Cupressales; family Taxaceae; genus Torreya; species Torreya grandis. The sequence continues at coordinate 289,812 of JARHVA010003057.1, read as the reverse complement.
TGAAGATGGAAGAAGAAGAAGATATAACAAGTTATCTCTTGCGAGTTGATCAAATAGTAAATTAGATTCAAGGTCTTGGAGAAACATTGGAAGAGTGAATGGTGGTGCAAAAGGTTTTGATATCTCTACCAATGAGATATGATGTGAAGGTTTTGGCAATCAAGTAGATGAAGAATTTAGCCAAGCTGAAGAAGGATGAGCTTCATGGTATTCTCATGGCATATCAAATGCGGATAGAACAAGATAAACCCTCAAAGAGAGAAGTGGATTTTAAGACATCAAAGAAGGAGAAAGCTAAGATTCAATAATCAAGTGATAGTTCTAGTGATGATGAAGATGACAATGAAGCACTTTTCATTTGCAGGCCGAAAAGAGGAATAGGTAAATATCAAGGAAAATTACCTTTTAAATGTTTTAATTGTGGAAAGATTGGACATTTTTTAGCTAGATGCCCAGATAAAGTTAAAGATGATGAAGAAGAAAAACCTACATACAAGAAGAATTTCAAAGGCAAATCCAAGAAGGGATTCGAGAAGAAGAGCCTATATTCTAAGGATCCTAGCTCAGTTAAAGATAGTGGAGTCAGCGATTCAGAAGAAGAGATTTTATTCATGGCCATACATGATGATGATCAAGAAGAAGAAGAGGAAGCTAAAGTAGATATGGAAGGAGAACTAAATTGTGCCCTAGAAGATTTAGAAGCTGTTCAGAAGAAGAATCGAAGGTTAAAGCGCTAGATCGAGAAGAATGAACAAGAGTCAAAGGAAATGATTGAAGATCTACAAGCACACTTTGAAGAAGCCAAGAAGAATGAATAATATCTCAAAGCATAGTTGGTAATAGCAAGAAAAGATTGTGAAAGATATGTTATTGAAATCACCTCTTTAAAAGAAGATATTAAGAAAGTAGTCAGTGATAAAGTAATTAATGACTCAAAATTTGAAGAAAGCACTAACATGTTGAATAAGATATTGGAAAGTCAAAAAGCATATTCAAATAAGGCAAGGATTGGTTTTGAAAATAAAAAGAGCTATGTTGAAGCTCTGACACAAGAGGAAATAGAAAGGGGAGAAGTGAAGAATACAGAGGACATTCCAAATAGAGAAGGCTGGAAGGAACAAAACTACAAAAGGCAATCAGGTCAGAGATATATAGATAGGTCTTATTTTTATGGATATTATTTTTATTGTAATGGATATGGTCATAATAAAGTAGAATGTAGAAAAAGAGCTAACAATTTCAGAAATAAGGAGAAGGAAAGTCAAGTAGAGTCAAGCAGAAGCCACAACACTTTTGCTCCTCTATCAAGCTTTGATGAAGAGACCATAGTATGCTACAAGTGAAACAAATACAGACACATAGCTCAGTATTACAGAAGTGTGTTTGAGTTAGTCAAGAAGGATCAGAGGTTCAAAGCTCCATTCATCAAGAAGAAGAATCAGAGTGTCAAAGATCCATTCATTAGGAAGAAGGTTTAGACATGTACATGGCAGAAGAAACAACATGAAGATTCTATGATGGTGCAGATAGCTTTGCATGTAAAGCTTATTCACACCATGTAAAAGTATTTCATAAAAATTTTTTTTGCCAAAAAATTATAATATTGTACCCTTTTAAAACTAAAGTGGTTTCCACATACATTTATCTAAAGTTGTAAATTTTACACTTAATGTACCCTTGTGAAAAACTTGATCACTTTGTGGCCACACCATATGTCTTAAATCAAGGTTCACACTTAATTTCATGCCAAATATATATTTTAATGACTAATGTACTCAATCCTAGTATAAGGTGAAGTACATAAATTAGTCCACATATGCCCTTTTTAATTTCAATTTAATATTGATCTAGAATATTCCATGAGTTTGTGATCTCGAGATTCATTCTAATCACCATGTATATTTTGTATTGAATGTTTGTTGAAAACATCATACAAACTTTATTCATTTCCATGATATGATAAATTATATATTATGTGAATTAAAAAGTGTAAATATGGAGAGGTAAATAGGTTTTAAAGTTTCAACTTATTTAAATATTTTATTGAGGCCACCTTGAGAACAAAACAAACCTCCATAACTCTATGACTCCATAGCCTTGTGATTATTTCCATGTGTTATCTTCTAATGTTGTACATTTATTATAATTTATTTATGTTATTTATTATTGTTTTAAATATGGTATATTTATTTATTATATATACCAAAGCTATATATGTGAAGTAAGTTTAAAGTGAAGATAAATGTTCAACATATCCATGAACATTACTAAAGCTATTTAAATGTTGTGGGACTCTATGAAATTAATATAGTGATATAAAGTCATGTCCACATGCATCCACACATTTCAAATTTATGTTTTTCATATAAAAAATCCAACTATTCATCCTCTATATCCTTTATCATGTCTAGGTAAAGATCAGCCATGGTTAATTGATAGCGGATGTTTGAGGCATATGACAAGAGATAAAAGTAACTTCATTTCTCTAAAGAAGATTAATGGTGGTATAGTGAGGTTCAGAGATAAAACCACTACTAGGATAGCCAAAAAAGGTACTTTGAGTTTGGATTATGGTAGAACTAAGACTAAAAATGTTTTGTATGTAAAAAGGTCTTAAGCATAATCTATTGAGTGTTAGTCAAATTTGTGATCAAGGATACACATTAAGGTTTCATGTTGAAGGTTGTGAGATTAGAAGAAAAGATTAAAATGAGTCGATTGCAGATGCTCAAAGGATAGGGAAAAATGTGTATGTTATGTCAGATATCTTCTCAAAGGCACGATCAAAGGATACATTCAAAGATCAGCGAGAGGAGTTGGGAGTAATTTCTATTACTTCCTGCCATTGATGTTCAACATCAAGTGAGGGGGAGCTAAGTGTTATCTCCAGGTAGGCCCTTTTCCATTGATGTCAAAGGGGGAGAATAATAGGTATAGGTATAGGTGCAAAAAATAGATATAGGGAATAGGTACAAGTTACTACAGTAAGGGGGAGTTATTGTATGTTTTCAAATAATGATACGTGCAGGTGACAAGATGTGGTAGTTTTAGGATTGAGGTTGCCATCAATGACAAAGGGGGGGATTGTTGGAAATATTGTCATTGATGTTAAAGGTTTAGTATTATTTATGATAAAGGCCCCATTGCATTTAATGTTGTTTATCTTGGCTAATATGAGTTAATATTTATTTAATATTAATGAATATATTTTTGGTTGCATATGAGACAAAATAAGGGCCCATGGAGAAGTTTAAGAGTCATGAGATAGAGACAAAAGAAGGATAAGACACATTTTCCCATGAAGATTCATCTTGGGGAATACCAAGAGTCACCAAGTGAAAACAAAAGAGTAAAGGGCGAATTTTTCATGAAGGGACACTTAAAGGAATACGAAAAGTCACCAAAGATAAGGACAAAAGTGGGAAAGACGTTTTTGGTCATGAAGGGTCACCACATGACTTTTCAAATGCTTGGATATGAAGGGGCATCCAAGATTGGCACAATTTTCCATGAGAATTAAAAGGTCACAAAGTGGGAAAGCCAAAGGTCATTTGGAAAGCTATAAATAAAGGCTTGAGTAGCCATTTGTAACATGGAAGTGAGAGGTTGATTTGATATTGTGATAACTAGCTTAGAAGATCAATTATGAGAGATGAATATGATTTGTATTTGTTATATCTAGCTTAGAAGAGCAAAGGTGAGAGAGAGAGAGAGAGGAAGAAGATGTTGTATTGATCTATCATTTGTTGAGATAACAACATTGAGAGATAGGTGTGTGGTATACACAAAGTAGTTGGCACTCCTATGGGTTGGTGCTCATGAATTATTGCTGAGTTGGTGCTTGGAAAAGGGGTTGGTGTTTCTATGGGTTGGTGCTCACAAATTATTGTTGGGTTGGTGCTCAGCAAAGGGGTTGGTGCTCCTGTGGGTTGGTGCTCACGAATAGGTGCTGGGTTGGTGCTCGACAAATTGGTTTGAAGATCCTATGGGTTGGTGCTCATGAATTATAGCTAAGGTTTGTACTTGGCAAAGGGGTATGGTGCTCTTGTGGGGTTGTTCTCATGAATATATTTGAGATTGATTCTCTGTGGTTTTTCCCACATTGGGTTTCCACGTTATATTTGGTGTCTCTCTCTATCTTGTGTGATGTTTATTGTTTGAGTTTTATTGCATATCTTAAATGTTTGATTAAGTGGAATTTAGTTAAAGGAAAGATTTATAAGATATATAATATACTAATTCACCCCCTCTTCTTAGTAGATTCTATGCTTAACACCTATCATTTCAACCAAGTCATCTCAATCAACTTAAGTTGACCATTTTAGCCTTGATCTAGTCTTAATATAATCAATCCCTAGTTTAAATCAGCCTCTTAGGCAAGTCTATCCAATCATAACATCCCAGAGCTTATTGCATCTCACTTAATCCAATCTAGTCTAAATCACTAAAATCCTATCTCATAGCCTAAGTTGGTCTACTTGATCTTGTATTATCTCATCAAACATCACAACATGTTAAAATATTCAATCAAACTTTGGATCGAACTAAAGTAAGTCTTTATCCAAATTTGTTCCACACATTCCATCTTCATCTCTTAATCTTTCCATTCAACCCCCCACACCTGTTGATTAGGGCTAGTAAACAACATCATCCATACTTTATCCCACCTTAATCCATGGAATCTAAAACAAATTTGGTCAATACCCTGATTAAGTAAAGGCTCATAGTCAATAGGGATGTACTCCTTGTCCACCTCCTTAAGATGAGCACTCCACATTATATAGACTTCAACCCCATCCACCTATCATTATCTCTAGTCTACAACTATCTACATGAGTTGAATTTAAATCCTGCATCCACCAATCATAGCTAGTTGTCTACCCCTTCCTCTATTAACAAATGGAATTTAATCTTGGGCACCTCATCTACTACTAGTATGCCCATCTAATCATGTTAACACCCATATAATATAAATTTAAATGCTTCCATATCTAACTCATGAAGTGAAAAGATGCCCTATACTCCTCTTATTATATTTTTAGAATCCCTTTTCCACTAACTTATTATTACCAACATGATGGTTTATCCACCCATACAACATCTTGATCCTGCCAAGCCTAAGCCCTCTTGGTATGAATCTAACTAATAGTTTATATATCATTGAACTTAGTGGGATATCATTAATCAACATCATAATTTAAAAAACTATGTCCAAGACCTCATCAATTATGGTGACATGAAAATTGAGAATTAATCAAATGAGTCTACATCCAAGGGTGAAAAAGAAGAGGATTGCAAATATTATATTTTTTATCATGATCAAGCCCTTCTATTTCCAAGCCAAGGTCAAGACACCACATCCATCTTCCATGGCACCCCCATATTTGACAAATGCTCCATTGATGATGAGTATCTTTACCATAAACTGAGTCCTCCCATATTTTATGAGTCCTTCCATGGGCTTATCTTTGTCAAAACTATTATCCCTCCATCATCATTTCAAATACCCCATTTGGAGATATTATGGATAATGAATCCTCTAATAGTAGAATTGCATCATGTAAATTAGAGTCAACATTAGACATAACATTAGTATTACATGTTTCATGATCATGTTCATCACCAGTATCTAGATTAGATTCCTCATCAAAAACATCATCCCTCAGATATATTGTAGAAGATGATGACTATGCCTACCTTTTTAAAGATACCTCTAATATAGATGTTAATCAATCATTAGGAATGTATTTTAATCCTAATTAGGATGATGAGTTCATAATAGCATTATTATAAGATTTATCAGTTGATGAATTTGATCTTACCTTAGATGCATGTATTATAATTAATCTTAATGATCATTTTATGAGTATTGAAGAGATTTTCCCTGATGTTGAAACTGAGTCTCCTAACAACCCTTATGAGGAGCACGTTGCCCCATCACCACTCATTAACCTAATCCTACCATGTCCTAAAACTTCACCCATAATATACCCCTTTGTTCTTGTCAATGAAAATTTAATCACCTCCTTCCATAGGCATGAACATGAACATACATATTGGAGCCTTCCTCAAGAAACATAATATGTGCCAAAAGTACAACATTTAAAGATCATATTCAAAAAGTCATTCATGATTAAAAAAATTTCTTTGATCTAAAAATTCAACATCAATAAAATTCAATTCATCAGGATAATCAAAAGGTATCTTCCCCTAGTTAAACCCTCTTTAAGTAACTAGGGGACCATCAATGTTAAACTAATCATCATCTATGAAGTTAAAAATCCAATTCTTTTAGTGAAGCCAAAAATCAAGAACCAAGGGGTAATTAAAGTCAAATCCAATCAACAAATGAAAATAATATCAAAAATGGTATCAATATGGTTGATAATCCTTTAAATAATTGAATCAAATATTAACCAAAAAGTCAAAATGTCTTATATCTCTTAAAGTCTTTTGTCATATGACACTAATCAAATATGGAATTTCTAACATGTCCAATGATGTATGAAACCACTAGTCCTAATATTAAAACACCTATCACACCTTATCATGGTCTTATTATCCAATCAAGTCATACACTAAAATATCAAATTGAAACCTTAAACCCATCCAGTCCACATCTCACAACTTTAGGCATCATTGTTTCTTATAGAGGTGATGAAAACACCTAGTCTAGATGTTTGGAGGGGTCTCAATCAAGAGTTAATGAAGGTCATAAGGACATTAGTGAATTAAACATTAAAAAAATGGTCATATTATCACATATATAAAAATAAGTGTTAGATAAAAATCAAAAAAATATCTACATTTTACATCTCACACACATATCTAATAAATCAAAATACAAAAAAAAAACATTTGTCTAATGGTGAAAATTAGTTTTTTATCACTTTGGGCAAGTACCATGATGAAAACTAGTTTCTAGAATCATGGTTAAATAATTTTTTCTCTACATTATACCTCACAACTTGGGGGAAAAATACACTTCATCTCTACAATCATATCCCATATTCCTTGACAACCCTATCCATGTAATGGTGTAAACACCTTTGTCTATCATGTCCATCTGTCCCTTATCCCTATCTGGTCTATTATTCCTTCCCATATTGACCTTGATAAGGACATATAATATGTCTTTAGAAATATTTTATAATCATCTTGGCATATCCTTTAGACACTCAAGCAACTAGATATTTGGTTATTTCATGATGTGGTTGTTGGCAATCCCTAATCCATTCTTCCTTGGTCTACATTCCCTTTTTAACATTGTGTTCATTATTTTTTCATCATATATATTATTACATAAATATCTATATTAGTTTTTAGGATCAACATTCCCTTTGATAGTAAACCCATTTGTATAGTGTACATACATATCCCAAAAAACCTAAAAAATTAAATATTCCAAAAACCCTAAAAATCATAAAATTTGGAAAAAGACAAAAATATTCCAAGATGTCTTGTCTTATGATTCTTCCCCCATTCACATCCATTATATTCCCTTTGCATCTCATTTTTGTAACCAAATCATAGCCATCCATCCTACTATTATATTTTAGCCCCAATTCCAAACTAGGAAAAATATATTCTATATTGAGCTAACATTGACCTAGTCTCACTTTAGCCTGATAAGTCCTAAGTCTCTCATCTAAATGCAAAACATGGTGAATCCACAAGTTGAATATCCCCTATGTTAAAGTTTTTTTTTTTTTTCAAACACACCCTATCCAAAACCATGTTCCAAGGTAAAGCTATCCATCATCATTCATTAGCATCAATTATCATCCTCCTATATCCCATCTTTATGCATTTGGACAATAGACAATATCCTATTTGCTTGATGTGTATATATTTGTGTGTGTTATTTGTATAATCTATGTGTCTTTATTTGATTATCTATACACACACACACACACACACACACACACACACACACACACACACACACATATATATATATATATGCATGTATGTATGTATATAAATGGATATATATATATATATATATATATATTTATGCTACAAGAAAGATCAAAATAAGATATACATATATATATATATATATCTTATTTTGATCTTTCTTGTAGCATAAATATTTTTATCTATTAGGAAATGAATGAGGATGTTATGATGACAACAAAATTTATAATGATGCTTTTAAGTTCCCTCGATGATATAGAGTGATATTTTCCCCTTTTTTAATCATGAAATTTGGCACAATGTCCTCCTACTGATACCTATATCATGGTGCATAGTTCCTAGTGCTATATTTAAATCATATTTCTTAGACTATGATGATCCTTATCAAAAAAATAATGGCTTGATAAGGGAATAAAATCATCATTTATTCCATCCTCTCTCACATGTCTAAATTTTTAATCATCTTAATCTCATCATCAATTCGATCATCTTATTCCACTCATATAATATCCATTCATTCCTCTAACCCATTTATTACCCCATCTATATCCTTTATTTACTCATCTATCATATCAAATCATCATCACACATAACATATATCTAACAACTAACATGTCTAACAATCATTAGTTTATCTTTTCATCTATCATCTATTATGAAAGACATTTTCCTAAGGTCTTTTTAGAGTATGTAGGCAATGTTTAGTCACATAACATGTCTAAGGTTAGACCACCCACTTTATCCCTTTTACCCATCATTCATCATCACATATATTTTATCCCTCATCATCCTCAAGTCTTACATCAGTCAAACCTTTGAGATATAATATTAATCAATTAATATATTGATCAATCACCATCCCTACAATCATCTCCCTAGTCTATTCATCAATTTCCCACACTTATCAACTAGGCTTGACAAATCACAACATCCATTTTTTATTCCATCAGTCATCTAATATCATTGATAGGACAATTCATCATTTAAATTTTATGGTTTCCTCTTTTGATTGGGGGATGAACAAGACCATAACTTTATAATCATCTTTAGATATATTTCATGTGTCTTTACTAGTGACATCATAAATATTAATCACATTATGGCTCATTGATTTGATGTATTGAAGTCAATTCTTCCCTTCATCTTTTGTTCACTTGATTATATCATTTATTCTCTCTCATCCACTTCATCATATCGCTCAACTTTAGTTTTGAGCTACAATAATTGTCTTGGCATGATGTCTCCCATAAATTTGTCATGACTTGGGATGTATTAAAATCTTGTGGCCATTATCATCTTGGTCCACATCTCTCCATGGTATGTGTCCTTTCTTGGGATAGGTCTAAAGCTTGTGACCTTTTCTCGTATCATCATCATGTTATGATTGATTCCCCTTTGGGATGTGTCGACAAACATGACACATACATTTCCACTCTATGTGAATATGTATTTACCAAGGGAATAATTAATTTTTATCTCAATTCTAATTTCAATTTCATCTTCTCCATCATTGGTCCCTCATCTAGCATCCCAACCACTATTTCTTCTTTTTAGTGGCCATCTATGTCCTTCCTCCCCACATGTTCCATCAAGGGGGAATAATTTGTCTAATAACATAATTTAATAATAATCATCCATAAGTTTCTTTCTTATTTTAAATACCATTACTCCTTATACTTCATCCACTCACAATGCCCTTTTAAAGAGGGGTAAAATGTATGCATCTAAATCTACTCGCTTCATTTATCATCACTAATATTATTATTAGTCAATATTAACATCACTAAATTCATATAATTAATCATTATTGATCTTATTCTAATCATTTATCTAACATTTATTTATATACTAAACTCATATCCCCCCACAACTCAATTAATCCTTCTAATATGTCATTGATCATCTAATCTTATTCTAATCCCACTTGTCTAATATTTGGGAATTTAAAATTCCCTTCCACCTACACTAACATATGAGTTATCTCTCATACTCCCATATATTATCTATAACCCTCTAATCACATGGCTAATCATTTGCTAATTGTCATCAGGCTTCCAAAAATACTCTAGAGGCTTTTACCTCTAGAACATTCCCTCCTCTAGAATTATTCAAGGAATTTTTAATTCCTTGAATAATTATCCATCATTGATCTCCCTTCCTTCCTCTCTATAAATAACCATATCATCCTCCATTTAAACTAAGTAATGTGAAAAAAATCCATGCCACACCAATCCATTAACCATTTCATCAAGACATAAATGAATCTATGCTATCAAAGTTTTTCAATCAAGCTAATATCATGCTAAAATACTGAGCCTATTTATAAGAAATCCATTATCCATACCATTGAGTATTTTTATTTTTTTAATATTCATTTATATCACTTATCTTTAGGATCTAATACTACTATGAATGTTCATTTTTTTTCATTTTTATCCTAATGGATCTATATTTTAATAGTGGATGGCAGATTTGGGTAATTTTGGTATAATTTGTATATCATGATTCCATTTCTCAAATTTATAATCTCACACATGTTATTTTACTTGGAGTGTTTCTTTTTTAAAATATTATAATAGATTATGGGGTTTTTATTCATATGATGATTTCCTTATTTATCACATTTGCCTCAACTTTGTGGTTTATACTCATTTCAACGTAACATTATTCCTTAAAGTTTATTATTTATTCAATGTTTAATTTGATTATTGTAAAATATTATAATATTATTCTCTTTATATTTAAAAATAATCCTATCAAATTCTGATATACCTTCATCCTTATGAATAATTCCAACTTGAGGAGTCGGTGAGGGGCTCAAGAAACCTAAAAACTTTCTTGGTTTGGCTTCCATAACTTTATCCCTCTCTTGATTTTGGATTGGCATATTAAAAGTGGGTGAGAAACTTGGAAAATTTCTTGATTTAAGAGTTTGAGGAACTTGAGGAAGAATCTAAATTTTTTCTCTTCTTGATCAATTGTTGCAAGCTTGGCCTTGATATCAATGGGATAGGCTAATATCAAGAAAAAGTTAATTTGGAGCAAAAAGAGGTATATATAACTGATGACATAATTTAAAGGGTTGGAATGAAGGTTGAAAAGCTTGGTAAGGTTGTTGATGAGTAAATTAAAGATAACATCCTTCGAAGTAAGGATGGTTAGATTCATAATATGATCTGTATGAGGGGAAAGTGGGATAATTATAGGAATGATATGGCTCTTCATAGGGTTGATATGGATCAATAACATGGAAAATGTTGAAATATACTTAAAACTTAGCCATGAAACTTCATGTGGAAAGAAAAAACAAATGCTAATTACTTTGAAATAATACCTAAGTTGTTAAAACTAGCTCAATGAACTTGGAGTCACCATTGATGCTTATATAAATGCCTCCAAAAGTTGATGTATTGAAGGACAACACCAAAAATACTTTAATATATGAGGTACTTTGATTAATTTTCCCACTAAGTGTTCTAAAAAATATTGTAACTTTGATTTTCACCCTTTAAAGAGGTGTTTTAGGTCTCCTCACTCAATTGATACAATGGGAACTCTCTAAGGCTATGGGTGGCCTATGACTAAAAATAGCCTCTAGAGAGGGTTGGCTCCCTTGATGATACACTTATAAGATCACTACACATACTCAAAATTCAAGGAAAAGAGAGAAAAATATGGAATCAATAGAAAAGGGGGTGATACACCTAATTATAATTATCCTCTACTTGTTTATGATTACTATAACAGACTAAAACAATATTTAAATTTGATTTCACAACTCCAAACAATCCTTCCAACATAAGTTCTTCAATATATAGGTTATAGTTAATACATAAATAAAGAGGGACAATCAATATGTTGAAAAGAAGACTTTGGTGAATATTTCCACACTTTACCTTTCAAAGATTACTTGACACACACCATATGACCTACAAGAAGATAACTTATCCACAAAGAGGGAAGAATGAAGAGGATAAATGTAAGGAAGTTGAACACTATCACTATCATTCATCAATAATTCATCAAAATAACACTATATGTGATATAAAAAAGGTATGAATCAACTTATATTCAATTTAAAATCAAGAACCAACATCAATTTTTGTATGGATACACCATAACCAGCTAGAGTATGCTTTTAACTTACCTACAAGAGCATATATAGGAGAAGAGAAGGGAGAGAGAGAAGGTGAACGTGTAGGAATCATATGATGACTCTCATATAATCATGAGACCTGTTAAAACTCTAATAGAATGTGAAAATTGGTCCTATAATTCTTTATTCAACATTTGTTAGCCTTGTTTGATGATGACTTCATGAAAGGTGCAATAAGAGTCTCTTGATCTTCTATGACTCATTTTGCTTGATTAAAATAGACATACTCTCTTTATTGAGGAGTTAAAAATACATCCTTTCATCAATATTATTATTATCCTTTTACCACCTTAACCATATTTGAGGATCTCCAAACTGATGTTATAAAGTTGTGTTTGTTTTTTTAGAGTTCTTAACACCATGAAGCTAGTAAATTGCCTATGAAACTAGTCTTCAAATCTATCATCAGTCATTAGAATGATATTTTTTTATGAGTTTAATAATAATCCAAGGATTAAATTATATTTATAAAAATTTTCCTTAGATATTATTATGCCTTAGATGACATTAAGAAGGTCTACATAGACATTTACTCAATGTAAGCAAGGGAACAATCTTAGTTTGGCATGCTTTAGTAACTTGAAACATGTTAAATAACCATGAGGATATTTTAATAGATGGATTAAAGTAATTATACCTCTACCCAATCTCTAAAAACTTCCCCAACTAATCAATATAATCTCACACACTCAAACACTATGGAAAATAGTCAATAACCTTGATTCCCTTCATAGTACAAACCTATGTTTTAGATTTTTATTTCCATCATCATGGATTTTATAGAATTTGAAAAAATTAAAAAACTTAAATGAAATAAAAAAAATACCTCCAAATCAATTTCATGAGTTTTAATTTAGTATAACTCAAAATATGCACTTTTTATGAAAACTAGGCTTATAGGGCAACAAATAGGCTAATTTGCTAAACTTTTTATATTTTGAGTTTAAGAGGGTATAAATATATTATTTTTATTATTTTTAACATATATAAACCCATTTAAATATTAAAATAATTATTTTTTCATGATCAATCATACATAATATCAAAAACACTCTTTTTCAAGTCTACAAAAACTCAAAAATTAGGAACGATGGACCTAGAGAGAGAAAAAGGGCATTTCTTGAGTTTTATGGGGTATAAATATGTAATTATTTTTTATATTAACTTAATATACAAATATATATTTTTTATATACTATATTCATTCACTAATTCAATAAAACCTTCTAAAACACTCTTTTCAAGCCTAAAATAACCCATGTTGAAAGTTATCATTGATGTCATGTGTTTGTGCACTGTCATTGATGTCAAGAAGAATTAGTAAGGTGAGAGTTTTATTTTATGTCATATTTATGAGGTAATTTATTTAAAATTAATTTTTAGGTAAATTTTTGGTTCACAATAAGGTGGTTATGGTCATTGGTATGAGGTTGATTGTCTGAGCCCGTTAGTGTGATGTTTAAGTAATCCAATAGAGTGTCTCATGAAGCATAGTGAAGCTTGTTTAATTGTGTCTATAAATTAATGAGAGAATTTATAAATGTGGTTTGAAATTATAATGAGTCATAGGGTGCATCTACAGTGGTAAGAATACTTGAAATTGGTATGGTGCCTAGTATATCTATGTGAATAAACTTGTTCTTAAGCATGGATATGGCTTGTCGAGGCATGATGGGGGTGATATGGAAGTATATAATATTTTATTTGTGAAATTTAGTGTTATAAAATGTGATAAATGTGATTTATTCAATCACATGACTCTCAAAGTGAGCCAAATAGGTATGTTCTCATTTAGTGGTTTTGTCATGGACTTAGTCTTAAGACCCTAAGTGGAAATATGAGGTATCATGATCAGGTTTGGAGGCTTATGATATCATGTAAACATGGTTTTAGTTGTGATAGATTAATTAAAGAGTGATAATGAAGTTTTAGGTTTTGATTAGAAGAAGAAAGTATGGAAATTGGATCTTTAGGTCTTTCATTTGCTAGAATGGAGTGTTACAGACCTGAGAAGGACTTTTTGATGCTTGTTGGCATGTGTGACTATTACATGGGAAGTTGGGATATTGGTAAGATATGTAAAATTTTCCTATTATTTTTTTCCAACCATTAGGGGTTATTTTTAGGGATAGAGCTATATGAATAAATTTTACAAATGGAAACTAGTCTAAAACCCTCATAGTGACCTGATATGGAAGATTTTGATGGAAATGGATCAGAATGGATTGGTTGACCTAAATTTATTATTGGATTATGTAGAGGACTCTCATAGGTACTTATATGTGGCATTTTTATATCATATGAGTGAGTGGAAGCTATAGGAAAAAATTTATTTCTCATAAATTTGGTATAGCAAGTAGGGTTGACTGAGTCAAATTTGCACAATGGATAAAGGTTGAAGATTGATACTTATGTCTCATTCCCATGGTGATTTATGAGAAATATATATAAGTAAAAATTATAAAAATGATCATATAATATGACCTATAACTAAAATCCTAGTGAGGAAGATAATGAGAAAACCAAGCAAGAGTGAGAATGAGATTAGGAATGAGTTAGAGTGGATTAGGAATGGATTCAATTACATGGTTTTTATGTTCAAGACCTATAAAACATATCCATATTGGTTATATTTTTTATGCTCATGAAAAATGTTGAAAATTTTGTTCACAAGATGCCCTATCTAGTAAAGATGAGACAATGAAGGTATAAGGTTCAAAGTTTGGTATATATATTTCATATTTTCAATTGAAACTCTATATATTTGTGTTTGGATATTTTTTAAAGATATAATAGTATAATAAACATGTTTTAATATTTATTTAAAGTGTCTACATAGGTTTTGGAATGCAAGATCACCATGATTGGTTCTAAAGACAAAGTGATAGTTCTGGGTATGCAAGATGGAGTGATGAGTCTAAAACATTATATCATGATTTGATGTTTCCAATGCACATTTTGATGTTTTTTTAGATTTATATGACATATAAATAATTTATATATGGTTTAGAGTCACCTTAATAGGTGGTAATATGGAAACCAAAATGGCTTATCTAGCTATGTAAGGACTTTGAGAGAGAAGGTCAACAAATTGGTCTGCAAGACCAATAGTTGACATGAGATCTTATGATATATATATTGGAAGATGTTATAGAGATAAAAAGGAAATATTTATGTGCATATGTATTCTTTTAAGTTTCCTTACAAGAGTTAAAATTAAAATTCATCATGATTATGTTGACGGGCTTGTTAATAGTTTTATGTAGTCATTTAGCAAAGATAAGTTTGAGGTGATTTGCCTAGAGTTGAAGAATATGTTGCATATGAATATTTTATGGAGGTATAAAATATTCATGTGAATTTATTTTAATTAATTATAAGTCCCTATGAAATTATAGAGAGTTAAGTGATCATGATTGGGCTTTAGAGCATTCAGATAGTTCTGAGTGGTCATATTACAAAGATGAGTTAGAGAACCTATGTTGTAGTATATAAAGTTCATGGTGATTATATTTAGTTCATGAAGGTTATATAAATTTTATTTAATGGCATGTTTTTTTGATAAATTTTTTTGTGTGCTTCATTTTTGGTTGACAAACTTTTTGGGAGTGATAAGGCCTAATTATGAGTAGGCCTAACGGTGTGGTCCAAGTAGTGAATTGGAATAAAAGGTGATATATACCTATATGGATGTTATAATGGGTATATTTTAGGTTTTCATTAAGTTTTTAATTAATTTTTGGAGGCTTAATAAGTTTTAATAGGGCTAAGTGTAACGTGTTACTTGAGATAGAACTAATGCTTTAGGTCTTTAAGTAGGCCAAAGAAGAGAAAGTGGTCTAAGTGAGTTTGTATGACCTAATGGTGATATTATTTTTATGTGTAATGTGTTATAATACATTTTTTTGGTTTGATATTGATGGTTTATTTCCTTGGCTGACCAAGAGTATGATTGATCTAGTGATTGGTATAAGAACAAGGCATAATAGGCCTATTTGTGTAAGAAAAATGTATGAGATTGAAAACAAATAAAAGAGAACCTTGGGGAGAAGAAGGAGGTCATGTATACCATAAAACAAGAGTAGAGGATTAGTCATGAACATCCAATAGAAGTTTTAAATATGGATAACAAGGTCATATGACCTAATCGAGATATACGAGGGATGTTTGAGTGAAGTAGAAAAAGGGTAGATTTTCTTGTTTGAAGAGGAATTTTGAGAGTGCTTAAGGAGTGATATTGTGTTTATTGATATACCATAAAATATAAATCATATATGTGTTCTTTATATATGATAGTAGATAGAGAAGATAAAAAGATGAACAAGAGGTTACTATTTGTTGGTTGAGAAATAATGTGTTGTGAAGGTGATCTAGATTATCTTGGATGAGTTGGTGCTTAGTCAAGAGGAAATTGGAGCTACCTTATAGGTTGGTTATTCTATAATTCCTTAGAGTGGTTGAGTTTTTTCTAATTCACTTAGGGGGTTGGTTCCTCCTTGCAAGTTATATCTTTCTAAAGGACTAGTTGAGTTGTTGCTTGACTAGTAAGGGGTTAGTGCTCATTATGGGGTTGGTGACTCACTAAATATTGATCCATTGATTATAATATATTATTAAAATCTATGTTTTAATTTTATTTATCTCCCATGAGGGTTTCCCACATATGTCTTATCTTCATGTTTTCATATCTTACTTCATGTTTATGTGATTGCTTCTCTATGCACTACTTGATCACTACATTGGTTTGAAATGTTAATGAATTTTAATTAGAAATAAATGTTTGTTTTAATATTTTGATTTACCCCCCTCCCCCTTCCTCTCAGTGGTTATGCTTCCAACAATCCAAAAATTAGAATAATGTAGAAATTATCTTAAATGGGTTAATGACTTCTTAGTTTAAGGTTTTTAGGTGTTTCTATTCTATTGGAAGGATGTTATAATATAATTTTAGATTTTTATATACATTAAATTTCATATTTTATTCCCATATCCTTTGAAAACACTTCACAACCTCTAAACCTACATATCATGTCAAGAAACAATAAAATAATGAGATTTTCTTGCCAATGGAGGTTTGATTGGGGTTATTTTCTTGGAGGTTAGTGCTTTAATGTATATTATTATTCTTAGTAATTTTTTAAACAATCATTATACATCCATTAAATTTAAAAGTGTTTCCAAAAGGAGAAAATAAAACTTTAGGGGTTTACAAGGGTTTTTTAGGTGCTAAACTTGTTAGTGATTATTCAAAATCCCTATCCCTCAAAATCAAAACTATTTCCACAAATGTTTAGGGCATATAGGTTCCCTTAAACCCATAAAATCATTTTAACTAACACTCTTTAAGCTCCATGAACCAATACCAAACGTGCTAACCTTCTTTGCTTTTGAGTGACTAGATGGCATTCTTGAGTAATATATTACATTGTTTGGGACATGTACCTTTTATCTGAGCATCATTTTTGGCCTAAGAAGGCTAGGGGAGGTTTTCCAACGTTGAAACTTAAAAAATATCATATAAACATGCCTTATCTTTCTATGAAACTTGTTCATTTAATTTGGTAACTCAAAGAAGATGTTTTTAATTGACTTTTTCTAACTTCAAACTACCATCTCCACATTATAAATTGACTCAAGATGCCTTCACATGTGTGTTCCAATGTGCATGACCTCTATCTAACCTTTGGAGTAGCTTCAATAAGCTTAATGTATATTTTCAAGACACTAGAATGATTTATAAAATTACAAAAATTAAATATTAGCTTTTGTAAATAACTTAAACTATGCTAAAGTACCTTAAATAATGCTAAAGTCTTCATATATGACCATGTGAAAGGTTAGAAAACTCAAAAAAAAATTAAACATACCATTAACAAGGGTGGATAAATTAGCCAACATCAATAATACAAGATCAATAAGTAATCAAACACACACATAAGATCACTAAAAAATAAATCAAAAGATAATGGTCTAAGGAGACCTCAAAAAAGGGGAATGTTCAAATGCCACACAATTGAAGGGACATGACTTAGTCAAATGTCCACAAAATAAATAATGACACTTTTAAATGTCAACATACAACAAACAATTATAGATTCAAATGTAAAAGATGAAAATAAAGACACAAGAGAAACAACCAATTTATCATATTCAAATGCTCAAACAAGAAAGATAATTGCAAGGCAAGGCATTCAAAGAAGTCCATAAATGAAAGCATAAGAAACCAACATGAACATATCATACTAGTCCCTAGATATATGTGTTAGTAAAAAATGTTAAGTACATAACATATCAAGTACAATTCAAAACATATAAACATGGATAAATTCATGTGTAAATACATATATGACATCAAACATGATAATGTAAAGTGACCATATAATTATACATCCTGGATGTATCATGATCAAATAAGTGGATGCCCAAATGTCCACATGACATGAGTAGAAGGAAGGGCCAATATTTGAAAGTGCATTAATCATGTATCTATGTATGCTTGTATCACACTCAAAATATTTGTGAAACACATGTATATAGGTAATAATGATATGACATCTACCAACAAAGCAAAAACATATATGTCAAAGAGATAATATAAAATGTAAATTATGAACATATTTTTGGATTTTTCAATTTTTTATGATTTTTTTGGTATATTTGGAATATGTGAAGACTTGCAACCTTAAGTTGGATTCTTTACATTTTTTGAATAATGGCTTGATAAGTGTAAATGTTACATGGCATGTTAGTCCTCACATTTTACATGTGCATTAAAAGAACTAATGCTATCATTTGGGATATGTATCCATTTTCTTTCATGATAAAAATAAATATCTTACTAATTTTAGTCAATTTTTTCTTCCATTTGATATAACCTAAGAGTGTCCAATGTAAATGTATGTGGAGATTTTTGTGGCTTAAACCAAACTTGTGTTTCAATCACTTTAGGACCACAAGTAGTTAGTAGTGTTATGTTTCCCAAGGAGTCTTTACAAATTACTTTGATTTGTAAGTATTTTAGATCAAAGCCAATCTATTATAAATATCTTATATTGAAAGTATCTTTTTGGTGTACGATCAATGTGGTTATGCCAAAAAAAGAACTACCCATGAATAATGTGACTATCAGATATTTTTGGCATAGATGCTTTTTGGGGTGTTCACCTTAGGGTGTTTTTATAGTATGTGGACCTTGGATTGGTCCCATATTGAGTAAATTTTATAAATATCCCATATAAAGATTAGGAACACCATATTTTTGTTTATAATGGTCATTTGGTAATTCATATCCCTCCTTTATTTGAGGAATAAAACTTTCATATTTATAAGGGGATATGTTAAGCTCCTTTAGATGAGTAAGTATGAATGAAACATGTCTATGCACATCCACATATAAATGGATAAATAAATCATATTTTTTATGCAATTCTCTTTCTTTCAATGGAGAAATAAGACCTATACAAAAAATGAATTGTAACACCAAGTCATAAGGTCTAAATGCTAGCTCATATGATGTACTTTTGAATCAAATGGTATAATCTTGAAGGGATTCATAATCATGTTATTTTAAATTGTGAAAAATGTTCTCATGTAATTTTGTCACCTTATGGATATTAAAAGCCATGAAGAATGGACCTTCTAATTGTACAAAATTGGTTTAGGAACCTTTTGGTAGGATATAGAACTAATTATGAACCTCATCAAAATGCTCATATAGAATACTTTTAGCAATAATTTATAAACTTTTGCCCATTGACTAAAATAATATACATAGTTAATCATGTGGTAGAATGGGTCCTTATAACTCAAAAATAGATAAATATATTAGTTTAAAATTGTGTGGATAAGGATATTCAAGTAGACATTGTGAAAGCGGTTTACTATTGAATGAGGTGACACTTACATTAGTATTATGGAAATCAATTTGCATTTAAAGTATAGAAACCTATTATTTAAGATCCCCAATATTATCATCATATAAAAAATATACTTCATGGGAATGGTGGTGCTTGGCATAGGTATTATAATTGATTTTAATCCACCACCTCCCTTGAATCTAGGCATATGAGTATCATCATCCTCATGTATAACAAGTGTAAGTTTTGAATCAATGAATTTAGGATACTATGGTAATGGTATTGGATCTATGAATTGTGGTACCTTTGATATATCATTTGAAGACATTGGTTCATTCACCTTTTTAAATATATAAAAATTGGTATTAGAGGGAGGTTTGGTAAATACACCTCTTTTTGTATGGTAAAGTTATTTGGTAAAGATGCCATGATGTCTTATTTAACCTTTCATGATTTTTCAATCTCAAATGAGGGGGGAAAACAATCATTACCCTTGAGAAGGGGGATATTATTTTTAAATGTGGGAATTATGGGAGTTTGAATTGATTTATTTTAAGGAATATACCCATTATAAGCAATTTATAAATCAGTCATAATTTCCTTGTGTTTATCATAACTTTTGACAATCATATGAAGGAAAATCTTGGTCATATGTACCCACATTTGTGTTAGAATGTGCATGAAGGGAATGATTAGATGACTTGCCTTGTTTTTAGATCAAGTATTTTTCTTAAAAACACAATCCTTTCTAATTAGTATTATATTTAAGAGATATAGGGTAGGTTATACCATGTTCATTTTATTTGAACATTTGTCCTTTGTATCCACATTTTATAAAATATCAAAGGCTAAAATCATATGATGGTGGTGTAAAGAGTAACAGTAAAGGTTATTTATCTTACTTTGTTATAGTATGTATTTCTCATGTTTGTTAGTTATAGCTATGTATTTTGTCCTTTTGCTAGTTTGTCCTATGTGAGGATTTATCCCACATTTATTAGTTAGGCTAGTTCTTTATTTTACCTTGCCTACTTATGAAAGTGATTCTTATTGTACTACCATATCATTTTGAATAACATTTGACTTTATTTTCTTTGCATATCATTTTTTTATAGCTTCCTTGTGTGAAATTTTTGTTGTTAACATTTCATAATCTTTGGTTATAATGACTTTATAATTCCTAACATGGTACCAGAGCTTTGAGGTGTTACATCTATCCACATTAATGTAATGTTTTTCTTATACTTCCATTCTCATAACTACTTCTTCCCTTATCATACATCCTCATTTTTTTCTCTTTCCCTCTTTCAAATCTGCAATGTCATTAGAGAGGAGATTTTCTTGAAGTTTTGAAGAAATTGAGTTTAATGGATTGAATAAATGCAATTCAATTTTTTTTAATTTCTAGCTTAGCATTGGAAATTCTTTGTTGGTCTTTGTACTATGTGGACTACACTTTGAGGTTGGAGAGGAGCATTGGTTTCTTTTTGAATAAATGTGAGGAGGCACTTGGAGAGAAGAAGCATTAGAAAGAGGAGGTGACATTGAGATCTAGTTGGGCATTGGATTGTAGTTACAGGTTGATGGTGTTGGGACATTCACAAACTATTGCATAGCAATTATGTGGTTTTTTTGGAAGTATCTTCACTTTTCATGGATAAAAGCACTTATAAGAGAGGTATACATTTGTTTATTCTCCAGATATGCATTGGAATTTTCATCATTTATCTTCTAAATGGAGCTTTTAGACTTACTCTTCATTTACACTTGGTCTACATGGAAATTTATGGGATTGTGTGGCATTTGGAGAGGACCATGTTTCATTTTTTTCTCTTTTTTACTACTGATTTATTCTTTTCCAAAGATTTTTTATTTAGAGTTTATCTATATTTACAAAATGGTAGCATTCTTATTTGGTGTGAAGAGGCATTGGAAGGATCTGTTAAGCTCTTTAACCTTTTTTTGACCTATGTACTAAAGTCATCTTATTTTGTTTAATCTAATGTGTAAAAGGATAGAGGAGTGATTTTTTATTCTTGATTGTTGAATATAAGTATCTTTTAGAGCATTGATCTACATCTACCCAGCATTGGGATTTGATTTGGCTATTTGGCATCTTCTTTGCCTTCATGGAGCCTTAAAAGACATGTTTGCAATGTTGGGTCTAAGTGAAGATGAATTAAAGCACTCCTCTTAGCTAAAGACAATAGTAATTAAATTTATATGCTCTCATATAGAATTATCTATTCATATTATTTTATCTACAAGTTGTAATTTTTTACCTCAAGAGGAAGAATATTTTACTTACACACACATTGAGGTAATTGGGAGGATATTTTTCACTTTGGTTAACTTTTATAATTCTATGGTTTGATTCCATCTCCAATGAGTGGTTGGATACCTACCTTTGTTTCCTAATTTCATCACTAATATTAGTTTTTAGTGTCTTTTTAATGTTTTAGACCCATTTTATAGGAATTTCTAAAACCTCTAACTTTTAAACCGTAACTCAGATTTGAGTTCTATTTTTTTCAAAAGTGTATGGTTTTCATTTATCTATCCATCAATATTTTTACTTTGTAAAAAAAACTACTTTTATAAATTGACAAATTAGGGGGTCTATAATACAATCTTTTGGGGGGTTATCTCAATGATGATTTGTGCTCTCTTTTGCATTCTTTCTGCTCTTTGGTGATTCATTATCATGGTTTATACTTATGGTATTGACCATTGTGAGCTTTTGAAAACACAAAATTACCATATATGGATATTTAGAATGGAAACAATCATAAAATGCAAAGGATTATGGTCCGTAATGAATAAAACTCAACCACAATTTACACAAGAGTTTGAAAATTTTTACCACTAATGTAAGTTTGAAGAGCATATGGGTTTAATTGAGAATTATGTGATTGATAGTTTATTTTTTCATTTGTATTGGTGTGATACTCCATTCAAAATATAAGCTAAGCTAAAAGGTTTATTTGGGAAAGTAGATCACTTAAGAGCCATGCATATTGAAATGGAAATTACTTCATTCAATCATAATGATTTTGCCTCTATTTTAGACTACCTCACTAAGTTTAACCATTTTTTGACATGGTTTAAGGGGAGTGGATGAGATAATAAATATTAAGAGTGTATATACTTGATTTTGTCTAAGTTGAGTGGTCAATTCCAAATGTTTTCTTCTACCTTTTTCTCTAGCATGGATGCCTTATGTGCCACATTCAAAATGCTAGATCTAGAGTTATTTTATAAGAGACTTGATAGGGAGGAATCCAAATTATCTCACCTTTGATTTTTAAACCTCTCAAAAATCATTAGTAGGATCACATCCTAATAACAAAGGAAAAATAAATATTAAGAAGAACACTCCTCCATTTCAAAATGCATCTAAGCCCAACACCAACACATCTAAACCCAAATCATCTTCTAAATCAAAAAATAATTATAACCTATCTTGTTCCTATTGTGGGGGGACTAGTTATGAAGAGTCTAGAGTTTTTAAGATAATGTAATCCATAGAGGATGTTGTTAGAAAACACGAGATTTATATCTCCACTCCTCCATTTCATGAACATGGTAAATAACTTAATGTTTTTGGGAGATCACAATTACCTATTCCAGATAGTTGGGTTCTAGATTCTAGTGATTCACACCATATGAATTCTTCCAAGGAGTCCTTTAGATCTCTTGGTTTGATTTATACTTGCAACATTTAGGTTGGAGATTCTTACTTTATCACTATTAAGTTAAATGGTGACATACAAATATATGGTGTTTGAATCAATGATGCATTATATGTTCCAAACATCACCACTAATCTACCTTTAGTTTATCAGATTTGTCATTCTAGTCAAGGTAAGACAATGAATTTCACACCACAAGGTGTTAAAGTTTGAGTTTTGTTATAACCACACATTTATTACATAGGGTGTTGTTGATCATAGTTCTCAACTCCATTATTTTGATGGTTTTCATGATACTCCTCATTTAGGGACATGTTTGGTTTCTCATGCATATTTTGAGAGTAAAATTTGGCATGAAATATTTAGACACCTTAATTATATATATTTGAAGGAGTTGAGAACTCATAATATGGTAGATGTTCTTCCTATAGTTTCATGTCTTGATGGAGTTTGTTCTGGTTGTGCATTAGGGAAACAACACCAAGATCCATTTCCTAATGGTATGTCCATGAGAGCTTCTTCACCACTTGAGCTTGTGCATAGTGATTTGATGGTCTTTACTACTCCTTTCAATGTATATAAGTATACACTTACATTTATTGATAATTTATCAAGGCATACTTGGGTTTATTTCCTCAAGTACAAGAGTGATGTATTTGATCACTTCAAAGTATTTAAGGTTTTGGTTGAGAAATAATCATCTTGTTGCATCAATAAACTTCATACAGATAATGGGGGAAGTAATTAAATAGATATTTCTATGATATTTTAGAAGCACATAGTGTTATTCACTAGTATTCTATTATATATACTCCAAATCAGAATGAAAGAACCTAACTTTAAAGGATATAGATAATTGGATGATGCATTCACAAGATTTACCTCTTATCTATTAGGTAGAGGTAATTAATTATTCAAACTACATTTATAAATCTAAAATAATAATCTAAAATTTTTTATAACAACTGTCAGTGGTTGGGTATGATTGGTGATGATTGGGTCTGATCGGCGATGATCAGGTAATCGGGGATGGGTGGGGTAACTGGTGATGGTTCCTGAAACTAGTGATGGTTGTCTATGAAAAGATAGCTAAGGTATGGAAATGTGGTTAAGGGAAGGTGGATGATAGTCAATGGGAATACTAGGGGTTCTAAAGGTCAAAAAGGACATGCAAGTGAACTAATGAAACTAGAAAAGATTGATAAAAAAAGAATGCACTAAAAATAAAGAAAAGATATATGTATGATGCTGAGTTGGTGATAATGAAAACCTAAAGGGAGTTAGGCAGCATAAAAATACTCCAACCTTCAAAAGTCACATGGATAGAGATTTGTGGTCTTGGATGCCTGCATAAATAAAATAAGAGAACCTATATGCAAATTTCTAGATCTAACCTTGACATACTTGTGCATGGTATTGACCCACCATACTACATCTTCTATCGAATAGGTATATTATTTACTTTCTTGCATATTTAATTTCTTATCATTTGAATGAAATTATATTTATTATATCATTATCAACTTAATTATCTTAAAAGTGGATTGATATCCTCTTATAAATCTTTATGCTTCTTGGATCTATCATATGCTAGGCATTACACTCTACCTACCATCTAAAAAATCCTATTCTAGTTTTCTTGTGATCTGTAGGTAGTCCTTCCTAGCCAAAAAGGAGTCCTCAAATTCATCTAGATCAAAACATGTATTATACCAAGTATTCATCCAAATACCCTTATATTCACTTTATTTTATCTACTTTCAAAACTAAGAAATGAAGGAAATAAATTGAAACATTTTGGCATGAGAAATAATCATCTAGTTGCATCAAAAATCTTCATATAGATAATGGGGGAGTACTTAAATAGAGTTTTTTCTAATATTTTGGAAGCCCATAGTATTATTCACTAGAATAATATTACATATACTCAAAATTATAATGAAAGAACCTAAATTCGAAGGAGATGGCTAATTGGATGATGTATTCATAAGATTTACCTCTTATTTATTAGGTAGAGGAAGTTAATTGTGTGAACTACATTCATGACAAATGTTTCAAGTTATTTCATTCATTTCTTAGTTTTGAAAGTAGATAAAATAAAGTGAATAGGAGGGTATGTGGATGAATACCTAGTGTAATGCATGCATTGATCCAGATGAATGTGAGGACTCATATTTGGCTAAGAATGACTACCTATAAATCATAATAAAACTAGAAGAGGATTTGTTAGATGGCAGGTAGAGTGAACTACCTAGTGTATGCTAGATCTAAGAAGCACAAAACTTTATAGGAGGCTATAAATCCACTTTTAAGAAAATTAATTTGATAATTATATAAGAAATATTCTTGCATTCAAATGATAAGAAAGTAAATAATGTACCTATTCGATAGGAGATGTAGCACTGTGGGTCAATACCATGCACAAGTATGTCAAAGTCAGGTCCAAAGGATTAGAATAAGGTTTGAAAACAGGTCAAAATATAAATAAAGGTATATTAGGGTGTGCGGAAGGATAAAATAACAATATAATATTTTTTGATAGTAACCATCAATGGTTGCGTGTGACTAGCAATGGTTGGGTCTGACTAGTGATGGTCAGGTAACCATTGATGGTTAGGATAACCAATGATGGTTCTTGCAACCAATGATGATTATCTATGGAAAGATAGGTAAGGTATAGAAATGTGGATAAGTGAAGGTGGCTAATAAGAAAGGGTTAGACTAGGGGTTTTAAAGGTTAAGAAGGACATGCAGGTGAACTGATGAAATTAGAAAAGACTAATAAAAATAGAAGGCACTAAAAATAAAGAAAATATACATGTATGATGTTGAGTTGGTGATAATGGAAAACTAAAAGGAATTAGGTAGCATAAAAATAATTCAGCCTTTGAAATTCACAAAAATAGAGCTTCATAATCTTGGATGCCTACACAAAGAAAATAAGAGAACCTACATACAAATTCGTGGATCCTCATCTCTTGTAAGAGCCTTGCATTTATAGCACAAACTTCTTAAGTGAGGAGGGAAGCTTGAGGGAAAGTTGCTAAGTTGGGAGGAAATAAAATTTTCCATTTTCATCTAGTCTTTAATATTTGGTGCTAAAGCAAGTTGCCATTTTGGAGGATTTTGTTTTTGAAGAAATTTGGAAAATGATTTTAAATCTTAAGGCAAGTTTTATGATGCCAACCATCAATAGTTACCCTAATTGGTGATGCTTAAGGGGTCATGAATAAATGGGTGAAAAGGTTTTGAATTACATGATGTGTTTTGGATGGTGTTTGACATAATGAAGTCATAAATAAGTACTAGTGGATTAGGTAGTCTATAGAGTCAATCAAGGGCAATAAATCAAGATGTAGAACAAAAATAGATGGTTGGTCAAGGTATAGGTCTAGGTCTAGTTGCCTCAAGTGTGGGAGGGAAGAGGTGATTCCCCTTGAACCGAGAGTCAATGAGGAATTAGGTCAGATTTTTATAAGTAGTAAAAATGGAGGTCACAATGTTGGGAAATTGAGATGCAAGTACATGCATAAAATGCAATAAATTTTGATAGTCATGATTATACAAAGACAATTATTACCATATCGATAAAGAGGAGGTCATGGTCTAGGATGAGTTATAAGGTAATCAATCCCTAGCATTGGTCATGGCTGATCACGTCACATGTGTCATGTGTCTTAGAAAATGTTGGTGTTTACTTAGGTATCTAGGGTATGAAGTGCTCCTGAGAAAAGCATAATGGGTTAGGTCATGCATAAAGTAGGATATAATACAAAAGTTTAACATGGATAAATTGGTTAAAGTGGTCATCAAACCAAAACAAGGTTGTTACAAAGTATGAGAATAAGTACCAATGTCTAGCTGGGTGAAGGTAAATGGGTCAGGTAGTGGGGTGGGTAGGGGGTGGCCAAGCTAACTCCTAATGTGATAGGCAAGAGGACACTGCCAATATAGTCTTGTGGATAGTAGATCCAATAATGAACTTTGGGCCAAATCTAGTTCTCAGTTATAGGGGAGGTCATTCTTGAATTAAGTAAATGGGGGATAAAGAAGAGTTTGACCTAGGTGGATGTGGTGCTAAGATGTAGTTTAGGTAAAGGAGGAAAAAAGTGGTTAAAAATGAGGTGAACCCCAATCAGTGATGTTTAGGGCCAACTAGTGATGTTTACGTGATTGTCGATGGTTGCGGTCAACCACTGATGGTTGACCAACCATCAATGGTTAGTGTAAAAACCCTAAAACCATGATAAAAAGTCAAAAAGACAAACATTTATATTCATATGTAACTTGGTGTTTGATGATTTGTGTTGTCTAAGAAAATAGGATGAGGGAGTGTGTAGAAGTGGGGTGATATGCTAAGGTGTCTTGACAGTATTGGTGAGTGAGATTGTGATTAAGTGGAGTCAAGATGGACATAAGAGGTACTAGTGGACAAGTGGCTAGGCATGGATTGAGCTGGTGCTACTAGTCATGAAATGAGGTAGGTAATATCTTAAATTTGGGAGTTAAGTGAAATTTGTGAATTAAGGTTGAAAAATAGAACTATGGATGCGAAATTAGGAATTTTGAGGTATGCCTAGGGTTAGGATTTATAATGGCTATGGGTTGTTGTAGGGATAAGAGGATAAGTTGTTGGGGAGGAATGACTAGGAAAGAGGTAGGGATGAATTTTTTAAGGATATAAAGAGTATAAAAAGGTTTTAGAGGTATTTAGGTTTGTAAGAGGAGGTCAGGGGGTTGAGAATTGCTACTGATGATGACCAAACAATGATCATCAATGATTTGAGATGATTGGGGATGGTCAACCTTATGAGAAAATAACCCTAAGGGAATTTTTGATAGTTGGGGAGCTTTGTCAATGATTGATGGGGGTATGGGTAGCAAGTTATGTTGAGATGGATTGGATGTGGGTTTATAGGAGTTGGGCTGGAGATAGGTGTGGGAAGAGTTGGGCTAGGATGGATTGGATGTGGGTTGATAGGAGTTGGGTTGGGATGGATTATAGGTGGGTTAATAGGAGTTGGATTAGAGATGGGTAGGGAAGGAGTTGGGTTGGGGTAGGAGTTTGGTTGGTTGGGTTAGGGTAAGAGATGGGTTGGTATTGAAATGGGCAGAGATGGGTTGGTGTAGGAGTTTTAGGGAAATGTGGGTTTACATATGATAGAAAGGGTGGAGGGTGAAAAGGAATAATTAATAAGGGTTTAAAGAAACAATAAATGTTATAAGGGCAAGTTAATAGATGAACTTATATTTGATATAGAAGTGAGTTGGATAATATATTAGGTAGACATATAGGAAGTGTTGGAGATAGGTCAATTACTTGATTTATGATATGCTTATTATTGTAGGTATGAGATTAGATATAGCTACTAGATCAAGTTCTCAATATTTTCATAGAGTCGAGGGATGCCATGTCTGTGGAGGACTAGAGACACATAGAGGCAGTGGGGTTTGGAGTGATGAACCACTACCAATGCTTGCCTAGAAATTTCATGATGATAGTCATCCTCATTGATAGATGAGACCCAATGACTAACACTTTTTCATTATCGACAGGGGAAATGAGCATCATTTTAGAGGATGTACATTGGATTACATGTCTTCCCATCCATGGAGATCTTATCTACCACATAAAAGGGGATGAAATTGATGAGTGTATGGAGATCCTATATAGAGATGATGGACTTGATGCATAGTTTCACTCAGGAGGATTTAGCATTAGGCCTCTATATCAAAGGGTGCCTAGAGATAGACATTTGTTGATGATGATACAATTGACGATTACCTATTATGCACTACTAGATTCCTTGGTGTGTTATTAGGGGTTTTGGTGGAGTTAGTCCTAGGTGGCACTATTTTTATATGGGCACAGGTTCTACTTGTGTAGATATATAGAGAGCTATGGGAGTTTAGGGCACATTGGTGGTATGGCATCAACATGGGATTTGTTCTTCACTATTGGGCCTATAAGCACATATAATTACTAAGACCCTTGGGCCTTCTAATAGAGGGCTATTAGCTATCAAATTATGTATTCAACTTTTACCATTAGAGGAGAGATGGGGATATGATAGGTGCTAGTGGTGGTTTTAGGGATATTGAGTGGTTTAGAGGAGCCTTGAAGGGTTTAGTCACTAGTGACATAATCTAGAGGCCATATTGGACTTAGATAGTATGGGTTGGGTATAAGTACCACAACCAATCCTTATAGAGTTAGACATGGGCCTATAAGAGGTGAGATGGGGAGATAGAGTGCATCCCTTTTGAGCAAGTGTGGCATTAGTTTGGGCTTGTGTAGGACATCCCTCAGGATTCCATGTGATACAGGAAGGAGGATGTAGAGTTTTATTTACTAGATCCATAACCACATGAAGAGGAGCTAGATCATGAGGAGTTACTTGTGAGGGATGGGGATGATGTAGGTTGTTTAGCTAACTATCCTTCCTAGTTTCAAGGGAGATACATAAATATGGATTTTGGTTTAGGAGACAGAGGCCAGGAGCCTATGGATGTTGACCTAGTAGGGGGACCTAGATAGGGACCAACTCAGGGAGATCTATAGGTAATGGTGGCACTAGAGGCAACATAGGCCTAGATTGTTGTGCTACAAGGGTATATTGCCACTCTTTAGGTTCAACTGGGAGGAGTGATAGTATAGAGAGATCAAGCTTAGGCATAGGTCACCATTTCATAAGGTCAAGTGGCTATTTTATAGGGATAGATTATGTCAATGATAGGAGAAAAGAATCAAGGGAAGACCTCACTTGGTTTGGTGACATAGGAGAGAGACTCTCTATAGTAGATAGGTGGGGTAGTGGTGGCACCACCAAGTTTTGTGACATAGGTCAAGTATCTAGTAGCCATATAGGAGTTGTGTTATTATAAGGGCATTGTGTTAGAATAGTATCCTAATGAGTCATGGTGGGGAGAGTATTAGGTGGGTTTGGTAAGTGGTGCAATGATTGCAGCCCTAGGTCTATGGGATATAGTAGTGGGTCCATCGATAGGGCCTCTACCATGGATATGTATAAGGATAGGTGTGGATGGCACCAGAAATAGTGGTTTAGGTGATCTTGGGTCATGATGATGTATATATATTTTTATATTTTTGATATCAACCTACATGCAAAGATGTGAGATGTATATGTGAGTGATGTATATATATCATTTTCTACTATGACATGTATATGTATATTGATTTTGATTATGATGATGATGTTTATATGATGATGTAATAAGTTGATTATGATTCGATGGTTATTTATGTTGAAGTCTTGATTTTGACATTATTTCATTGATGGTATTGGGTATAATGTTATTAGTTATAGATTATGATGATGTTTTGATGATTTGATTTGGTATGTTTATTTTGATGTTATGGTTTATGGATTATAGAGATGATTAGGGTATGCTATGTTATGCTATTATTAGCTATGTTATTTACACATGATGTTAATTTTGCTGAGGTGAATGTTTTTGACATATGTTAGGGGAAAATGTGATGTTTAGTTAATGGATATGAGGATATGGGTTTGGCATAGTTAAGGGAAATATTTACATCCACATGTTCAAATAAGACAAGGAGCATGGTGCCTTCATTGGCAAGAACCTATTAGTGAGGATTCTATAGGTGGAATGATTTAATGAACACAAAACCCATCAAATGTATCAAAAGAGCATGCTTTATTGAGAAAACTAGTATCTTGACCACTTTGTGCCATGTGAGCTCATAGTATCTTAGGTTTAAGTAGGATGTGGGTGATAGGTAGGGATGTGAATTGTGGGGTAAAGGAAAATAGAACCTAGAGTGGAGTCACTGGTTGTTCCATAGGTGACCAAAGAAACCTATAAAATAAGTCCATGCCTATTATATGCTTGATTGTAATGGGCAAATTGATTAATGTGGGAAGTCCTCTTGTGCCATGTAGAAGAGCCAATTATGGCTTAATTGGATAACTAGGTAGACTGAATGATATGAGAAGTCTACTTGTGGTAGATATATAAGATATGATTGTAGCTTACTTGTTATTGATTTTGATTTGTTTTTAAGGTGCCAAAGTTGATCGATGTAGGAATGTTCTAAGGAATATTGTTTAGCCATCCTTCAAGGGAGTGGTCTTAGATCTATTGGCCCTTGATCAAATCTACTGACTACCTAATCCACTAGCACTTTTTTATGACTTCATTATGTCAAACACCCTCCAAAATACATCACTTAATTCAAAACCTTTTCACCCATTTACTTGTGACCCCTCGACCATCTAAAATTAGGGTAACCATCGATGGTTGGCCCTAATCATCAATGGTTGGGGTCATAAAACTTGCCTTAATCTTTAAAAACATTTGCCAAATTTCTTTGAGAATAGCATCCTCCAAAATGGTAACTTGATTTAGCACCAAATTTTAAAGACTAGATGAAAATAGGAAACTTCAGATCCTCCCAACTTTGCAACTTTCCCTCAAGCTTCCTTCCTCACTAAGCAAGTTTGCGCTATAAATGCAATGCTCTTAGAAGAGATGAGGATCTAGAAATTTGTATCTAGGTTCTCTTGTTTTATTTATGTAGGCATCCAAGATGGTGAAGCTCTATCCATGTGACTTTCAAAGGCTAGAGTATTGTTATACTTCCCAAGTCCCTTTCAGTTTCCATTATCACCAACTCAACATCATATATGTATCTTTTCTTTGTTTTTAGTGACTTCTCTTCTTATCAGTCTTTTCTAGTTTCATCAGTTCACCTGTATGTCCTTCTTAACCTTAAAAAACCCTATTTTACCCCTTTCTTATCAGCCACCTTCCCTTAACCACATTTCCATACCTTACCTATCTTTCCATAGACAACCATCACTAGTTATAGGAATCATCATTGGTTACCCCAACCTTCGTTGGTTACCTGACCGTCATCGACCACACCCAAACACTGATGGTTACTAAAAAAAAATCAGATTTTTATTTTAGCCTTCACCACACCCTACCAAACCTTCCTTTTGATTTTGACCTATTTGCAAACCCTATTTTGATCCTCTAGACATGACCATGACATACTTATGCATGATATTGACCCATCATGCTACATCTTCTATCGAATAGGTACATTATTTGCTTTCTTATCATTTGAATATAAGTATATTTATTATATCATTATCAACTTAATTGTCTTAAAGGTGGATTAACATTTTCCTAGAAAGCTTTGTGCTTATTGGATCTAGCATATGCTAGGCAATCCACTCCACCTACCATCTAACAAATCCTCTTATAGTTTTCTTATGATCTACAAGTAATCTTTCCTAGCTAAAAAGGAGTCCTCACATTCATCTGGATCAATGCATGCATTATACTAGGTATTCATCCACATACCCTCATATTCACTTTCTTTTATCTACTTTCAAAACTAAGAAATGAAGAAAATAAATTAAAACATTTTGGCACACTTAGTGGGACCCAGTTCCCTTTCTTCCTTAATTATTTGTTCATCAAATGAAATCATTTCTTTTAGGGCTTAAAAATCAACCATTTGCATTCATTAATTGCTTGTTGGTTTTGGTTCATCTAGTAACTTAGAAGGAAAAGTAATCTTATTATAGCATTCACACTTGTTATCACACGTAAAACTAAACCACAAAATAATTTACACATCAAAACAATAATTGAGATAAGGATTAACCATGATTTCATCAATTGGTAGAAACCTTACTCCCTCTTGGCTATCCCACCTAGATTTAACCACCAAGGTGAGAACCAACTTAGCTCTCTAGTTGAGTACAAACTTTGGAATTAGTATATCTTGGCTAAGCACCCAATACCCTTATCACTATAGAATTATAAAGTAAGGGGGTAGTCCCAAACACCAAGATATGTAATGAAGTTAAACACAGATCTTCCTTCTGAGTTCCTAAAAAACCTAAAACCATCCATAAAATTCCTCTTTAGTACCCATTTTTCAAGCCAACCTCACTTATCAGACTATTTAAAACATAAGCCAAAAGAGATTTAAAAGTAATCCTAAGGCTAAAATGCACTTCTTAGTGTATGTATTGATTAATTTTAAATTATTTTGGATTTAACATCTATTTGAGGTGTGAATATTGCAATAACATTCCCTATTTTCTCATATGGTTTTAACCAGACAAGTGAGAAATCAGAACAACCAACCACCATCTTCTTATTTATCTATGGATTATACCACAAATTTTGATAAGTCTCTTCATGCTTCACCTCACCAATATCCTCCACCACCTTCTCCTTATAGAATCCCAATCATATCTAAAGGAGATCTAAACTTTACTAACTTTTTTGACAATAATCTGGTGGCTTTACAACACTACCTCAATGCATTGGCTGACTTTTCCCCTTCTACTTTAGTTCCTTCTTTTTATCCTTCTCTTGGCATGAAATTCCACCTTATAGAAGGTACCACTTCAACCTAACCAATAACTTAGGCCTTTTCTAATACCTGATCCACCCAAACCCAAACCAACCTTCCACCTCCCAACCAAACACCTCCTATCACACCCCATGTGGGTTTAACCTTACCATTAGTCACCTATTCCTCATCTACCATGGCATTATCTTTCACTCTTAATGCTACCTTCACTTGAATTGTAACCAATCCCTTGGCCATAGTTCTACTTCAAAACCTAATTTTATCCATACCTAAAAACCTTCCCCCAATCAACACTAGTGTCACTACCCAACCTCAACTTACCCAAATTCCTTTTACCTCTACCATACCACCCATATCCATTTCTCAACAAGTGGTTATGATAACTTAACAATATGTACCTAACCCATAAGGGTACATACCACCCTCCAGCCAAACTTTTATAACAATTGGTTCTTATGTGGTACCATCTCAACCCCTTACCACCACCTATAAATATGTGGCTTCTTCAACACCATCTTCTACCTATTCATACATGGACACTACCCAACCTCAATATAATTTTCCCCTTAATTATGTGGCTTCTCAACCTCAACTTGATATGATCAAAATTATAATAAATAAAATGACTAGTTTGGAGTCATCCATCTCTACCTCAACTAATCTTTTATCATATGACCAAATTTGTAATGAGCCTATCCACCCCTCCATGCCCATTCATACTTACCCTTCTCAAGGGAAATTTACCAAATTTTCAAAATTCCAAGGTAAGGAGGATCCTTAGAAACACCTAAGAGTGTTCCATCATGCTTTACACCTTATCACTTATGATGATGCCCTCTTCCTTTGCACCTTTCCCATGTCATTATCTAGGGCCGCCCTTGATTGGTATAATACCCTTCCCACTCATTCTATCTTTTATTTATCTCAATTAGCACAAACCTTTTTGGAGCACTTTTATATAAACATATCAAAAAAGGTTTCCATTATTAAACTATACTCCATAAAACAATTTGAAGATGAATCCATTATTAATTTCATTGCCAAATAGAGGGGTCTCATTAATCAACTCACCTTCCCATTACCCCAACCCAAATTAATCAGACTATTCTCTTATGGGTGTGATAAACACATTGCTCTAACTCTCCAAGCCCAACCCTTTAGGACCTTTGATGAAGCATTCACTATGGCACATAAATTATAAAACCATGCTATTGATGAAGGGAAGTTGAATATTCAACATAAAAATTCTAGTTTTAAATCCACTAAATCATCCTCCACTAAGACCACAAACCCAACTAATTCTAAAGTAAAAGCATCAACATACTCGATTGTTCTCAAGACCGCACCACCTCCAACCATCAACTAAGCACCTTAAACCAAAAACCCTTCCAATCACCAAAATTGTACCCAAAATTAGGCTCTTTCAAAACCATTTACCCCAATTGGAGAATCTTATACATCAATTTTGGATAAAATACTTAAAGCCAATCTAATCCAACTTCCACACATCAAACGCCCTCAACAATTTAATACTTATCATCCCCTTCCTAAGTGGTACAATGATAATGATCAATGTGATTATCATCATGTCCTCAAACATGATATTAATAGATGTAATACATTTAAACGCATTGTCTAAGCCCTGATTGATAAAGGTGAGCTTGTGTTTGATAACCCAAACACTCTTTCCAACCAATCTCTTGATATTTTTTGAAAACCTTTCCCAAATCATTCACCTTCATCCCAACATCATGAAACCCAACCCAAATCTTCCAAATCACATGAGGCACATGTAATTAATGTCATCAATAATGTGCTAATTATTGAAGAAATCATCACCCCTATCACCCAAATAGAGGAAGCCAAGCCATCATCCATTCATTCAGAAAAACCAATGGAGGAATTAACTACCCCTTCCTCTTTTTTAGATAAAAACATAACTCCATCTACCCATCCTAAGGTAGGAATATCCAAGGAGATAACCATTCCATCAACCATTTCACCCACTCCTCAAATCCAAAAAGAAGAGTCACCTACTTGTTTGGACAACCAAAACAAGGAGGAAAATACACCTACCATTCCACTTAAAACCATTAGCCTTACCACTTCTATTATAGAACCATCCATACCTCCTGTAGAAACTACTTTCATAGAGACCATACCCTCATCTACCATGTTGTTCCCAAAACCCATCACTTGTTTTTGTGGACAACATGTCAACCATTTCAGTCCTATAGGCCAAAATGATCTCTTTCTTTCTTAAAATGTTCTGAGCAATCAAGTTATTCAATTGCACAAGCCTTTTTAGCTAAGGAAATCGTAGGTTCAAAAGGTGGGCTTTCGTAAGGAAAAATTTTAAAACACTTAAGGCATTTCCTAAAAAATTGTAAGGATAGTTCAATGCCAAGGTTCAATTAAAAAGGTTTAACAATGGGGTATGGAATGAACCATTGAATTGTTAAACCATTGAACTCCAGCTCTGAAAGGTTCAAAGAGTTCAAGGTTCAAGTGGAAGGTTCGAGTGAATGGTTCAAGCAAAATATTCCAAAAAAAGTTTCAACCGAATGGTGAAAATAATTGGTTCAATGACACCTTAAACTCATAAATAAGACTAAGTGAACGTGGCCCTTTACAAAACATTGAACCACTGAATTGTCAAACCATTGAACTTTGAACCATTGAACCTTGAACCATTAAACTCTAAAAGGTTCAAAGGATTCAAACCGTTGATTTTTGAATAACATAGACCTAAGAATAAACTCAGTGACCAGCCAAGGAAGGAGCTGAAGGAGCCAATAGAAAGTGAGAAGATAGCCCCAAGAGATCAGATCACTAGGATGAGACAAAATATATCAAGGAAAGATAAAAACTTATAGAGAATATAGAAATATCTATAGGAGAGTTATTCCAGTAGGTGGAGCAATCCACTAGGTGGATATTAGAGAGCGTAATCATTCAATGGCATAGCCTATTTTTCTTTGTTTGAGTAAAGATGAGTGGATAGTCATGTAGGTAACATAAAGAGGAGTGGCCTTACCTTTCAGAAGACTAGGTGACCCATGCTTTAGAGAGGATAGTTGATATGATTTGAATGGATTCAGCATGGCTCCTACACACAACTTCCTCTTCTCAATCCATTCAATGCAACATGGGCTATTTTGTGAAAACAAGCACCAAAGTATTTCTTTAGAGGCTATATATTGTAATCTCTCAGTTTGTAAAAAGGGGATATCTTTGTTATTAAAAGTGAAACTCTACCCAAATTGAAATGCATTCTTGAGAATTTGAGCTTAGACTGTTAATCATATTTTATCAAGTGAATGAGAAAGCAAGTGACCTTTTAGACTTTGTGTTGAAATAGCTTGTGTTATCTAGGAAATAATTCTTATGTATTTTTCCTAAATAGAGTCTTGTCCATTTAATCAAATAAGTAGAACAAGTGGAAATAATTTGAAAGATGTCCTGAAGTTGACTGTGGGAGAATTTTTTATGCCATAATTGTCTTTAGTCTGTGTGTGTTTTATGTTTCAAGATATTGGAGAGACTTTGAGATCCCTTTATCCTTCGTAATCTTTTACTTTATTGTAGTTTTTAGTAGAGACTTTGTGCTACACTTCATTCTACTGTGTTACTTTGTCCTAAATTAGTAGGAGAAACAACAAAATACTTTATGCTTTCATGAGTTTCTTGTAGATCTAGTTACTACCCAGGAAGATTCCCTATTGTTTGCTAAACATCATTTCTGAAAGAAAATAAATGCCTTTAGTAATTACACAAGAATTATCCTTTATTTTTTGAATATCATCTCTAAAAAAAGAGAGATGGATGGTATGATTTCACCCCTGAGTCTATTTTTAGTTTATATTAGTATGTTATAGTTTATAGGGAACCTCCCCTTGCTGAGAGGAGAGATTTATCTCATTATACTATGGTAACCATACCCATTTTGCCATGTAAATATCATTGTGTTGTGGTTGATATACCCATTTTGTCATTAGTTAGTTGATGAAAAAATATTCACCCAACAATTTTTGGTGACTCCGCTAGGGAAGAACACACATTTTGAAGCCTCAAGCTTCAAATTTAAGCATTTCCAGTTCTTGTCCATTCTACACTCTGGTAGATCCATGGTATACATGAAGCCATAGAGCTCAAGGTATTATTGTTCTGTGTTCAAGTTTGTGCAACAAAATAATTTTGACTTTTCTCCTCCACAATCTCACCTTCAGTGAACCAAGAGTTTTTCTCCTACCAATGTCAGGTCTCCAATACCAGGTAAAGCTTTGCTTTCCTTTGCTAGCAAAGCTTTGTCTATACATACCTACAAAGGTGTGTTATCCCTCCTTTCAATCATCATATCATGACAGCCCAAGGCCCTTGGGGTAACACTATTGGCCCTTTGAATCTAACCCCACCTTTACATGAACTACCCTGTAGTTCAAGAAAGAATTTTCCCAAGTTCTATGGTGATGGAAGAGTTCATCTTAATGAGCATATTGAAAATTTTTGCATAGTCTGGTGTGATAGGCATTGAATTTGAAGATATAGTAGTTAGATTATTTGTATAAATGTTACAAGGCACTGCTGTAGACTGGTTTTATCATCTACAAGTACAAATAATAACTAAATAGAACACTCTCAAAGCTAAATTTGAGGCTAGGTTTAAACCCATAAAAGATGCACATGCCTTGTTAGCCTAGCTTACACAAATGAAGAAGGAGCCTCATAAACCCATGTGAGACTTCATTGCTAAATTTGACAAGCTAAAGAACATGATTCCTACAATTGCTCAGCTAACACCAAAAAATCTTAAGTGCTTCTTCATAAATTCTCATCTTCCTAAAGTGAGTTTCTTGTTGAGGCAAGCTAACCACATGGATCTTGTTGTAGCTTAGATTTTGGCCATTGAGGTTGAATATGATCTTATCTTGGTAGGAAAGATAAGAAGAGATCCTAACAGAAATAAACCTTCTTCATTTTCTAAAAAAATCTCTACAGGCACCATTGATCCTATGGTGCAAAAGCTAGCAAATGAATTTCTAGCTCTAAAAAAGCAAATGGCCAAGGGATGTCTGCCCCTCCTTCTTATTAGGATATACCAAGGAGGAAATTTTCCAACCAGTCATATCAAGTAAATGCTACCAAGAATCAAGGGTAACCAAATCATCTTCCTCCCCCATAGGGGAAGCTTACCATTGAAGCAACACCGACTGACTCAGCAGTTGGTTATCATGACGTTGAACATGATTTCTCTTTCCAACTTGAGTTGGACTAAGAAGATGAAATTGATATTTTTGAAGAAGGGAAATAAGAATTAGCTATCGATTCCAACATTAGTTTCTTGAATTACCAGGATGAAGCTAGAAGTAAGAGAGAAATTTCTAATAGATCATACATTATTTTTACTAGGTCCCAAAACTAGTCAACTCAACAAGCTGATAAGGGAAAAGTAGGATAATAACCTCTACCAATAATTTCAATTGTTAAATAGGGGACTTCACTACCTTTCCAATTAAAGGACCCAGTGATCAATAAGAAAGTAAGTACCTCAAACAACCCTGCACCTTCTGCTTCAATTTCTCAAACCAGTACCACACCCAACCAAACCTAGAATGATGGACTTCCTTCCTCTGTTCCTATTTATTTTCAGTCATTTGATATAATTTACCATACTAGGAAGACCAAGATCCAAATGTTTGAGTTTGAATATTTACAAGCCAACCTTGAGCAGTTGGATAGGCTAGTTGAATGCATCAAAAACAAAACCATCCCTATAAGACAAAATGTTT
Source organism: Torreya grandis (assembly GCA_037957365.1). Lineage (NCBI taxonomy): Eukaryota > Viridiplantae > Streptophyta > Pinopsida > Cupressales > Taxaceae > Torreya > Torreya grandis. The sequence continues at coordinate 250,016 of JARHVA010003057.1, read as the reverse complement.
CAAATGTGACTCATGATCCCCCAAAGAACAAAGCCACCTAAAATAATCTTTTCATTACTCCTCCTATTTTCCCTAGGAAAATAGAACCTTTCTATGTTTCCCTTTTGATTAATGGTCATAAGCTGAGCAACTGTATAATAGACTCTAAAGCCTTTGCCAATGTTATGCCCACTAAGGTAGCAGACTCTCTCATTCTTACCTTACATAAAACTTTTGGGAAATTTTTCCCCATGTAAAAAAATAAAGTGCCACTTTTGGGTCAAATCAAAGATGCCCAATTTGCATTTACAACGTTCCTAGAAAAAAGGATTAAAATGACAGTTTTGGTGGTTGACGTTCTAGCTTCCTATGGCATTCTGCTTGGATAATTTTTTTGCAAAGATGTTGGTGGAGAATTGAACATAGACCTGTCTGAGGTGAGGATACCTATTAAGGGCATCATGCAAAGGCTACTTCTTGAAAAGGAGTCAAAATACATTGTCACCCAAACATCAGCCCCTAAAGCTCAAATTTTGTTTGAATCCTCAGGAAGGGGTAACTATTTTTTATCCACAGAAGATGTTTATATTTCATCAAATGAAAGTTATATAAGTTATAATCCAAAAAAATTAGACAAGATGTTAGAAGAATTGGTTTAGCACAATTTAGATAAAAAAGGATCTTCCCTCTCTAATGAAGAGAAGTCTGAAAGGAGATCAGATCTTAATGATGTCTAGATTCTAGAATTTGATGGTAGTAATTCTTCTACTAGTTTTGGAGCTAGAATTATTTTGATATGTCTACAAGGAGATATTTTCCCCTATTCATATAAATTGTAGTTCATCAATACCAAAAACACTATCGAGTATGAATCTTTGTTACTCAAATTGAAAGCTGCTCAAGCTAAAGATGTTAAGCTTCTTCATGCCTAAGGAGATGTTGAACTAGTGGTTTGTTAGGTGAGGAACCTATATCAAACTAAGAATAGAATATTGTGACATTATCATAATCTAGTGTGGGAGTGCCTTGAAATTTTTTAGGCTTCAATATTTTTATGGTGCTAAGAGAATTCAACGATCAAGCAGATTCCTTGGCTATCTCTACAACTCTCATAGTTCCTCACCAAGATTTTAAAGGGCATAAGTACACTATTAAACTGGTATTTTGGCCAAGTATATATAATAATGCCAACCATTGGCAAGTGTTTAATGAGGAAAACCAATCATTGATTTTTTGAAATAGATGGATAGCTTTGAGGAGATTTGTTTTGAAGACAATGAATCTCTGCTGCGGGAATCATCTCTCAAAACAAATTTAAAAACTGATGAAGAGTTCCTTCAACTCAAAAGGAATAAAATTATTAAAGGGTTAGTTTCTCTTGAAAACCTATTCGATAAGCATGACAGGTTTATCAAGAAGTGACCAATGGATTCAAGTTCTTCTAAAGATTTTGATCAAATAAATTTGAGTATAGAAGATAATCCCAAAATGGTCAACATCGAGAATTCTTGCACTCCTGATGAAAAACTCAAATTCATTAATTTGATTCACCATTACATTGATGTTTTAGTGTACTCTTATGATGATTTAAAATCTCTCAAGATTGAAGAAATTTTGCACAAAATTCCTCTCAAGGTTGGGTCATTGCCTCACAAGCAGAAATAAAGGCAGTATAACCCTAAGATATCAGGTACTATTATTTTTGAGATCCAAAAAATGTTAAATGCGAGGATAATTTTTCCAATCCATCATTCCACCTAGATTGTGAACATAGCCCCTATGAGAAAAAAGAATGGAGAAATTCACCTCTGTGTTGATTTCAAAAATTTAAATCAATCCTCTTTAAAAGACAACTACCCCTTGCCCATCATGGATCAACTACTGTAGACAATGACTAGCTCAGAGATGTTATCAATGTTAGATAGTTTCTTGGGGTATAATCAAGTGGAATTTGGTGAAGTAGACCAACATAAAACCACTTTCACTACACCTTAGGGCACCTTTATATATCACAGAATGCTTTTTGGTTTGATCAATACTGGTGCCACCTTTTAGAGAGTGATTGATCTTGCCTTCAAAAATGAAATGGGGAAGTTCATTGTGGTATATCTTAATGACTTGACCATCTTTTCAAAACATCATCTTGATCATGTGCATCATTTATAACGAGTGATGAAAAGATGTCAATAAAATGACATTTCTCTCAATCCTAAGAAATCAATTTTTAGGGTTACAGAAGGGAAACTTCTTGGTCACATTATATCCTGAGAAGGCATAAAGATCAACCTAGAAAGAGTCAAATCCATCCAAGAGCTTGCTCTTCCTACTAGTAAGACTGCAATCTATTCTTTTTTTAGAAAGGTGAATTTTTTATAAAGGTTTATCCCTAAATTCACAGAAAAGACTCGCCACATTGTCAACATGATGAAGGGTAAAGCTACTTTCTACGGGACTAAAGAAGGCAAGTCAACATTTCAAGACATCAAGGAAGCTATCACCCATGTCCCAATCCTGGTTTGTCTAGATTATACCAAAGACTCGTAATATGTAGCTATGCTTTTGAACACACACTTTCATCCATTTTGGTTCAGTAGAATAAAGAAGGTGTAGAGTCCCCCATATCTTTCATGAGTTGTCCTCTCAAAGCTCATGAACTAAAATATTTAAACATGGAGAAGCATGCTTATGCTATGGTTAAGGTGGTAAAACACATCTAGTTTTACATCTTGAACTCACACACTATTGCTTTGGCCCCTTATACAATAGTAAAGTCCATTCTAACTCAACAGGATTTTGGAACTAAAAGGGGAAATTAGATTGCTAAAATCGAGGAGTTTGATCTTATTATCAAACCTACAAAGCTTATGTGGGGAAGAGGTCTCTACCAGTTAATTGCTGATAACATACCAGAGAAAGTAGGGCATGAAGAAATAGAGGTTAAAGACATGCCTCTAGTTCTCTTTGTCACTACTAAGAATGAGTGGTATTCCAATATCACTCATTTTGTTACCTATGGTGAGTGTCTTGCCCACCTGTCATATAAAGAAAAGAGGATTGTTAAGTTAAAAGCTACTAACTTTGTCCTGTGGGACAATGATTTATAAAAAAGGAGGCTTGATGGGGTATTTCTTCATTACATGGATAAAGTGCAACAAAGCAAACTTTTGGAGTCTTTCCACAATTTGGCTTGTGGAGGAGATTTTTATGCACCTATGACTACCCATAAGATTCTACAAGCTAGGTAATATTGACCTACTCTATTTCTAGATTCATACATCTAGGTGCGTAGATGTGAGCTGTGTCAAAAGTTCATTGGGAAATGCAAGTTGGCCACATTACCTCTCAAGCCAGTGGTGATCGAAGAGCCATGTTAATAATGGGGTATTGATTTCATTGGCACTGTAAACCCATCCTTGAGTGTTGGACATGACTATGTTCTCATAGCCACAAACTATTTTACCAAGTGGGTGGAAGCCATTCTAGTCAAGCATGCTACTTCAAAAGTGGTATGTAATTTTTTCAAGGAAAATATTATTTTCTAGTTTGGAGTCCCAACCAAGATTGTAATAGACAATGTAGCTTGTTTCTCTTCTCATGAGGTTACCCAATTATGCTACTATTATGGGATTATCCTCTCCCACTCTTTTGATTATTATCCACAAAGAAATGGTCAAGTAGAATCAAGCAACAAGAACCTAGTGACCATTATCAAGAAGCTAGTAGATGACAATCAGAAAACCTGACATAAAGCATTGTTTGATGCTTTATGGGCAAACAAGATTACACGCAAAAGGGTGATAGGTATGTCACCATTTCAAATTCTATATGGTTTGAATGTAGAGATACCAATCACCTTGGAACTACCAACACTGAAGTTGGTAAAGACAGTCAAAGATAAAATATTTGAAGATTCTATCAACAAGAGGATCATGTGCTTGAATAAACTAAATGAGCAATGAACTATGGTTGTGGACCATATTTCTTCACATCAAAGTTTGGTAAAGAAACTCTTCGACCAGAAAGTAAGGATTCATGATTTTTAGATTGGAGATCAAGTCTTGTTGTGGGACAAGAGGAGAGAACTAGAAGGAATGCATGGAAAATTGGATTCCTTATGGAGAGGTCTAATTGTCATTCATCGATTAAATGGTGAAAATAGTTTCTTACTGAAATGTTAAGATGGAATGCTGTTTTCACTACCTCATAGTGGGTAGCATCTGAAGCACTTCAATCCTTGAAGTATCATATAAATCTAATTGTAAATTTGTATAGTATTTATTTATTTTATGTTATTCATTTGGTTTTTGGTATCTTTCTCTTTTTGGATGGCATGACTCCATAGCCCAATGGCATAGATGAAGGCACTTAGAGTTTGGATTCTAATCCCTTCGATTGTTTCAAAATACAATCGATGAAAGTTCCCCAACTAGAGCAAGCTACTGTTCCTAAAATTTGTCACTTGTTTTTGTAGAAAACATGTTGACCATTTCGGTCCTACAGGCCAAAATGGTCTCTTTCTTTCTCAAAATGTTCTAAGTAGTCAAGTTATTCAATTGCACAAGCCTTTTTAGCTAAGGAAATCATAGGTTTAAAAGGTGGGATTTTGCAAGGAAAAATCTCAAAACACTTAAGGCATTTCATAAAAAATTGTAAGGATGGTTCAACACCAAAGTTCAATCAAAAAGGTTCAATGGCAGGATTTAATGATATGGAATGAACCATTGAACTCCACCTCTGAAAGGTTCAAAGAGTTTAAAGGTTCAAAGAGTTCAAGGTTCAAGCAGAAGGTTTAAGTGAATGGTTCAAGTAGAAAATTATATAAAAAGGTTCAACTAAATGGTGTAAATAATTGGTTCAACAACACCTTGAACTCATAAAGAAGACTAAATGAATGTGGCTCTTTACAAAACATTGAATCATTAAACTGCCGAACTGTTGAACATTGAACCACTAAACTCTAAAAGGTTCAAAGGGTTTTAGGTTCAAAGTGGTTTAAAGTGACTAGTGACTTCCTCATAGATGTCAAATTTAGGGTAATGAAATAACCATTGATTTTTTAATAATGCAGATCTGAGAACAAACTTAGTGACCAGCTAAAGAAGAAGCTGAAGGAGCTAGTAGAAAGTGAGAAGATAGACCTGAGAGCTCAGATCACCAAGAATAGACAAAATATAGCAAGGAAAGAGAGAAAGTTATAGAGAATCCAAAAATATCTGTAGGAGAGTTATTCTAGTAGGTGGAGTAGTCCATCAGGTGGATATTAAATAATGCAAGCATTCAATGGTACGGCCTATTTTTCTTCATTTGAGTAAAGATGAGTGGACATTCATGTAAGTATCATAAAGAGGAGTGGCCTTACCTTTTAGAATACTAGGTGACCCATGCTTTGGAGAGGACATTTGATATGATTTGAATGGCTCTAGCATGGCCCTTGCATAGAACTTCCTCTTCCCAATGCATTCAATGCAGCATGGGCTATTTTGTGAAAACAAGTGCCAAAGTATTTCTTTGGAGGCTATATATTATAATCTCTTAGTTTGTAAAAAGGGGATCTCTCTATTATTAAAAGCAAAACTCTACCCAAATTGAAAGGCATTCTTGAGAATTTGAGCTCAAACTGTTAATCATATTTTATCAAGTGAATGAGAAAGCAAGTGACCTTTTAGACTTTGTGTTGAAATAGCTTGTGTTATCTAAGAAATCATTCTTATGTCTTTTTCCTAAATACAGTCTTGTCCATTTAATCAAATAAGTAGAACAAGTGGAAATAATTTGAAATATGTCCTGAAGTTGACTAGGGGATACTTTGTGCTACCATAATTGTCTTTAGTCTATGTGTGTTTTATGTTTCAGGATATTGGAGAGACTTTGAGATCCCCTTATCCTTTGTAATCTTTTACTCTATTATAGTTTTTGATGGAGACTTTGTGATGCACTTCATTTTACTTGTTACTTTGTCTTAAATCAATAGGAGAAACAATGAAAGACTTTGTGCTTTCGTGGGTTTCTTGTGGATCCAGTTACTACCCAAGAAGAATCCCTATTGTTTATTGAACATCATTTCTAAAAGAAGATAAATTCCTTTAGTAATTACACAAGAATTATCCTCTATTTTGTGAACATCATCTCTAAAAAAAGAGAGATCGATGGTATGATTTCACCCTTAGGTCTATTTTTAGTTTATATTAGTATATTAAAATTTATAGGGAACCTCCCCTTGATGAGAGGAGAGATTTATCTCATTATGTTGTGGTAACCACAACCATTTTTCCATATAAATCTCATTATGCTGTGGTTGATATACCCATTTTGTCATCAGTTAGTTGATGAAAAAATATTCACCCAACATACCCAATCATCACATTTGGAACCTTCCACCAAAGATAGAAAGATTGAAACCACTCTTTCCCCAAAGGGTTTGTGCTTTGAAACTAATGATTAGGGAACAAAACCCATTTATAAAACCTTTTCCCCACTAGTTCAAAGTTTGGAATTTACCTCCCAACGTAACTATGATAAAGTCACCATTTGGCATTGGTTTGGACTCCCATATCAAAATAAATTTGAACCTTCCACTTCACTTGAGTTTACCCTCAAACCTATTTTTATGACTTAAATAAATAGCCCTCCTAAAGTCACCAAGGAACAATCCAAATTAACTCCACCTAATATTTCTAAGTCATCATATGCCTCTCTTATCAAGCTAATCAAAAAATTAGGGGCCCTTCTCATGCCTAATCTTGCTCACCCTCCTTTGCGATTGGACTTAACCACATCAACCCAACCAAAACTAAATCTAATTAAACCCATTAAGAAGGAAGGGTTACCTAAGCTAAAACCTTAGGTTAAGTCCATACCAAATCCTTCACCTTTACCTTATATTTTGGGACCACATCCTTCCACCATTCCCATTACCTACTCTTGCTCCAAGAAACCATCTCTCATTTCTCCACCTATAACAACCCAATCCCCTAGTTCATCATCATTCCTTACCAACCTTTCTCCATCAACTTTCCCATCTATTAAAACTTCATCATCTAGACCTCCAATCTCTAAAATAATTGTAACTAAGATAATTCTTTCTAAACCACCAACCATACCTCCTATCAAGAAATATTTGCCCCATAAGATCGCTACACCCCAAAGTCCAAACTCCACCACCTCCAAGATCTTTATTGGAATCTTATTCAACCATTTTACAAAGACTATTGTAAGCTTCTACCATTATCTTACCACCAATCAAGCCTTTTGACCCTACTTTCCAAAAGCAAAATTGGTTCAATGACAATTTGATTTGTCTTTACCATAAGACCCTTAGACATGATATGGACAATTGTAAAGCTCTCTAGTTAGTTGTCCATGGCCTTTAGGTGGGAGATGATCTATTGGATGAACCTTCTTTAAGCCCCTTACCCCTTTTATCACCTATCCAATCTACCTACCAATCATCTACTTCTCTACTCCTGCCAAGGAGTGAAGCAAAGGAATCGAAGCAAGCAAATGATCCCTTTATCCATACCATTCATATGGTGACTCAGTCTTGATCCCAACAAAAGGATAAGGGTAAATCTATCCAAAAAACCAACAAATACAAGGCCAAGGCAACCATTCCATGCTCCTACCCTTCAAATCCTCAACCAACCAACCAAACCCAAACAACTACACCTATACCCTCACCCTCATAACCATCCAAGCCAAAAGTCTCCATTTTAGGAGCTTCTTCTTCTTCCAATGCATCTCCATTCATCCAACACTTAGTGTTAAAACAAATTCACCAAACACCAGTCAAAGTGAGTATTTATGAATTAATTATCATCTCACCCTAACACCATCAAGCCTTAATCAAAGAACTACATTATATAGAGGCTCAACCAGATGATCCCCAACCTCTTACATCATTGATTGGAGCCATCCAACATGCTGCCACATTTCAAGAATAAAAAATCTCACCATATCATAGTGAAGACCTTGATCTCCCTCTTTTCATCACCACATACATCAATTAGACATGTGTTAAATGAGTCATGATTGATGGGGGAGCAAGTACTAATATAATTTCCTCCTATGCCTATAATCAAGTATAAATACCTAAAAACATCATGTCAAAAATATTGGTAGTTCTTCGATAATTTAATGATACCTTATTTATCACTCTAAGAATAGTTATTCTCCACATCTATTTATAGCCTCACACTATCCTTGAGATATTTTATGTCATAGAGGGTGAGTTTCAATATAATGTGTTACTCAGTCACCCTTGGATCCATGCTATGGGTTGCATCCCTTATACCCTTCATCAATGTGTTAAGTTTGAGAATGAAGGAAAATTAATTATAATCAAAGCCAATCTAAGTCCCTTTGCTTCTTGTAATATGACATATCATCCCAATGAAGTTCTCATTCCACCATCACCCTCTTTACAACTAACCTCTAGCCAAACTACCACATAAACCTAACCCTCCAACACTTATATCTTCAGCAATAATGAAGCATCTACTAATTCAACCATCCCTTCATCTCAAATCCTAGTTGAACACCTCTTACAATCCACATTTTAGTGTCTCATGCTGGCAAAATATTAAATTTTAGATTTTGATGCTTTCCCTTCTCCACATGAATTTGAGAACATTTAAAATGATCTAGATTATGATCCTAATATTGGTACCCTAGTTCCCTTTGGCCTTCTCAATAATAAAACATATTTTGTCTATGGGGGACTTGATAAACCACTCCTTTCTCCCACCATCATGTTGTACATCTATCCATTCTATTCTAATTTTATTATCTTAACAACCTAAGCTTTGCCCAAAGATACCTTCATTAGTGCACTTGGAAGGGGTTTGGTTTTGGCCTCTATGAACAAGGACCTCACAAACTTCCCGTCATTAAAAATAAAAAACCTCATGAGTTCTTTGGCTTGGGGTATGATCCCTTAGAAGATCCCACATCACCAAAACCAATTCTCACCACTACTAAAGAACCTCTACCCTCCGACCCCACTTTTCCAATTCAATGAACCTCTACCCTCACTAACCCCAATTTTTTAATTTGATGAATATCTATCTTCACCAACCCAAGTTTTCTAATTTTAAGAACCTCTACCTTCACGAACCCCATTTTTCCAATCCAAAGAACCTCTACCCTCACCAATCCCATATTTTTAATTTGATGACATCAACATCATCCCACCTATTTTTTTTATCAAAACTATCAGTTTGGGTCCCCTAACTTATCAACATGGGGACCAAACCAAAACCATTCCTCTCATCCACCACAAAATGATTATACATGACTCACCCACCATTAATACCATTCAATGACAAGATGACAATTATATTCTTTACTACCTAGGTGTAGGGTACTCCTCTTGAAAATTCCATCCCTCCTAAAAAACAAATAATGTTAAATGAATCGACCACAAATGTCAATTTGGGAACTCAAGAGGACCCTCATATCATCAAGATTGGCTAGTCCTTGATCCTCAAGAAACAATGGGACTATTAATCTTTTCTCCACAACCATACCATATCATTTTCTTGGTTTTATTAGGATATGCCAAGGATTGACCCTCCCATCTCTCTTCATAACATCATTACCCACCCTAAAGTTAAGCCAGTTGGATAAGAGCTTCATTGTATGCACCCTTGCATAGCTCTTCTCATCAAAGAAGAACATTAACACCTTTTATCTACCAACTTCATTCAACCCATTGACTACCCAAAATGGGTCTCTAACATTTTTATTATTACCAAACCCACTGGAGGACTCCACCTTTGAGTGGATTTCCATGACCTTAACCTCACATGCCCCAAAGATGACTTTCCCATAGCTAACATAGACCAACTTATTGACCTTACCACTAGCCATGAAATGTTATCCCTTATGGATGGTATTTTAGGATATAACCAAATCCTTATCACCCCTCAAGATTAATATAAGATGTACCTCATCACCCCATGGGGAAATTTTTGCTATCATGTCATGGCTTTTAGCCTAAAGAATGTAGGGGCAACCTATCAGTGAGCCATGACCTATATCATTGACAACCTCATTCATAAAATAGTAGAGGACTATGTTGATGATTTTCTTGGTAAATTCAAGCATTGTAAAGATCACCTCATTATTTTTTGCTATCATGTTTCAAATACTTATCCATTATCATGTTAGGATTAATCCAAAGAAATGCATCTTCAGGGTCTTATCAGGAAAAATTTTGGGCTTTATTGTTTTCCTCCATGGAAATAAATAGACCCCACAAAAGTTTGAGACATTAAATAAATTCCCCCTAATAACCTAAAACAACTTCATATCCTATAAGGCAAACCATTCACTACTTTATTTCTCAATTGTCTAATTGTTGCCAACCTTTCCACTAGCTTTTCAAGAAAGATACCTCCTATAAATAGACCAAAGAATGTCAACAAGCCTTTGATACAATCAAGGAGTATCTTATCTCTCTATCGGTCCTTATTCCCCTAAAAGAGGATTAGGACTTTTATTTATACATATCTTCTATTGATCATTCCTTGAGAGTAATGATCACTCATTATGATGGCCAACATAAGGAGAAGGTCATTTATTACATCAATTTTACCCTCATTGATTATGAAAATTAATACACACACCCTAAAAAACTTTGTCTTGCCTTGGTTTTTTTTACCTCTAAACTACATCATTAATAACACTGACCCCCTCAAGTATATGCACTGTAAGACATATCATAACCAACTTATAGCTAAGTGTCTCATGCTTTTAGCTAAATTTGACCTTGAGTTTCTTCCATAAAAATCCATTAATGGATAGGTCATTGTGGACCAGCTAGTTGAAGCTCTACTCCCTGATAATCAAACACCCTATCTTACCTTTCCAGATGAGTCTATTGCACCCTTTCCTCAGAAGAACCCAACTATCAAATGACTATGTATTTTGATGGCTCTAAATGTCAAAATAGTGGGGGTGCCTGCATAATCCTTATTCCCATTAATTGGTAACCTCTTATTATTTCTTTCAAACTTGATTTTGAATGTACCAATAATATAGCTGAATATGAAGCCTTGGTTATAGGTCTCCAAACTGCTCTAGCTTTAGGAATAAAAACCATAAGCATCTTTGGAGACTCTCAACTCATTATAAACCAAGTCACAGGAGCTTATAAATGAAAAAATGATGTCCTTTTAAACTAAAAATAACTTATCAATATGCTTTTAGTGTCATTTAACCACTACACTATCCAATTGGTTCCTCATTCTATGAAGAAATTTGTAGACACAATGGCTTCCCTTGCATCCAAATTCCATCTCAACCTATCGATTCTAAACTATTTGTCACCATCCATCACTTTGTCATACCATCTTACCTCAAATCTAATTTTCCTACCATATATCAGATAGAAATGTCACCTACAAACATTGGTATGATCAAATCTTGAACTACCTTAACATCAGTGTCCTCCCTTATGATTTTTCAAGACATGCTCATAAATCTTTCATACAAGGTAACTCTCACTACATCATACTAGGGATAATTATTTAAAAATGAGGCTTTTATGGTATCCTGCTTTATTGCCTTCATAGCCATGAGGCTTCTCACACCATTAAAGAATCCCAAGATGACATCTATGGTGAGCACTTTAGTGGTCTGGCTATTGCCAAATGTATCCTCCATCTAGGCTACTACTAGCTCATGCTCAATCAAGATTGTTGTGACTATGTCAAAAAATGCATTAAATTTCAATAACATGCTAACCTTCATCATGCACCTCCTCATGGTATTTAGGCATCAACTGAATATTGGCCCTTCTCATAATGGGGTCTTGATCTTTTCAGAAAGATCAATCTACATTCCTCATAATCGCACGCGCACACACACACGCACACACACACACACACACACACACACACACACACACACACACACACACACACACACACACACACACACACACACACACATATATCATCACCAGAAAATATTTCACCAAATGGGTGGAAGCCATCCTGCTAATCTCAATCAAAGCCAAAAAAATAATTGTTTTCATCAACCACCACATCATCTGCCACTTCGATGTTCCTCAAAAAATCATCATTGATAATGGAAAATATTTCAAGAATAAAAAGTCCAAGAGATTTTTGATGATTTTGGTATCAACCTAAGCTTTTATTCACCTTATCACCCACAAGCCAATGGTTAGGTTGAGGATTCTAATAAAACCCTCATTAAAATGCTCACTAAAATAGTTAGTGCTTTGAGAAATGATTGGTACTTCTATATCCCATTTGCTTTATGGGCTTACCATACTAGTATTTTAAACACTATGGGTGCTGCATCTTTCTCTCTTGTCTTTGGAGTTGAGGCAGTCCTATGTTTTAAAGTCTAAATTCCATCTCTCTGCATATCCTTATATGAGATTCTTTCTAAAAATGAATATCATCAAAAACAAGTAGCACTCTTAGAACTTCTTGATGAACATCACCTTGATTCCCTAAAGAATCTTTGCATTTATCAAAAACATATCAAATAAGCATATTAAAACTATCTAAAAGCATGAGAGTTCAACATTGGAGACCTCATCTTCAATGAAAATAAACACATCACTAACATAGAAAAGACCAAGAAGGGTAAGTTTGCTTTTAACTGGTTATGACCTTATATTGTAACCCATAAGTATGGATCAGTTGATTATCACTTGTCTTCTCTTACAGGCAAGTCATAACTTGAACCCATCAATGCTTCATATTTTCATCTCTTTCATTGTTAAAACAAGGTTCAAACCCACTTCTGTGTCTAACTTAATCTCATCCCACTGGTTCATTAACCTTCTTCCCCCTCACATTCACTTTGTTTTATCTACTTTCAAAACTAATAAATGAAGGAAATAAATTGAAAAAAAGATGGCTAATTAGATGATGCATTCACAATATTTACCTCTTATCTATTGGGAAAAGGTAGTTAATTATGAAAACTACATTCAAAATTGTACACCACATTAAACACTTGAGCATTTCACTCTAAAGGAGGCTTGGTCTAGAAATAAGCCTAATGTCTCATTTTTTTGAGTCTTTGAGAGACTTTTTTGGGATTATACCAAAGAATAAAAGGAAAACATTAGATAATAAGAATAAACTTTTGATTTTTATAAGGTATTACAAGGACATGGGAGCTTATTAAATTTTAGATCTTGATACTCATGCTATTAATTTTTTAACACATGTACATTTTGATGAGCACTTCACATTTTATTATTCCTCATCTTCTTCCATGCCTTCTTCTTTTGATGATTCATCACCCCCTCATAAAGATTCATGTTTAAAGGAGCCAAATTAAGAGATTCCTAAGGAAGTTATAGAGGTTGAGTATCCTACTCACACTGATGTTTCCACTATGCCTATGTGGGATCATATTATAGTTTTTGAGGTAACACTTTCATACAAGATCTTCCACCCAATTGACATCATCATGCATATTCTATAGGTACTAGACTTTTGTGTCAGGCATTCTTTAGGGATCTATAGTCTTTTTCATAAGATTATGGGATACAAGAGTGGGATTATGAGATGACATATGAGTATTCTTCATTGGTGAAGAATTGTACTTGGGATTTGGTCACTCTTCTTAAGGGGAAAAATTTGGTTAGGTGAAAGTGGATTTACTGCACCAAGTATGCAGATAATGGGTCCATTGATAAGTATAAGACACATCTTATTATAAAGAGGTTATTACAAGTTAAAATTATTGACTACTTTGATACTTTTTCTCCCATTACCAAGATGGATTACATTCTGCTTGTACTTTATCTTGTGGCATTATAAGGTAGTATAGTGTATTAAATAGACATTAAGAGTGTTTTCTTGCATGGAGACTTTCATGATAAAATCTATATGGAACAAACCATTGGGTTTATTCATAAATTTTATCTTTTTTTGACTTAGGAATTCTATTTAAGATCTCAAATAGGCCCTTCGGGTTTAGTATGAGAAGATGAATTCATTTCTTCTCTCCACTAGCTTTGTTCATTGCTACTCTGATACCATATTGTTTATTTAACATATTGAGGAGGATATTATTATAATAGTATTTTATGTTGATGATATGATTCTCATAGGCAACTCCTCATCTTAGATTTAGAATATTTAATAGTAAATTTTATCATAGTTCAACATGATATATCTTAGTTTTTTATACTTCTTCCTTGGTTTATAGATTTCATAGTTAGATATAGGGATTTATTTAAGTCAATTAAAATACACCCTTAATCTTGTTCAACTTTTTGGAATGGTTGTTTGAAAGCTAAGTCCTCCTTTTCAGTCTGGAGTGAGTCTCACTACCACTTTTACTACTTCACTTTAAGATCCTGCATTATATCAATAAATGGTTGGGAGTCTTATGTCTTTGACCCATAATCAACCTAATATTTCATTTGAAGTAGGGATTGTATCTAGGTTTACACATGACCCTCATGAAATTTATTGATAGGTTTCCAAGAGGACTTTATGATATCTATGAGGCACTACTCATTTTTTATTACACTACACTAAGGATTATACTTAGTTGGTAGGGTAAAGTGATTCAAATTATGTAGGTTATATTGATGATAGACATTCAACTTTTAGATAAATATTTTCGCTTGGTTCTTCACATACTACTTTGTTGTGCAAGAAAGAACAAGTTATTGCACTTTCATCTATAGAGGCTAAGTAAAGGGTATCAATTATAGTGATTCAGTAGGTTCTTTGGCTTTGTCAATTATTGATAGAGTTTTGCTTTATAAAAGATTCACCCATTATACTTTGATGTGAAAAACAAATTTCAATTCAAATATCTAGAAACCCATTTGAAAACCAATGGACCAAGAAAATTGATGTACAAATTCACTTCTTTCATCATCACATTTAGGATGGAGTTCTTAGCTTGGAGTACTTTTTGACCCAACATAAGGTTGTAGACATCTTCATGAAGGCTTTTATATCACCTTGTTTCCTTGAGTTTCATGACATACTTGGGGTTTTAGAATTTTTCCTTAGGGGTTTTCATGAGGAAATATTCCTTATTTATTTCATGAATATATATTTCACATGAGTACCTTATTAGGCCTAGTTATCGGGACTCATACTGTGAATATGCCACTATTTCATTTTTGGCTATTGTTAGCCCCTACCTTCACTTGAGGTGGGGGGGGTGTTAGATTATGTATTTATCATGTTTTATAGTTATAAATATTTATTTCATCATTTTTCTATTTTTTCATATGTGAGTATTTATACCACATTGCTTAGTTAGGCTAGTTCTTTATTTTTCCTTGACTACTTATGCAAGGGCTTCCTATTATACTAGAATCTCATTTTGAATAACATTTAACTTTATTTACTTTGCCTCTCATTTGTTTATAGATTCCTTGTGTGATGTTTTTTTATTAACACTTCAAAATCCTAGGTTAGGATGACTTTAGAATTCCTAACATCCTTAAGATGGATCAACTTATCTCTTGAAATGGTGGAATCATGGACATGATTAGAGGGATGGTAGCTACCACCATTCAAATATGATCAAGAAGGATCCCCATAGTGATCCAATCAAATTGTTTGAAACCCTATTAAAAACATCTCAACATCTAAGAGCTCACTAAAAAAAATACAATTTATTTTTAAAAGGGCCAAATGGACTTCGTATGTGAAAGTTATGACCTTTTGAAGCAAATAGGGTACAATGATGATGTTAAAATGGTGACTAAATGTGTACTAGTGGTCCAATCAGGGCTTGACACATGTACCAATGGTATTTTGACACATGAAACATCCAAAAATAAGTCTCTAAAATATGTTATGAGTTTCAAGCAAAGACTAGTATTAATACCAATTCATATGGTGTTGAAACTTTTTATTAAAGTGTTACTATTAAAAAACCCTCTTAATAAAGGATTAAATCCCACCTAAAATGTGTGGAAGATTTATTCAAGCCTAAAAAAAGTCAATGATAGTATTCAAGCAAAATTGAAAGTATAAATATTATATTGAAATTTAGATTAAGTTTTGTATCAAAGAAGTTGATCAAGGGTATTTTAACATGGATTTTAGATTTGTAATTTCTCTTTTTCATGCTAACCAAGTCTAATTAAAAGTGAGAATAAGTATCCCTTGAAGAGTATAACCCATAAATTGGTGTCAAATGTGCAAGTCAACCCATGGATTCCCCTAGGGGAGAGTCAAACTTAGAAGCAGTCTTCTATCAAGATTTTCTAGAAATGAATAGCATGGTGGAAGAGTGATACCATGAAAGGAAGAAGATTGAAGGTGAAAACAAAGGTAAAAAAGAGGAAGAAACCTCAACCTATGGTAAGGGCAAAGGAAAAAAATCTCCTAAATTTACTCCATCTCCTTCCAAATTTTCTCATTATTTATATGATTATAATCAAAAGAAAGTTTTTTATTATGTTTCTTTTATTTTGAAGATTGATGTTAAGTTTAATTTACTATTCTATAATAGAGATATTAGTGGAGATAAATTGGATCATTGGATCAAGTATATTGAAGTTTACTATAGGGTTCAAAAGATTACACATGATGAAACATAAATCTAGTTAACTACTCTTCACATGGGTGGGAAAACACTCATCTTATGGGAGAGTGAGACACAATAAGATCTCTTGAAACATGGTAAAGTGATTTATTCTTCATTTTATTTCATTTCTACACTAAAAAGGTAATTTTATCCATTAGGCTAAATTCAACAAGATAGTATGGATTGGAAAATTTTAAGGAAATTAAAGGTTCATAGTGTACAAGATTACACACAAGAGATTAGAAAGAGGGATTTGGTGTTAGGCATTCATTTTTACACTTAGGAGACTCTTTTAAAATATATTGGTGGGTTACATAGTTACTTAAAGCATATAATCTTTAATTTTAACCCTACTAATCTTGATGAAGTCTATTTCTAAGCTACCCATATTAAATTAAGGGGTAAAGTGACTAAGGACATGGGACACTTCACAAAGAAGCCAAGTAAACCACTTAAAAGAAAAGGTAATGTAAAGGGTAAGATGAAACATACCTCCATGATTAATAAAGAGGATGGGAAGTATTTTTTCTTTAATTACAAGAGATAAGGCCATGAAGATTTTAAGTGTTGGAAGCTCTACCTATAATGTAGACCAAAATGGTTTAGGAACAAGAAAGGTAATAAGACTACTGTAAAGTACAACAAGATCTTGGCTCTCATTCTGGTGATGAGAACAAGATCACCACCATGGGCATGAAAGGATCGTATCCTTATTCTTCTAGTATTAAATCTCTTAATTCTGATTCTTCTTTGAATTTTAAATCTATGAATGATGAAAATAAAATAAATGAGTTATTCAACATTAGAGTAATTTAGAAGCATACTAAGATACTCTTTTTTATATTATATCTAAAGCTAATATCATTTTTGAAGAGGTTTTTAATAAATTAGGGATTCATAATAATCCAAATCCTAATACATATCCTTTGGCATGGGTGTGTGATGATGCTAAATTGAAACTCACTAAAACATGCATGTTGATATTTGCAATCATCTCTAAATTCATTAATGAGGTAGAGT
The DNA here is from genome assembly GCA_037957365.1 of Torreya grandis. Classification (NCBI taxonomy): domain Eukaryota; kingdom Viridiplantae; phylum Streptophyta; class Pinopsida; order Cupressales; family Taxaceae; genus Torreya; species Torreya grandis. The sequence goes on along the minus strand of JARHVA010003057.1, from coordinate 232,463 downwards.
TAGATGTGGTTCCACTTGATATTTATGAAATTTTACTTGGTAGTCCTTATTTTTTTGATATAAAATAATATTCTATAGGGAAGATAATAAACATTTGCTTGTAAAATATGTGATTGAATACATTTTAAGAGCCCATCGGATAAAGAGAAACTTAACTCTTGTATCTATAAGACATGAAAAATATTTTCATGTAAGAAATAAATTTGTACTCATGTTTGTAAAAGACAAGGATGATGATAAATCTAAGGCTCTAGATGGTTGTCATCCTAAACATAGAAATGAAATAGTTAAGATTATGCCTAACTATAATTATGTTTTTCAAGATCCATCAGGTTTACCTCATAAAATACATATACAACATGATATATAAGTGTAACAAGATGCACCTCTTCCTAATATTTCCATGTATAAGTTATCCATGGTAGAAAATGAAGAAATAAAGAAACAAGTTCAAGAGTTGCTTCAAACAAGGGTCATTCATCCCAACACTTTTCCATGTGGTTCACCAATTATTTTGTTGCCAAAGAAATATGGAACTTAGAGTATGTGCATGGATTTGTAGGCATTAAATAGTATTATAGTTAAAACTAATACCATCTTCCTCGCATTAATGATTTGTTAGATGAGTTGAAAAAAATTATTTATTTCACTAAGTTAGACTTAATAATTGGTTATCACCAAGTTATAATTAGTGAAGGTGATATTTAGAAAACTACTTTCAAAACTAAGCAAGGTCCTTTTGAGTGGCTTGTTATTCCTCTTGGGATCTGTAATACTACCACCACTTTCATGTAGGTCATGAATGATGTATTTAGCCCATTCATAGATGATTTTTTAATAGTATACTTATATAATATTTTGATATTTAGTCAAAATTGGAAAGATCATATACAATATATTAATAAAGTCTTATAATTTTTACAAAGGGAGAAATTGTATCTAAAGATGTCTAAATATGAATTTGGAAAAACATATTTAGAATATGTTGTAGGGGATGGTAAACTATAAATTTATCCCTCTAAAATTAAATGCATAATGAAATGGCCAAAGCCTAATGATGCAACTATAGTTAGAAGCTTCCTAGGGGTCGTCTAATATTGGAGGAGGTTTATTGCTAACTTTTTATTGATTGCATCTCCTTTAAATTTAGAGGGATCAATTTATAGTGTAATATTGGAAGAATTTTATTACTAACTTTTCATTTATTTAATCTCATATAAATTTAGAGGGATCAATTTATAGTCTAATATTGGAGGAAGTTTATTGATAACTTTTCATTGATTACATCTCCTTTGCATGATTTCAAAAGTAATAAACATGTCTTTCAGTGGGGAGGTAAAAATAAAAGATGATTTGAAATGCTGAAATAAAATATAAGAATAACCCAAAGTTTATCACTTCTAGACTTACAACAACCCTTTGAGATTGAAACTGATGCAAGCAATTATGCCATGGGTGTAGTTTTGATGCATAAGTAAAACCCTATTTGTTACCATTCTAAAATTTTCACAAGTGAGGTAAATGGATATCTTACCTATGATAAAGATTTGTATTCTTTGGCTTAAAGTGTGAAAAAATGGAATCATTACTTAATGTGAAAAGAGACAAGCATCCACACAAATCACCAACCTTTGTAATATTTCCAATCATAGTCAAAGATATAATTATCAAAGCACTTTATTTGGATAGTGTTTTTACAATAATTCAATATTTTAATCAAATATAATAAAGGTACATAAAAAAAGGTAGCTGATATGCTTTCAATACCTTCAATTATATCATCCATTCTTTCACAACATAATTCTTTGATGCATGGAAGTTATAAGGAATAATATGCTAGAGATGTTAATTTTAAGGATGTCTATGAAGATATAACCCATGATAAGTAGGTATAAGAATTATATTATCACATGTATTATGTTTTATTGTATCATCTTGGTAAGTTTTTCATTCCACAAGATGGAAAAGTCCATGTGATTAGATAAGTACATATTTCTCTTGTTTTATGTCATTTCAGCATTGAGAAAATAGTTGAATAATTATAAACAATTTGTTATTAGCCTCAGATATATGTATTTAACAAAATTTGAATCTATTTGATGTTTAAGGAGAAATAGAGATGAAGGGTAGGTATTAGAAATTAGAGAGAAACTGAATTGGTTGTGCGCCATATCCAGACGATGTTGAGCACTCTTCCTTGGCTAGGGAGGACTACCTATGAATAAGAGAGCACTACCACCAAAAATGTTTATTAGTAGATATATGAGTGGGCTGCCAAGCTACATGCTTATTCCTTGAAATTTCAAAATTCTTTAAGGATGATAGTCCACTTTTTGAAACAAATTGGTAATGAATAACAAAATGAAAGAGAGAGGAAAGAGAGAGATATTCATACTGTTCTTATAGTCTGAGTGTAGAAGAGAGTGATATAGTGAAGGTAATGTGATTTATTTGTGTTTTTAGAGGTTGTTTGGGTAGGCTTAGGGAGGCTAGTGAAAATACATAGTCACTGATGTCGATTAGGCTACTAATGTTGATAAGGAGATATGACCAATGTCAGTTATGTGATCGATGTTAGTAAGGGAAGTAGGTTCGTAGGAGGTTATAAGAGACTTTTTTCAGCTAGGAGGTGGATATTGGTCAAGTTTATGAGGTTGGGAAGAGTCTTAAGGGAGTGGGTAAGACTCAGGTGGGTCTAGATAGAGGGTTGGTATGTTTAAAGAAGAGGGAAATAGGTGAAGGAGTTTTATAACTCCTCCATATGGAGAGTTAAGATGTTCATAAAATGATAAATATTATAATGTAAATTAGTTATAAAATGATTATTTAAAGGAATTGCAAAACATAAAGATATACTTAGCTAGTGAAATAGATGAATCATGAGTGCTAGATAGATGGCTAAAATGAGGTATGTTAAAGCAATAGGTAAATATAAAGACAAGCATGTGCTACCAGTTCAAAATAATCCAAGATCTTTACAGTATATCAATTCCTATTCTAGACTAATTTATGTAGAGTAACAGTAAGCTTGGATGTAGAGAACTGAATGCTAAAGCTTATATGTGAATGACTAAGTTTTTATGATTTCTACTGACCTAAACATTAGATTATAACTTGGATTAAGTAACCAACATCATTCATCCCACCAACGTCGACCATGGGTTGACCAACATTAGTGGCATGAGAATAGGTAAAAGGGTTATATTTAGCTTATTTTCTATTCCTTCTCCTACCAAGTGTGGTATATGTTAGGAAATGATAGAATGTGAGGTTAAGAAGGATGTAATTAGTTAATAATTTATGTTTAGGGTGATAGCAAGTCATGGGTAGTTAGGATTAGGATACTAAGTATTGAGGTGACTTAGAGGGTAAGAATTAGTCTTAGGAAAGTGTAGCTAGGTAAGGTGACATAAGTAGTTTTTAATTAACTTAATTAAGTATTTTAAATTAATTAAATGTGTGAGGAGTGAAAACATGGGTTAGGAAGGCTAGTTACTAAAATTCACTCAAGGGGGGCTTTGACACAGAGATTTACACATGTGTGTAACATAATTTTAGTGTCTATATTTTCCCCTTTTTGTCTTGTAATTTGTACTGACAAGTTAAAAGACAAAAATATTGGAGTTTTATGGTCTAGATATGGGATGAGGTATCCCCCTCAAAATGGGAATCAATGGAGGAGAATTTAGAATTGAGTACAAATTTTATAAGGAGTTAATTGGGTGGATGGATGTTGAGTGAGAGCATGGTATCAGTACTTATGCATATACTACTATGATTCATAGTCAACTCAACCAATAACAAGTAAAGGTGAGAAGGACTCAGATAGAAATAACCAAATCATAGCTTGTAAGTGAAGTTGATAAGGTTAAAATGATCAAAGTTATATCTCTAATGGTCCATGTGTTCCAGGTATTCAAGTTAGGAAGTGCTCCTAGTAAACATAAAAGGTTATAGGTGATAGGACTGGCTTGGTCACAATTCAAAATACCTGATATACATATATGTATATAGTAGCCAACTATAGTGAGGTAACATAAGTAATAAAGATAAGCAATGTAAGGTTGGTTTAAAAGGGTCAATGGTTAAGGAGATATTCATGATCTCCAATTAGAGTCATCGTGGGTGGATATTTAAGTGATCTCCAAGGTTGGTTTTCATGGTTGGGGAGATGTATGTGATCTCTAAGGTTGGTTGTCCTAGTCAGGGAGATATACGTGATCTCTAAGTTACCCCTGACTGATGGTGTAGTCCAAAGGGTGGTAGTTGGGGTTAAAAACTCTAATTTAAGGGTGTCAACATCAGTTATGTCACTGATGTTGGTAATAAGTATTACTAACATCAACATCTTAGGTCAAGACTACTAACATTAGTGGGTAACCAAACTTGATAAAAAGGGGTTTGATAGCCCACCAAAACTCATTTATGATAGTTGATTAGAGAAAAAGACCTTTAGGTTTATGTGGGTAGATTTGATAGAGCTAGGAGGGGACCTAGTTTGAGGTACACCACCACAAGTGCTAGCTATTCTAGCCTAGAAGATGGAGAGATGGTAAGATGCCCTTTGAGTTGAATTTTAATTTAAAGTAGTTAATGTGTCATTTGGGCATATTTGTTAGGTTTGGGGGAGAGAGGGAAAGTAGAGGGATGGTAAATGGGGTGAGGGTAGGTTTAGGTAAAGTTGGGAGGGGTTTAGGTGTAGTTGTTAGGGAAAACCCTAAAGTTGGGAGATGAGTTGTTTAGCCCTAGGACTAAACCAGTTATTGATGTTTATGGGGTTTGTCAACATTGATCAACAAGGTACCAATGTTGGTTGACATCTAACACTAATTTTGGCAGATTTAACTGACATTAGTCATAGGAAAAAACCCCATATATGAAGAAAAGGACCATTTTGGATCTCTAGTTGAGTTAGTCATCAAGTCTAATGGCTAAGTAGCCATAGAACACCCCTTATCAACTAAGTGATGCCTACATATCTTGGTTGAGGGCTTCAAGCCAATGTAGTTCTCCCAATGCATAGGAAAAAAGGGTGAGGTATGGTTAAAATTTTGTTAAAGGAAGTGGTTAGGAAAATGTAGGTTTAAATAGGTCATGGGATGTAGGGATTAAAAGATAGATTATGGGGTCAAGGGTGTGATATATAAGCCATGGGGTCTAGAGTTGAGAGATATAAGACATTAGGCCTAGGGTTTAGAGATAAGTAGTTGGGCCTAGTGGTTAGAGATAGGTAGGTGGGTATAGGGTTTAGCAATAGGCATTTAGGCCTAGGTTTTAGGCAGTTTAATAGGTTAGATAGTTAGGTGGGTATACAACTAAGCTTAGCTCAGAATACCCCATATCGATTGAGTGCTATCTACATAGCCTAGATGAGGTCCTTAGGCAAATTTAGTTATCCTAGAGAGAAGGGAAAAAGGGTGGAGGTTTATATTGGAAAGTATGTGACTTGAGGTTTATGTATGTGGATGTAGGCTAAGTAGGAGTTAACATTACAATAATGACTACCTAAAATATTGATGAGGATGAGGAGGGATGTCACCATGGATGGGTGGGATCACATGGTAGCCATAGGGTTAAGAGGAGTGTGATGATATTGCATAGTTGCACATGATGTTAGCTTGATGATTGCATTGATAGAGATGTGGGATCAAACCACCAACACCTTTTATTTACCTACCAAAGATTTGATAGTGACACAAGATGATGTTTACAACTCCAGGGTGAGAATATCTTCTTTTATTTGAGAAAGGAGCATGATATTCACATGGTTACATTATTTGGAGAGCATGTTAACAAGGTGACCTATCACTTAATGAGATTTGCATATGAGCTAATGTACACTATTGATGAGTAAAAATATTAGTTGAGTATCATGATGATGATAGGGATTATAGTATATTCACTACCAAATGTACTATATCTCTATTTAATCCAAATGTATATGGTGATAGGGACTAGTGTAGGGGCCTACAATAGGTTTGATGGGTCCATCATAGACTATATCTCTAGTGAGGTACACCACTATTTTAAATGAGATTGCATACTATGAGAGGTCCATCAAAGAGTTCCTATAGATTCATAGGTATTCCAAGTTTAGAGAGTAGGAGAGATCAGTGACACATGCCATAGCTTTTAGCTCATATAGATGTAGATAGGCTGAGAGTGGTGATGATACTGATTCTTCATGACCATGACTATAGCCTTGAGTATTCTAAGTGCCAAATGATATTTTTAATGTTATATATGTTATATACATACTGGCCTATGAGTCAAATACAAGAGATGTACTTTTTTGAGAAAGAGATGATATTGATATGATCAATTGATGTACATTCATATTCAATGCATGTATATATGAGAGTTTGTTATTTTGAGATGTGTTTATGTGATGGTGATAATGTTTGTAGTTTTTTATAATGATGTAATGTTTATGTTATGTTAGTGTTATGTTAATTTTGAGCATGTTAGTTGAGTTATACTAGCATTTCCCATATGTGTGATAGTATATTCATAGTTGTTAGCTTCATCTTAGTAGTTTTCCATATTTGTGATAGTGTATGAGTAAAATGAATGGGTTGGGTATGTTATTTTTATGTTAGCATTTTTCCATATTTGTGATGGTGTATGATTAAAATAAATGGCATAGTCTTGATAGTTTTTCTATTTACTATTATTTAGAGAAACTATGGTTTCATGTTCGGTGTATTTCACATGTGATTATATGAAACAGATTAATGGGCAATGGTTTATTAGGTTTAGTATGGTTTTGGATAGTTGTTTTGAGTATCTTTTATTAAGATGGGTATGTGAGAGAACATTTGTTAAACACATAACTCTAAGAAGCAAGAAAGATTGGTAGAAAAGTGAGAATGTGATTGAATCTTGTCATGAGATACAATATCAGAAGAGAAACCAACATCTGATTGGGATGGGAAAGAAAGAGGCATGATGTTCATGTATTGTCAAAGAACATAATCATAATATAAATAGGCTCAAGAGTGTGATCCTCTTTCATTATTTGCATCATTTGACCATTTCGTTGTTAAAGAAGTGTCGTACTCACCTTGTGTAAGTGAGTTCAAAGTCCCCTTGAAAGAGTTTTAAGGGGAAAAAGGTAAAAGGAATGAGAGTGTTTGGGTAGCATAACATTCTTAGTGGGGACATTATGCCCCTTCTTTGGGTGACTTGAGAGCTAACATAGGTAAGTCCATGATTTAAAGCTTTTTTTTTGTGTGTGTAAGCTGATCAATGCGGGAAGCCTACAATGGGATTTTGTTTGTGTTGAGGTCATATGAAGATGATCAATATGAGAAGCTTCTAAGTCATTATTTCCCTTGATAATAAATCTTGGCTTAGCCATCCTTCAAGGGAGTGGTCTAAGATTTTGGTTTTTATTTTTAATATCTATCCTTCAAGGGAGTAGTCTATTTATAATATCAAGGAGAAGTTAAGTGGGTGTCCTTTAAGGGAACAGTCTATGTTGAGAATCATGACCTTAGAGATTATAACTTGTCTATGTATCACATTTTTTTAAACTTTAGTCATCGATAAGACTATAGAGGCTTAAAGGTTTTCCACTTTGAGGGCAAAACCATAGAACTTTACAGGTTAACTAAGTGTGTAGGAATAAGGGTTAAGAGGAAGGGAGATAAATGTAATATGGTTGCTCAAAGGATGAACTCAAGTTAAACATGAGGTGAAGCATCACTTGGTTAACAAAGTAATGGTCATAGGTGCAAAGAATTTAAAGGCTCAAGTTTTGGCCTTCCTTTGAGAGAAGACAAGAGATAAGTTTCTACACCATACTTATGAGTTATGATGTAGGGTCCAAGCCAATGAGGAGCATACTTACCCCATTTGTTTTTCTCCATGTTTGTCACATGTTGATTTTATTTTAAGATAAGATCTCTGATATTGAAATATTGCTCCTTGAGATTTTTGTTGAAAGCGTGTTTGATACACTCTTGATAGATTTGGAGGTGGTTGAGGGCTATGAGATGGCATTCATCAAGTAACTCAAGTTGAGCCAAAAATTCTTGGTGAAAGTCATTGTTAGTAAGTATATCTTATAGATAAATGTGAAGATAAGAAATTTGGACCTCAAGAGGAAAAATAGCTTCCATCCCATAGACCAAATAAAAAGGTGTAGCACTTATAGGGGTTTGAATTCTAGTATGATAAACCCATAAAGCAAAGGGAATTTGTGTGTACCAACCTTGCCAGTATCATTGACTACCTTCATGAGGATTTTAGTTAAGGTTTTATTAGAAGCTTATGCCTGTCCATTTTCTTATGGATAGTATGGTGATGAGAAGCTTAATTTGATTACAAAAGTGTCACAAAGCTTTTGGAAAATTTTGTTTTTGAAAGATTTACTAGTGTCTATTATAATTTTATGAGGGACACCAAAATGATAGATGATGTGATGGTTAATAAAGTGAATAATTTTTTCAGCCTTAGTGGAGATGAAAGGAATGGCCTCGACCCACTTGGTGAATTATTCAATAGCAGTAATAATGGAATGATGATAGAGAGATGAATGAGGGTTAATCTCACCAATTAGGTCCAAACCCCATTGGGAGAAGGGCCATAAGTCTTTGGAAACTTGTAAGGTATGGCTTGGAACGTGAAGGAGATTAGCATGTTATTGACATTTGACACAATGTTGAACATAATCACTATAGTATTGATGGAGTGTTGGCTAATAATAGCCGATTCTAAGGATACAGTTGGTGACTATGTTACCATTGAAATCTTCACCATAGATCCCATTATGGAATTATTTAATATTAAAGGGGGACTTAGTACTAGTAAGGCATCTAAAGAGGAGACCATCCAAACCTCATTTGTAGAGAAGTCTGTGACCATAGTGTAAAGAGTAACACATTTCATGAAGGCATGTCTCCCATTACTGGAGAGGTCAAGTGGCATAATAGAAAAGGAGAGGTAATCCATGAGTTGCTTGTACCATGATTCATGTGGGTTATGTGGTGCATTACCTATAAAAATGATGTTAGTTGATATATAGGATGGAAATGTTAATCAATGTACGGTGACATAGATTTTTGAGGAAGAGGGTAAAGAGGGTATGTGTCAAGTAAGAGAAGCGATTGTGTCAGAAAACTTGTTTGTAGATCAAGGAATAGTTTTTAAGAGGTATGAGTCGAATGATTTGAATAATGTATCTACATGATGTTTATATCATTTAGAAATTTTGTTTTTGCATAGGTAGGAACCATTAACCTGATTAACCACTAGCTGGGAGTCATAAAAAATGGTTATAGATTTGATACCCAAAAAAATAGTTGTTTGAAGACCTAAGATCAAAGCTTCATATTCATCCATATTGTTACTACATTCAAAATCTAGTTTAAATGACAAAGGCATAGGCTCACCATCGATAAGGATGAGGATGACCCCCACACCCCCACCGTGTTAACATTTAGACCCATTAAAGAACATCATCATTTGATAAGAGATGTCATCAGTGGAAAGCATTGCTATAGATTCATCAAGGAATTTGAGGTTTGAAGGTTAGTTGTCAAGTAAAGGGGTAGTAACTAGTGAGTCAATGATCATTTTCCCCTTGATAGACTTTTGTTGAATAAATTCCAAGTCAAATTCAATAAGGAGCATGAGCTACCAAGCTACACATTGGTTGTGATATGGCTTGGAATGCATGTATTTGAGGGGATCAATATGGGTGACAACATATATATTTTTATTTAAGAGGTAATGATAGAGTTTGGAAGCTATAAAGACTAATGTGAGATAAATATTTTGAGTATGGGTATATCAAGTTTCATAATCAATAAGTGTGTGGATTATGTAGTAGACTGCTTGTTCACAATGGTGATCATCTCGATGTGAAATCATAGCACCTAGAGAATGGTTTGTTGTGAAGATTTAAATGTAGAAAGGTTGGATTTCCTTAGGTGAAATAAGAACTAGTGGGGAAAGGAGATATTATTTGAGTGTGTTAAAGGCTTCCTAGTAATCTATATTCTAATGGAAGGAGACATCCTTTTTTAGGAGATGGTGAAAGGGTTGGAAATGATTTGAAAATTAGGAGATGAAGTGATGGATTGACTAAAGCTTGCCTTGAAAGCTACGGAGTTGTTTGATATTAGTAGGTGGAGGCATGTCTAGTATTATTTGAAATTTAGAAGGGTTGACTTCAATACCATAGAGATAAACAATAAAGCCTAAAAGCTTACTGAAAAGGACACCAAAGATGCATTTCTTTCGGTTTAGTCAAATGTTATATTATAGGAGATAAGTGAATATGATTTTGAGAATCATCAAATGATCTTGGTAAAGTTTAGAATTTTTGAATAAGTCATCCATGTAATCTTCCATAATTTTTTGTAGGAGAGCATGGAAGATGTAAGTCATGACACGTTGGTAGGTGGCACAAGCATTCTTTAGACCAAAGGGCATGACCCAATAATAGAAATTCCCTCATGGGGTATTGAAATTTGTCTTGCATTGATCCTTGGGAGTAACCAAGATTTTATTATAACCAAGAACCCATCCATAAGTGATAGCATCTCATGGTCAGTTGTTATATCAACAAGTTGGTTGATACTTGGCAAAGGGAAGTCATCCTTTAGACAAGCAAGGTTTAGATCATGGTAGTCAATACAGATGCAGATTCCCCTTGTCACTTTTGTGACCAAAAAAATATTAGAAACCCATTGTAGGTAGTCAATGAGTTGGATAAAATTAACATAAAGGAGGTATTGGAACTCTTATTTGACAAGGAGAGAAATACGAGGATGTATTTTGTGAAGCTTCTATTTAATAGGTTTAGCATAATAATTGGTGATAATGTTGTGGGTAATGATAAAGGGGTCGATACCAGACATGCCATTATAAGACCAAGTGAAAGATTTGCTATGGTTATTTTTGACACAGTGGATTGCACCGTGGGTAGGAAGCTAAGCTCTACCTTCCACACATCAAAATGGAAACTCCCCTCTCACCTGTGGGATTGACAAAGCTAGAGGGGAGAGTCTCTAGATAGGGCTAGCTCCCTCTAATGTATCCTTTAGGCTCTGGTTTCTCTTAATGCTAACAAATAAAAGTAAAATGGGGGGTTGAAAAGGGAGAGAGATGCTGAGATAAAACCTAAACCTAAAAAATAAAAAGGGTGATACACCAAAAAAGATGACCCACCTAGCCTGAATATACACTTTTCACCAAGAAGAAGCACCCATACACTTCATCTGATGTGGGAAACCCTTCTATATTAGTGAGTCAGGGGTTCGTAGAGACACAGGGAAGAAGAAACTACTAGAGGTGTCCTCAAACACACATATGGTAGCCTATTCACAGGGACCTACACTCCTCTAGGAACACTTCTGGCAAACTTGCAAAAGAGAAAATCACAATGCATTGGACATGCTAAAATCACCTTGTGAAAGCATAAGGAAAATGACTTAACATAAAACAAAGGCATAGACACATCCAAAAGTGCAAGCTCAAATAGAGGTAAAAATGTTAAGTCTTGATTCAAGGTAAAATCTGGCAGAGTTCTGCCTTACAAGCCTGAGAGATTTCTGGGTAGAGTTTTGCCTTAAGGCTAAGAGATGTCTCTTGAAAATGAGAATTTTACAATATATATAAAGAGGAGAACTTGGCACTTTCTAGGAAATATTTTGGTGCTCTTTTTTTTAAGTGGCCCATGTGCATTCTGAGCCTTAGGAAGAGGAAGCCATTTGATTATCAGCTCCTACTTTGACTTTGGCATTCCAACATTAATGAGGAAGCATGGACTGTGCCTCTTTTCTATGAACTGACTACTCCTTTCAAGGCATTTACGTGGCTTTTATGCTTATAAATGCATATTAGAGAAAAAAAGCCATGCTGCTTACTATTTTCACCATTTGGTGACCACATGACAAGCACTATTCCAACTGCAAGAGTAAATCCCTAAGTTGACACCTCTCCTTTGCCATCTAGACTATTTGTCTGCTTCTACATTTTGTCTCTTCATGGCTTTATCTCTTTTTAGCTCCTTTGGCCCTTAGGGGCTATCTCTTTAGTAGGTCACTGGCTCCTTGGGCTCTTTTCTGGTTGGCACTCAAGCATTAAAAAGTCAAATGGCTATTTCACCATCTTAAAATTGACATTCGTGAGCCTGTCCTTGCTTGAAAACCAATGGCTAGTTCACTGTGCTTGACTTTGATGTCCTCAAACCTATCACCCCTTAGACTTTCTTCAGCTTTCTTCTTTCTTTGGCCTTTTCTATCGCTCCCTTTCCTTCAGATTTCATGTTTTACATCCTCTCGAAGGGGAGGTGACCCTTTGGATTATGGAAAAGTCCCTTTGTTTTGGTATCTGAGAGTCCCCCTGCAAGGGCACTTGCCCTTTGGGATCCTTCGATGGCCTTTTCTATTTGGTATTTTCTGCAGACATTTTTTGTAGACAATTTTCCCAAAAACGTTTTTTTCAAACTTTTTCCCATAGACAAAAAGTCCATAAGAATTGCTTTGTCCACTTTTTTTGGAGTTTCTTCCTAGGATTTTTTGGCTCATGGCTTCCTTTCCAAATTTCTTCAGACTTTTTGTCTGAAGGAATTCCTTCAGACAAAAGGTCTGAAGAAAATATTTTATTGCTTTTGCCTCAAGTCTTTTCTCTACATCTTTCAAATTCCTTTGGACTTTTTGTCTGAAGGAATTCCTTCAGATAAAAAGTCTGAAAGAAATCATTCTATGACTTAGTCTTTATTTTTGCCTTTTTTCAACTACCCTTTGAAAAGTGCCCTTCGAGATTCTTGAAATTGACCCTTCTGAAGGGTGTTGTTACTGACCAAGTGCCCTCCGCAAGGGCACTTGTCCTTTAGGAGGTTCTCTTGAACTCTTTGATTGAACCGCTCCTTTGAACCAACCATTGAAACAAGCTTTGAACCAACCATTGAACCAAGTCATTGAACTGACTATTGAACCAAGTTTTGAACCAAGCCGACTGAACCAAGTCATTGAACCAATTGAGTGAACCAAAGTGATGAACTTTGTTGATGAACCAAAGCATTAAACCAAAGTGATAAACCAACACATTGAACTGAAGCATTGAACCGATTCAATGGTTTAATGGTTCAAAGATGCTAACTCATGGAAAGATCATGTGGTTGAACCACTTTTCCAACCTTAATAAAAAGTGTCTTTGAACCATTCCAACTCTCTTTCCTTGTTAATTTCTTTAGACAAGAGTCTGAAGAAGCTTTGTAAAACCTTTCACTCTTTGAACTAGTTCTTCATCTGGTGAAAGAACAACCTGTAGAGTCCATAGAAATGGACTTGCAGAGTCTATAAAAAACCTGCAGAGTCCATAAAAATGGACCTATAGAGTCTGTAGAAATTTGCAAGACTCGTGCAAAAAATAAAATGAATTGGCTCAGAATAGTAGGGAAAGAAGGGGACCAATTTTTTGGCCTGTTGGGCAAAAAATGGTCAATAATTTGGTGACTCCTAGGGGAAGCATGCCTGTTATGCTTAGAGACCAGTTGCCTTTTAGTCTATTGGGCATGGAGTTAGATGTATCTTGAACAAAGTTAGCAAGAGCCCTGATAGATCCAAGAATAAATCATGAAGCCTTTTACCCTAGACATAAAGGAAAACACACACAAGACTAAAAAAATTACTTGTGCAAATAGCACTTAGGGAAAGCAGGAAAGAAAAATGAAAGCAAAATACTATGTACAACTAACCAGGTACATCTATTTCCCTCCTAGAAAACTTCTTAAGTCCCCTTCCTAGCAAGAAAACTTATGGTGCTAGACAAGTGGCTAAAAGAAATGGAGACATGGTGACCTACTCCTCTTACCTGTCACCTTGATTGGCTTGTATCTGAGTGGATCAAATTCAAGAATGCTTCCAAGATATACATAATCTATTTTTTCTTGGAAGCTTGCCTCCTGTTGGTTCTTCATGCTGGTGTATCTCATCAAGAAATCAATCATTGTTGGCTCATTACCATAAGCCCCTTGATATGCATCATTGATTGGCTTGTCCCCTTCTGCCTCATGCTCAGGTTTCATGGCATGATAATCCTCATTGTTGAATTCAAAAATATCATATTCAAATTCACCAACCTCTTGAAAGGGTAAATCTAAAAGCTTGTAGCCCTTTTGCAAACTTATTTGAGTCTCAATGTTGCCTTCTCCACTCTTATCTAGCTCATAGCCTCCTTGAAAAGGAGTGTAGCCTACCCCAATGACTTCAAATGAATCATTTAAAACATGAACAAGAGATTGTCCATGCTCCTCCATGACATCTATGGTGATCTCCTTCTCATCTATACTCATGGGGTCTCCCTGATCAGTCATGAACTACGTATACTCCTCTTTACTTGCCCCTTTCAAAATAGGTTCCTCTTTGAGAAGGGGTGAAGTGGAAGGCTGACAAATGAAATCATGTGGAAAAGGAGGTAGTCCTTGAGCTAAAATCAAATGATTCTCCTCTTTCCATTTGGCCAGCACTTCATCTATATCAAGTGTGACCTGATATCTCTCTTGGAGGTGTGTAGATGGCGTGTGTTCAGACATGGAATCTACTATTTGGTCTAAAATATCCATCACACATTGGCTGAGGAAACTCGCTTTGTACTCTAACTCTACAATTCACCTATCTATATATTCTTGGAAGATCCTTTCCTAGAGGTCACAAGCATCATCATGATGGGTAGGATCAGCTTTATCTTCTTCAAGGTTTTGAGCAAAACCTTTCTCCTCCTCTTCTTTCCTACCCCAATATTCCACTATTTGCTTCCAACTCATGACATTAGGATTGGAATTTTTCTCCTGTGAATAGGCAATAACTTTATCCTCTTTTTGGTCCTGAGCTGGTTCATTATGTTACTTCTTCCATCTTAGGATCTAGAGATCATACTGAGAGACCTAAGGAGGTTGGGGAAGGTTAGGGAGGGTCTGCTGATGTACAAGAAGAGCTGCCTCAAGAGAAATGTGCTGGTTCATGATGTTCCTTCCAAAGGAAGATTCACAATCTAAGGAATTGAGAGGGTTCATCTCCATGGGAGGTTTCTCTAGTTCCCTTTGATGTTTCAATGCTAGGTGCATGGGGTTAAGAGTAGGATTGATTGATGCATCAGATGAGATAGAATGAGAAAGTGCTATCTGATAGAAAGGATTTGGTGCACAAGAGGGGGCTTTCCTTAGAATAGGAGGGGGCAGACCTTGGGCCAAAATCACTTGATTTTCATCTCTCCACTTTACCAGCACTTCATCAATATTGAAATTAGCTTGAGGATTGGTATAAGGGGCATATTTTGGTGTAGGATCCTCTACAAGGTCTAAAAGTTCCTTCTCTCTTTCACTAAGCAGTTTTACCTTAGACTCTAATTCCTCAATTTGCTTAGCTAGATTATCTTGAAAGAGTCTTTCTTGGAGCTCATAGGAATCATCATAGAGATGGGGAGTGCATGAAGGTTGCCATGAAATATAATAAGATTATTTAGGAAGGGTGGGAGGGACTTGAAAAGGACTAACCTCATTTTGTACCTCACACTCTTTGACAATGTCTTTCTCCTCCTTGTTGTTCCATGACTCAATCACTTTATTTCAGCTCAAGATATTAGGACTAGGCATCTCCTTTTAGGGTGATGGGGCTACAATGTGAGAGAGTAGTGAGGATTTGGATTCCACTTCCCTTGTTGCCAAAATAGATTGCTACATTTGAATATTTGCCAATTCAATCTATTTATCAAGATTAGTCTTAAGCATAAGATTTACTATTTCAGAACTCTCCTCAACATGATTAGGGAAAGGACTTTGACAAGATTGACTTGGCTCATAAGCAGGGGTTGTGTATAACTGATATGATACTTGGGGTAGTGAGTATGTAGGTTGATAGACTTGGTAAGGCTGCCTCTCATGAATACTCAACCTCTCTTCCAAAGATGCAATCAAACCACTCACATCTAGCATCTCACTTGTAAGCCTTTACCAATTGGCTCTTTCAATGGGAGTACATTCACTCTTAACTAGATCCAATGCATTTCTCACTTGATGGATGATGTGATCAGGGATTTGTTGGCCACATCCCCTTTTTGTGTCAAGCTCTATTACATACTTTTATTATCCCAACAATGCTCATTTGAAGGTGGAAATGGGTTGATTGGCAAAGAGATTAGGTTGACCAGGAGAAGTGACACATTGACGGGATTGGGCATAAGGCTGATATACTTCATGACAGGGCTGAGATTGGTCATATTAGACCTAGTAAGGATCAACACAAGGTTTTTAAGGATCATAGCTAGGATGGCCAAGGAAAATAGGGTCCATGGTTTTGAATGATGAAATTATACATACCAAAATACTATTTCTTGATGGCACCATAATTGCTTAACTAGTTGATTTAACTTGGAGTCACCATTGGTGTTGATGTAAAAGCCTCTAAAGGCTAGTTGGTTGAAGAACACACCAAAAATTCTTCAACTCTTTGGACATAACTTGTCCTAGTTGGTCCCGCTGAGCGTGCCAAAAACTGTTGATGCAATGGATTGCACCCTGGGCAGGAGGCCGAGCTCCTGCCTTCCACATGTCAAAATGGAAACTCCCCTCTCACCTGTGGGACTGGTGAAGCTAGAGGGGAGAGTCTCTAGATAGGGATAGCTCCCTCTAATGTATCCTTTAGGATCTAGTTTCTCCTACTGCTAATAACTAAAAGTAAAAGGAGGGGTTGAAAAGGGAGAGAGACGCTAAAATAGAACCTAAACCTAAAAAATAAAAAGGGTGATACACCAAAAAAGATGACTCACCCAACCTAAATATACACTTTTCACCAAGAAGAAGCACCCATACACTTCATCTAATGTGGGAAACCCTTCTGTATTAGTGATTCAGGGGTTCACAGAGACACATGGAGGAAGAAACTACCAGAGGCATCCTTAAACACACTTATGACAGCCTATTCATAGGCACCTACACTCCTCTAGGAACACTTCTAGCAAACCTACAAAAGAGAAAATCACAATGCACTGGACATGCTGAAATCACCCTGTGAAAGCATAAAGTGACTTAACATAGAACAAAGGCATAGACACATCCAAAAGTGCAAGCTCAAATAGAGTTAAAAATGCTAAGTCCTGATTCAAGGTAAAATCTAGCAGAGTTATGCCTTACAACCCTGAGAGATTTTTGGGTAGAGTTTTACCTTAATGCTGAGAGATGTCTCTTTAAAATGAGAATTTTATAATATATAGAAAGAGAAGATAACTTGGTGCTCTATGGGAAAGATTTTGGCACTCTTTTTTTCAAGTGGCCCATGTGTGTTCGAAGCCTTGGGAAGAGGAATCCATTTGATTGTGAGCTCCTACTTTGACTTTGGTGTTCCAACATTAACAAGGAAGCATGGACCGTGCCTCTTTTTTACAAACTGATTGCTCCCTTCAAGGAATTTATGTGGCTTGTCTACTTATAAATGCATACTAGAGAAAACAAGCCATGCCACTTATTATTTGCATTGTTTGGTGACCACCTGACAAGCGTTGTTCCAATTGCAATAGTAAATCCCTAAGTTGACACCTCTTCTTTGCCACCTAGAATGTTTGTTTGCTTCTGCATTTTTTTTCTTCCTAGATTTGTCTCTTTCTGGCTCTTTTAGCCCTCGAGGGCTATCTCTTTGTTAGGTTGTTGGCTCCTTGGGCTCTTTTTTAGTTGGCACTCAAGCATTAAAAAATCAAACAACTATTTCACCATCTTAAAATTGGCATTCATAGGCCCGTCCCTACTTGAAAACTAATAGCTAGTTCACCATGCTTGACTTTGATGTCCTTGGGCCTATCGCCCCTTGGACTTTATTTGGCTTTCCTCTTTCTTTGGCCTTTTCCATCACTCTCTTTCCTTTAGATTTCTTGTTTTGCATCCTCTCGAAGGGGAGGTGACCCTTTGGCTTATGGAGAAGTCCCTTTGTTTTGGCAGCTAAGAGTCCCCTGTAAGGGCACTTGCTCTTAGAGATCCTTCGGTGGCCTTTTCTCTTTGGTATTTTCCATAGACATTTTTTGTGAACAATTTTCCCATAAACTTTTTCCACAGACTTTTTCCCATGGACAAAAAGTTTGCAAGAATTGCTTTGTCCACTTTTTTTGGAGTTTCTTTCCTGGCTTTTTTTGGTCATGACTTCCTTTCCAAATTTCTTTAGACTTTTTGTCTAAAGGAATTCCTTTGGAAAAAAGGTTTGAAGAAAATATTCTATTACTTTTGCCTCAAGTCTTTTCTCTGCATCTTTCGAATTCCTTCAGACTTTTTATTCGAAGGAATTCCTTCAGACAAAAAGTCTAAAAGAATTTGTTCTATGACATAATCTTTATTTTTGCCTTTTTTTCAACTACCCTTTGAAAAGTGCCCTTTGGGATTCTTGAAATCAACCCTTCTGAAGGGTGTTGTTATCAACCAAGTGCCCTCTATAAGGGCACTTTCCTTTGGGAGGCTCTCTTGAACTCTTTGATTGAACCACTCCTTTGAACCAACTATTGAAACAAGCTTTGAACCAACCGTTGAACCGACTGTTGAACCAAGGTTTAAACCAAGCTGACTAAACCAAGTCATTGAACTGGCTAAGCAAACCAAAGCAATGAACTTTGTTGATGAACCAAAGAATTTAACCAAAGCGATGAACCAAGGCATTGAACCGAAGCATTGAACCAGTTCAATGGTTTAACAGTTCAAAGATGCTAACTCATGAAAAGATCATGTCATTGAACCACGTTTACAACCTTAAGGAAAAGTGTCTTTGAACCATTTCAGCTCTCTTTCATTGTGAATTTATTCAGGCAAGAGTCTGAAGAAGCTTTGTAAAACCTTGCACTCTTTGAACTGATTCTTCATCTGGTGAAGGAACAACTTATAGAGTCCATAGAAATGGACCTACAGAGTCTGTAGAAAACTTGTAGAGTCCATAAAAATGGACCTACAGAGTCTATAGAAATTTGCAAGACTCATGCCAAAAACAAAATGAATTGGCTTAGAATAACAAGGAAATAAGGGGACCAATTTTTTGGCCTATTGGGCAAAAAAATGGTCAACAGTTATTAAGAAATACAACATAATTTTCTTGCTCAGAGGAGTCCAAATATTGGCTAATTTTAAGGACATAAGGGTTATCATGAGATGGAAAATTAATGTCAATGGTTGATTCATTTAACATAGCCTATGTTTTATATGGGAGTGATTATTGGATATAAGAATCATCTACACCTATGTATGTGAGAATAGCATCATCATCTTGACATTGGATAGTGTTGATCGTAGGAGAGTCTTCATCAATCATTTTAGGATGAATGAGAGGAAAGGACCTTGTTCCCTTTCCCAAGTGATAAATGAGGGGACCCAAATGGATGCCATTTATTGAAAAAAATTAGGAGATATAGATACCTCTAATTTGGTAAGTGATGGTGGAGGATAGGATGGATAAGCAGAGACTATTTCTTCAATAATTTTTATATGAAAAGTTTTGGTGAGTTTAGTTGGTTAGTAAAAACCCACTCCATGCCACTTGTTGGCATTTTCAATGGTTTTACTAGTGGGATATTCAATGGGCATATGAACACCCTACTCATAATGACCCAAAACAAAACCTTTCTAAGTATGCCTATAAATATAAGTGTGATCAAAGCTAGGCTTTATTAGGAAAGATAATTCATAGGTAAATCATTGTGGTGAAGAGGATGGATTGTTGATAGTGGGAGCTCGATCAATTCCTCCATATGTGAAATTAGTTTTAAGGTTATGGGGTCCATATGGGATGACCATCCTAATATGAGGATCATAATTGGGGTGCATATGAATCTTTCCATACTCTTGTGGAGTATGGAACATGTTGAGTGTTAACAAATGATATTCTTTGAGTGACAAAAGCTTAAAAGTTTCCTCCATGGGGTATTTGTTAGGAATTTATGTTACCAGTATCTATGTAGCTAGGTAGTAGAGCTTATGGAAGATTTAGAAGTATAATGAAAAGGAAATGGTTTCCTTAAAGGAATGAGAACATCATTGGGGTTATAAGTCATTATGCATGTTTTGAAAGGAGGTGGGCCAGTGGGAATAACATGTACTTGCCCATTGTGTTCAAACTTGACATAGCAGTGTAAAGTCAAGGGAACACATGCCATAGAAAGAATCCAAGGTCATCCAAGTAGTATGTTATATTGGAAATCTACTTTTACAACACAAAATACATCAAGAATTATGTGGGGACCTAAATGGATATGTAAGATAATAGTGCCCATCGTAGCAACTGTGGTATCATTAAAGGAGCAGAGCATCATATCAGTTTGAGACATGCAATTATCAGGAAGGGATAGATGCTTGTAGGCATGAGTGGAGATAATATTAGTACTAGATACTCTATTGATCATGACTCTTTTGACATAAGTTTGATCGATATATGTGGTGATAAAAAGGATAGAATCTTAATATTCAAGGTATTGAAGTGGAATTTCTAAATCACTGAAGGAAATCAAAGAGAGTGTTAAGAGAGATAACCAAAGCTATAAGAGGTTGGGTATCATCAGGTTGTACCTTAACCACTTTCAAGGAACTAATCAAAGATTGACAATATTGGGGTGAGTGTTGGATTAACTCATACAAGGACATTTTCATAGGGATTTGGTGAAGTTATTACACCATCGAGTTTTGAATAACTTTAAAAGATGTTGGTTTTGGGACACCTAAGATGGAAATATTTGGATTCATAGGAGTGGATTTGGAGAATAGATGAGCCTAAGGGGAAATGACCTTTTCCTTTCCTTTATCCTTTTTTATTTTATGACCATGTGGTGACATTAACTATGCTGATATGAAACATAGGTGAAGGAGGTGGTAAAGGGGGTATGACAACATCATTAGGTTTCAATTTAGGTGGAACAGTATGAGGCATTATGGATGTGATAGGTGGAATAGAAAGAAAGTTAATGGGAGTATCAACAAAGAGAATGTCAATATCAAAGTGTTGTCAAATGACTATCGTGAGTGCTTTGCACCTCTTAGTATCATATATAGGTGAATGATGATATATACACACTTGTGTATCAAAAAACCAAGATAACCTCAGTCCAAGAGGGTTATAAGGTTTACTAAGAGGAAGGATTATTGTGGAAGATTGCAACAACTAGAATAGGAAAAAGATCTGAGAGCCTGGGAATGGGCTAGCACTTGTTTTTGTAATAGGGGTGTACACCTTCTTTAGTTTAGGAGTCATGAGGGTGATTTTCCATGGCACCTTTTTAGGTAGAAGTGAAGCCATATGTTTTGTTGACACTTTCTTGGTGGTAGGTATTGTGGTGTCATATGTGAAAGGATCCTAAGTGGTAGAGATAGTAGTGGAGGTAACTTAGCCTCTGGTTTTACTTGGATCAATTATACCCCAACTAAATTAGAGGGATGTGGTCCCAAAATTAAAGGCAAAGTTGAGGGTGGAAGAGGGAAGGATTGGTGAGATCTAGGAAGCTTAACATTATTCCTTAGTTTAGGCTATGGAACTCAAAATTGTGGTTGGATAGTTAGATCTAATTTCACCTATGGATGAATTAGATTAGAGATTGAGCGAACACTTAAAGACTTGATCTGATTTAATGTGGTAGATGCTTATGAGGGTGAGGCATCTGATGTAGAAAAATGAGCTTCTAGTGATTTTAGTGAAGAAGCTCTAACTTTTTGAAAGACCTTGGGGTAAAGGCTAGTGAGAGGATTAGTGGTAAAGGATGGCACTCATTATGTAGGATAAGGAGTCTTAAGTTGGTTCCAAAATGCCACATGATCTAGCTTCATGGAGTCAATAAATTCTAGACTTTCCACTAACTAAGAGAAGGGTTTAGATGAAGCTAACGTAATCGTTATATTTGTTTATTTAAAATACTTAGGTGATTGAGAAAGAGGGAAATTGTTTGCCTCTACTACCTTTGGCCAAAGATAAAAAAGAGTCACAATAGGGTCTACTTTAACAGATATAGGAGAAGAGGCATGGTCTTCCATAGGTGGGGGAGAGGTAGGTAAATAAGTTTCCTCAAGGAGATAGAGCATAGGTATAATTGCTCCCTCAACATGTGGGTGAGGAATAGGTAAATTATGACCTTCCATAGATAAAAAAAAGTGGTAAAATTGGTAAAATTAGAGTAGGCATAATAGGTCCCTTGTCTAATATAAGGGTAAATAACACAGGCTCCTCTAGGTGTGAAGGAGGAGAGGATGGGGTACTACCTTCCATAAATGGAGGAAAAGTACGTGAAGAATGTTTCTAAAGAGGGTATAACACAAGAATGATGTTCCCCTCAACATGTAGTTGAGGAATGGGTAAGGCATGGTCCTTAAGTGGTAAGAGGATAGGTAACATTAGTGCAAAAGTAACTTGTAATATAAAGTGCAAAAGTAACTTGTAATATAGGCTCTTCTTGTGGCAAAAGGAGAGGTAAAGGAGGCTTTTTCTCACATAGGATTATAAGGGTAAAGTAGGCTCTTCTACCTAAGGAAGAAGGATGGGCAAAACAAAATCCACCAATTATGGGGGAGGAGTAGGTAAAATAGGTGCCTCCTATTGTGGGATAGGCTAGACTGGAGGTAAAGGAAAGATCATAATGACCATATGGATATTATGATCACATGAGTTATTTGTCATAGTTTGAACAATATTTTGATTGGCTGAATGGTAGGAAATGCTATTTGAACACATCCATATTTTGATTAGCAGGTGCATTAGGGTTATCCAAGATGAGATCACCCCTATCAATCATGTCTTGAATAATGTTCTTTAATGTTTTTGAGTTATTATAATTGTGGACTTTTACTCGATGGTAGCCACAAAACTCATCCTCCTTATACCAATTAAGAATAGGATGGGAGGGATCAAATTGTATAGGAGGCTTGATTTGAGGAAGAGTTATGGCTCACTACTACAATAGTTTTTCCAAAATAAAATTATATGACTCCCTAATGGAAGTGTATTGTCTTTTTTCATACCATTATTGGAATTGCTTGGTCAGATTTTATGAGGTCAAGGAATTAGGTTGGTTTATGGTTGTGGAAAAATATGATTAAATGATCATTACATTGATGGATCTTTTAAATTTTTGGTTAGAAGGAGAAGGTTTAGAATAAGAGGAGTCATTTGATTTAGAATTGGCATTCTTACTACACAACTTGACTCTATCTTCGTTTATAGCCTAGATCTTGAGTTTATCAACCATTGTAAAGGTTTTATCAAATGTGTAGAAAGTTTGTACTCATAGTGTGGAAAAATTATGCTTAGCACATACCCTTAAGAAGAGCTCAATAAGCTCATGTTAGGGTAAAGAAAAGGAGATTTGATTGATTAAGCCTCTCCAAGGAGTGATAAAATTTGTGATAGATTTGTCATCAAATTATTTAATAGAATAAAGGTTTGTAATATAAACTTTTTTATAAATATTGATAGAGACATGGTCTAGGAATAATTGTGAAAGTTGGGTAAATGAGAAAAGGAAGTCTCGACTTATAGATCTATACCAATCCAGGGTAGCACCCAAAAGAGACATAGGGAAGGTTTGAAGTAGTAACACATCATCATGCCCTATTAAATAACAAGCATGTCTAAATGCTCACAAATGTTGTTTTAGGTCCTCTTTAATCTAGAAGTGAGTAAATTTAGGGAGTTCCCATTGGATTTGATAAGGGTGAATAGGCACAAAAGGATGGATGGGATCATTTCATATATGATCATAATATAACACATTCTTTGAACCTAACAAAAATGTCTCTAGATTAGACATCTTGTCCATCAGCATATTAATGAGGCCTGGAAGGGGATTAGCTTGGGAGATACCCCATAAGTTATAGGGAAACTAATAAGAGGTAGATGGAGCATATGATATAGCTTGTTGTGGTTGTGTTGAAGAAATATAGGGGTAATTAGTCATATATTGGGGGCAAAAATGAAAGGGTCATGTCGCACTGGGTTACAGATAATGTTTTGATTAGATATTGCTATTGTAGGTTGGGTTATTGGCACGGTTATACTAGGTGAAGGGTGAGTTACAACTCATGCAATTATAGGTTTGAGAGTAGATGGGATGGGTACCACCAAATTCTAAAATGGGGTTAGAATTGAATGAACTACTTATGGTTGTGAAGGTAGGGAAGTCACGATAGGGTTTAGGTAGGATTGGGCAACTGGTGATGCTAAACTTTGGACATTCTTTATGGTTGGGTTACTTGTCAAAGTGATGGTTTGAGTAACCATGGGGAACATTGTGGAGATAACTAAAACTAAAGTTATCTCCATCAAAGAAGTTAGCATACCATATAGTGGGTAACCTGAAGAATTATGGGTTTGGCTCCTAGAAAGGTAACGCTGGAGGGTTACCACATTATGATCAAGAAATTTAGCAAAATATTGATCTCCTTTAGGCACAATGAGAATTTGATTAGGGATAAGAGTATGATATGTATCTTAAGTATGCTCCATGATAGAATCAACAACTAGAGGGGAAAGTGGAAATGGTTATTGGATTACATAATTAGCAAGAATTTTGGCTTAGATTCATGTCAATACCATGCAAGAAGAAGTATAAATAGTCTTAGAACTCTATATTAATGATAAAGTGAGGAAAAACTAGGTTTGGGTATGGGTAGGTAGGTTATTTTAGCTTGCTATTTTGAGCAAACTGAAAATAACCAAATTACATAGTCATTGGTGTTGGTCACTTAATCGATGTCAATAAGTTAAATTCTATTGACGTTAGTGGGTTTAACCGATGACAGTTACTATAGAGTCTTAGGAGATGAAAAAACCAACATTTTAGAAACCTAAAGGAAAAATCTAGGAAAAATAGAGGATGAAATAGGTCTATATAAGGAGGATGAACACTTAGAAAACTTGATATAATAGGTTATACAACCTGAGTATTATGAATGGTGTTAATTTTGTAAATCAATGGAAAAATGTCCTTACCAACTCCAAAATATAGAAGGCAATAGAAAATCATAAAAATAATATATAGCCACTAATTATTAACTCCTAGAGATTAATTTTAGTCTTGTGTTAGCTTATGCCTTAGTCAGATAGTGAGTTGAGAGTTTGGTTACTGAAGGTACTAGAAAGTAATCTAGTGCTAGTTTCAGGCTAGTTTTAATGCTCAAGAGGAAATCATTGTTAGACTAGGTATGTGTCTTGTTATAGGAGATTACTCCTCACACTTCACAAACCTAAATCCAAGCCAGGCTACTTAGCCATAATATACCTTCTATCTAGATTTTATACTCCACCAGAGAATGGAGTGGGTTCTACCCTTGGTGGTGAAATCCAAGTAGGATAGTTGAGTAGGGTAAGGTGATCCACCAGGTGATGAAATTATGATGGGCCTTGTCCTAGGTGAGTTTAGATGTTTATTTTTATGAGTGTGATTTTGTATTGTAACATTGGTGTACTATGATTCATTCATATTGCTTGTAATTAAATAGGTGAGCTAATATACAACAAGAAAATAATGAAGTGTAGTAAGTTCTAAACCCAAATCTGAAATGTTTCAATTCAAATGAAAATAATTATGAAATAGGAGAAGAGAATGAATTTCACTATCCTAATGTGCATGAAAGAAAGAGATAAAGAAGATGTTATTTTTAACTTGTAAGAAAAATGATAAGTTTCTTTTAGAGGCAAAAGAAAGAGAAGAGTGGCAAGCAAGAAGAAATTTTAGTTTATTTCCTTTAAACAAAAAATAAAATATTGAATATTTCATTTTGAGGAAAAAGAGAGGAAAAAAGTGCAAGGAATGAAATTTTCACTATAATGCACCTATATAAATGCTTATAACAAGTAATGAACCCAAGGAAAACTTCTAGGGTCCCACTAGGCATGCCTAAAATGTTTCACTAAATTTTGAATCTATTTTGTGTTTAAGGAGAAATAGAGATGAAGGGTAGGGATTAGAGATTAGAGAGAACCTAGATTGGTTGTGTGTTGTATCCATATGATGTTGAGCACTCCTCTTTTGCTAGAGAGGACTACCTATGAATAAGAAAGCACTACAACCAAAAATATTTGTTAGTAGATATATGAGTGGGTTACCAAGCTATGCGCTTGTTCCTGGAAGTGTCATACTTCGTTAGGGATGACAATCCACTTTATGCAAAAAAAATGGTAATGAATAAAAAATGAAAGAGAGATCAAGAGAGAGATATTCATACCATTCTTTTAGTTTGAGTGTAATAGAGAGTGACACAATATAGGTAATGTGAGTTGTTTGTGTTTTTAGAGGTTGTTTGGGTAGGCTTAGGGAGGTTAGTGGAAATACATAGTCATCAACATCAATTAGGTTGCTAATGTCGATAAGGAGATATGACTGATGTTGGTTATGTGACTGATGTCAGTAGGGGTAGTAGGTTCTTAGGAGGTTGCAAGATACTTTTTTGAGCTCAGAGGTGGATGCTGGTTAGGTTTATGAGGTTGGGAAGAGTCTTAAAGGAGTGGGTAACACTCAAGTGGGTTTAGATAGAGGGTTGGTATGTTTGAAGTAGAGGGAAATAGGTGAAGGAGTTTTATAAATCCTTTGTATGGAGAATCAGGATGTTCATAAAATGAAAAATAGTATAATGTAAAGTAATTGTAAAATGATTGTTTAAAGGAATTACAAAATATAGAGATATATTTATCTGGTGAAATAGATGAGCCATGAGTGCCAGATAGATGGCTCTAATGAGGCACGTTGAAGCAATAGGTGAATAGAAATACAAGTGTGTGCTACCAGTTCAAAAGAACCCAATCTCTATGCAGTA
Organism: Torreya grandis; assembly: GCA_037957365.1. NCBI lineage: Eukaryota > Viridiplantae > Streptophyta > Pinopsida > Cupressales > Taxaceae > Torreya > Torreya grandis. The sequence continues at coordinate 205,699 of JARHVA010003057.1, read as the reverse complement.
TATCAATTCCTAATCTAGACTGATTTGTGTAGAGTAATGGTAAGATTGGATATAGAAAGTTGAATGCTAAATATTGTATGTGAATGATTGAGTTTTTCTAATTTCTACTGACTTAAACATTATCTTGGAATTTGGCTTAAGTAACCAATGTCGATGATCCCATTGACGTCAACCATGGGTTGATTGATGTCAGTGGTATGAGAATAGGTAAAAGGGCTATATTTAGCCTATTTTCTGTTTTTTCTCTTGCCAAGTGTGGTATCCATTAGGAAATGACATAATGTGAGGTTAATAAGGATGTAATTAGTTAGGAATTTATGTTTGGGGTGAGAAAAATTCATGGGTAGTTAGGATTAGGGGACTAAGTCTTGAGGTAACTCAGAGGGTAAGAATTAGTCTTAAGATGAGGTGGCCAGGTAAGGTAGCACAAGTAGTTTTTAATTAACTTAATTAATTATTTTAAATTAATTAAATTTGTGAGGGGTGAAAACATGGGTTAGGAATGCTAATTATTAAAAGTGCTCAAGGGGGGTTTCGACACAAAGAGTTACACATGTGTGTAATATAATTTCTGTGTTTACAATAAGAAAATGTATCCAAATATGTTAAAGGTTGTATTTTTTATGCCACTAGCAAGACTAGTAATAGGAAGGTGGACTTGTAAAACTTCTCATACCAACCATTCATGAAAAAGTGTTTATGGACTTTTTGGGTGACTTGCCTATGTCTAGAAAGAATCATGACTATTTATATGCAGTTGTGTACATATTTATCAAAATGTATGTTTTGGTGCCTAGTAAGAAAATTATCACAAGGGAGGAGACTATACACTTATTCTTCAATAATGTTTGGGTTCATTTTGGGTTACCCACATCTATTATTTTTTATCATGATTATCAGTTCATTAACAACTTTTGTTCAACTTTGTGGGACCTAATAGACATGAAATTCAATAAGAGCACTATATTTCATCCATAAATTTATGGTCAAACAAAAGTGGTTAAATGTAAAATGTTTCATTTAATTTTAAGGTATTTCAATAAGCATCCTACACTTTTGGATAAACACTTATGTTAGTTTCAACATGCTTACTTATGTTATATATTCTTCTATAGGTAAAACTCCTTTTGAGACTTGTTTTGGTTATTTGCCTAAGTCTCCTTTGGACTTTATTTTTGGGAAATAAATAGTGATTAATAGAATTAAGGATACATTTAAATCCAATAGTTTCATCTATAAGGTTTAATCTATTCATCAAGATATCCAAGAGCAATTAGAGAAAATTTAAGCCAAGTACAAAACTAGGCATGACAAGCATTAGGTTGATCATCACTTCCAAGTTGGTGATCTAGTTTGGATCCATATAAGCAAAGAATGCCTTAAGGGAGAATGTAAAAGGCTCAATCCAATTAGGTATGCCCCATTTAGTATTTTGGATAAGATTGGTAATAATGCTTTTTTATTGGAATTAACTCCTTACATGCAAATGTATTCAATTGTAAATGTGGAAAACATGAAATTGTATGAGCCACCTATAATCATGGATCAAGTTGAGAGTATTCAAGTACCATATATAGATTAATCCTCTCTTGAATATCTTGATCGTAGGAAGACATAATTCTTGATAGGAATACAATGACATCACGAAGTGGAGATGTTGAATACTTATGAATTGGCCTAAAAGGAATAATTCTAAGTAAGGCAAGGTGGATAGAAATCAAAAAAGTGAGGGATCTATACCCTCACTTATTTTTAGATTAAAATTATAGACTTTTGGTGGTCCATAATATTTTTAATGGAGAGGAATGATCTCAAGGGATCCCCACACCGATATAACCAAATGGTCTATAACCCTATTGTAAACATCCCAACATCTAAGATCTTGTTGAGACAAATCCAACACATTTTAAATTGGGTCAAATAGACTTACTATGAAAAATATATGACTTTTTAAAGCAAGTAGGGTATAATTATGATGTTATCATGGTGACTGGACATGTACATGTGGCCTAATCAGGGCTTGACATGTGTACCAATCATATTTTGACATGTAGAACATAAAAAAACAAGTCCCCAAGATATGTTATTATTTTAAAGCAAATGTTGGTCTTAATACCAATTTATATAGTGTTGAAACTTTTATTAAAATTTTATTATTAAAAAACCCTCTTAACATGGGATTAAATTCCACCCAAAATGCATGAAAGCTTTATCCAAGCCTAAAAACAAGGCAATGGAAGGAATCCCAACATATTTGGTAAATAGATAAAATTTCAACCCATGAAATAAGGACCTTGGGAGCATTATAAAAGTCTCATTGTTGCATTTGAAAAATATATATAGAGAGAGAAGAAAACTTGTTTTTTTACCCTTTGAAATAGAGCAAGTAAGAAACAAGTGTCCTTTTATGTAGGAAGAACAACTCCCATATAGTATCTTATTATATAGACTTCTTAATGTCAAAGTAGAGATTATTTTTATAGATCAAAGTCATATTTTGGTGTACATAGTATATGCAAAGTGTATTTTGCACCATTTAATAGATCAGTTCGATTAATTTTCAATCCATAAATGTAACCCCTCAAAGGGTGAACTCCATTAGTAAATTTGGTTTGAATTTTTTTGCATTTTTCAATTAATTAATCTATTCCAATCAGTTTTAAATATTTTTAAGTTATTGTGCTAATTTTTATGACTTTTATGATAAAATTGAGAAATAAAAAGTGTTTTAAGTATCTTAAATTGGCAAAATTAAAAGTATAAGTATAACATTATAAAACAGATAAAAATATTGGATGTTGGATGTTTTAGAATTTAGAAGAATACAAGAGTAAGCCATTTTTACCCCTTATTTGATAGAAATATAAAGAGTTTCACAATCATAGTCATGAAATCAATCATGCCAATTTTTATGACTTTTATGATAAAATTGAGAAATAAAAAGTGTTTTAAGTATCTTAAATTGGCAAAATTAAAAATATAAGTATAACATTATAAAACAGATAAAAATATTTAATGTTGGATGTTTTAGAATTTATAAGAATACAAGAGTAATCCATTTTTACCCCTTATTTAATAGAAATATAGAGAGTTTCATAATCATAGTCATCAAATCAATCAATATCATCCATGATAATAGAGATAAATAACACAAATATTAGGATAGATCAGGTAAAAACATCATATGGTATGGTTAGGCAAGAATGTTGTTCAAAGATTAGGTTCATCAAATGTTTAACCCTAAAAACTTGATATGAAGCATCTAGGGTTAAAGGGGGATGATATATCCTAGGGCAAAGGGATGGTAGACTATCTCTAAATGAATTCAATTATTTTTGAAAGCTAGATAGAACATACATTGAATTTAGTATGTTGATATATGCTAAAATAAAAAGTACAATTATTATATATATTGTAATAATAATGAAAATAAGATAGTTGGTTATAATGATAATACAAATTTGGATCTAGAATAGGCATAAATAAGACTAGATATGTATTCTAGAATAGTCACTTGATTTTATAATTGCACCTCTATATCTGTAAACACTTGCATCAACCTCAGATGGTTACATTGATGTTATGTCTAACTCAAATTTAGGTGTCTAGTATAGAATACCTACTAAAACTAGATGTGAGCAACTAGATGGTTTTGGTTTTTATGTCATCTTCACTTTGGTGTATTCAGATCTTCATCATGGACTATCACTCCTTGTTAAATGATAAAATCCTAGTTATTCATATTCATAGTGGATATGGGAAAAATATGTTAGTGGGCTCATGTTTTTGAGCTGGCCCAAAGAGTCCTCTATCAATGGCACCTACCTATAAATTTAATAATCTGAATAATGCCTTAGACTTATGTAGTTCTCCCATATATGTTGTCTTGTGTGTGAATCATGCAATATGGGATAAAAAATTACAACATTTACCTATCTTGTAACTTTGAAAATATAGCACTTGGATTGTTCTTTTAGTACTTCAGAGTTGTAAATGTGTTTTCCCTATGACTAAAATGGAAATAAGGGAAAATAAGAAAGTCTTGCTAACTTGATTTATTGATATCTACCTTTTGGTAGGTTACCTTGTGAGTTTATAGGTCTTTTCTAGGTGAGGGGTGAATGAGGGTTGATCTTGTATTCATACCAATTCCTTTAGAGAACATATCACACTAAATCAGTTAGGCTGACCATGAGAATATGTTTCATTTTGTAAATTAGATGAATTTTCAGTGTTGGAAACTTTCATTGAGATAAGACACTTTCATTTATGTAGGCATATAACTAGGATGCATGTGTATGAGTGGTTAAAAAATAAGTGTAAGTCCAAAAATTGTAAACTCATGGAAGATAAGCAAGTTTATATCATTCCAGGCAAGATAGAAGGTCTAAGTCATTATAATAATATTGGTTAGACTAAAAGATAAGAAATCAGGCATAGAAATATAGTGTATATGAAGCTTTTGGTATCAATAAAGTTATATAATCTTAAATTACATCCATGATATGTATTTTCTAAGTGTACAAGATGAGGTGATATATAACTAATAAATAGTGTCTACATTTCCCTCCTTTAATATAGTAATAGATTTTTTGGTTTAATTGATAATAAATGCATACATGGGGGTCTATAACACACCTTTACTTTGCTTGAGTTCAACTTGAGTGTTTTGTTGGTGACTAGCCTGTGTATCACTGTAATCATCTTGCCTTTTGGCATTTTGATTTTAAAATATATATGATTATGAATCATTAGATCTAAGATTTAGACAAATAAAAAATATATAAAGTGTATATGTCTAAATATAAAGAGATTTATTGGAGGAAACATTCCCCCAACCTTGGAGAAAAGATGAATTACCACCCAATACTTGAGATTAACTTAAACATGCAACCCAATCATAATTATAATATGGTGAGTGTGAGTAAACCAAGTCAACTCACACTATAAAACTGGTGAGGTTGGATGATGTAATAAAGTCCAACCTATAAACATGCAAATATTGAGTGACTTAAACACCTCAACCATACCATAAAGTGAACTAAAATTTTCAACAAATTGGCTCAATATAGTTCATAAAATTCCAACCTAGTGGGTGATTGCAATCCTTAAAAGTGTTTGAAGTCTAAAACTGATTTGATTTTATAATATTAGGCACATGTTGCATAACATATGTACCTTAGATATGTCTCATTCTAAAATTGTGTATAAAAATGGTACCAATGTATATAATTATACCATAAATGTGTATCTAAATCATATAACTATGCAATTTGTCCAATTTGAAATTGTGTAAGTGTGGAGAACATGTTTTTAAAACATGCCCACATTATTTATGGAGATTCTAATAGTTTATATAAGCTCCAATATAGAGGACATGTTTCTAAAACATGACCCCATTATTCATGGAGATTCCAATAATTTATATAAGTGACAATGTAGAGGACATGTTTCTAAAACATGCCCCCATTATAATCTAGGTATGGTGCATATTGAATAATTGTGGAGAACATGTTTCCAAAACATGCCCCCATTACAATATAAATTTGAGAATTGATGCAAGGGCCAATATGGAGGACATGATTCCAAAAAATGAACTCTCTATAATATGAGTATGTTGCATATTAAATAAGTGTGGAGAACATGTTTCCAAAACATTCCCCCACATAATCTAAAATTGTGAAAAATTTGGATAACTTATTTTCAAAACATTCTCCCACTACAATAAGAAATTGTGACAAATGTGGAGAACATGTTTTTAGAACATGCCCCCACTACAATCTAAATCTGTGAATAAAATGTGGAATTTGTGCCTCTATGGCATGCCCCCACTGATGCACTCCCAATTTTGAGGTGAGGAGAATTCAGTGATAAAATATACATTATCATATTATTACTCATCATGAATAATGGGAAACCATATATATTAAATGGTCTTAAATATCTCATTATAATTCTTATATCTTATGATCCTATGTAGGAATGTAACATCCCATAATTTTGAATTTGGTTTGGGATTTGAAGATGAGGTGGCCATTACTAGACTATGTGAAATTTTATCACATGGGATTCTCTAGGCTTTGAAGTAAATTTGAGGTAAAGGGGATATGAATGATTTGGATGCACAAAAGATAGATGATGTCACTAAAACTAGATGAGAAATTATAAGGCTCTATGATATATTCATAGTAATGGATATGGTGGGATGATGTTGTGTGAATTAAACTCTAAGTTGATGGTGCCAGACCTAAATTATTTTTTCCCTAAATTTGACATTAATTTTAAATATTATACGCATGATAAACTTAGATTGATCAATGATGATGGGACATCTAGATGTCAAATCAAAATCTTCTATAGTTGAGATAATAAATGCAAATATCATGGTAGTCACTTTCCTATTTTTAGCCCTCATGGCATTGTGTATTCTCTTGAGGTTAGCCACATGTCATTATAAGATTGTCAATCTCACTGAGTGTTATGATGATTAGGTGTAGTGGGAAACCCTGTGTCTTGATATCTCTACATGTTTGAGTTGAAAAATTAAATTTACTCTATATACATATAATTATAATATTGGAATGGGGACCCAAGATGTACTATATTTTGAATCATCTATGGCATTATAAGACCTTATACCGCCTAGATGTATGGAATAACATGTATCTTTTATACTCATACAAATCCTCCCTAGGCTATAATAGGTCATACACCTCTATGTGTATGAGGACACGTGGATCTTTATCATTTGATCAAGCCTCTAGGGGTTCTGATATCTCTAACACCCCTAGGTGTATGAGGAGACATGTCTCTTTTTCATTTGATTAGTTCTCCTAGAGATTTGATGGTTTTGACACCTTTGGGTCCTTAAAATTTTTATAAAGGGATAAGTCAATTAAAAGATCCTTGTAAGTGAAAAGTCACTTACCTACTAGCCAAAATACTTCTTGGAGAATGATAGATTAGACTCCAAGAGTGAGAATCTATGAAAAGTCTACACAAATAGTTTCTATAGGAAATAGTTAATGCTTTAAAAACTAAGTATAAATACATTTAAGAAATGAAATGGGGCTCATTATTTTGAACACAAATAGTTGTGAAATATTATTAGACATGAATAAAATGGCTATGATAAGAGTTGTGAGAAAGCTTAAGGATCAGAATGGGTTTGACAGAAGTACTCTTTTATTATATGAAAAGGGATGTGTTGATCACCTCAAATGATGTCTATACAAGGAAAACACTACCTAATGTTTATAACTTAGACTGTATATATCCATTATTAAACAAGTAGATATGTCGTCAAAATTTATTTTAACAAAGTTATATGAGAAATAAGCACTTGTCTTCTTTATCACACAACATACTAGGCTCTAGTTCCTTCAAGATATCACCTTTTGTGAATAGTGATTTATTTTCCTTATTGTCCTCTTTTGAATTCATGAACAAGTTTAGAGGTGACTAAAGTGTTAAAAACTTATAAAAGTTACTTTCTCTTTTGCATATATTAGTTGAGGAAAGGAAGGTCCAATAATTTATATGTTACTATCTAGGTGTTTATAGCTCTGATATAATTACCTTTGGTCCCACTCCAAGCCTTGCTCCATTGCCGGTTAGGCTAGAAAGCCCACAATGGAATTTTCCCAAATCACCATTTCTTATGTAGATACCTTGAGATTCTATTAAATTTTAGGCTTCCTTTAGTCCTAATGTTTTCTTTATTTTTGATCCATGAGGGTTAGGAACCAATGTAGCCAAGGTAGAGGATTAATTTAGTAAGTTATTCAACACTAAAGGGGGGGTCTTTGTTTAATCAATGAATTCATAACAAATTTTTGATGTCCTTGTAAGTTTAGTGATGAACTCTTATTAAAATTATAAGTTTTTTCAATTCATATGCTCAGTTTCAATCGATGGCCTCTTTCTCACTGGCTAGTATGAATAGTTTTGCTCTCTTTATGAAATTGTTCAATAAAGGGAACCCACTTTATACTTCCTCTTAAATGTGTCTCACATTTGAAAATACCAAATATAAGGATATAGGGACCAATGATTGTCTTCATTCTTACCTTTATGTAAGTGAAAATAGGTAGTTCTATAACTTATCTTAATAATATTCAAGTTCGAAGAAGGTAATAAACTAACAAGTTTTCTTTAGAATATATTTAAATTAGGGTCATGACCAATAATGGATATGCTAAATGTACACTAAGGAATCTCTTATCACACTATGGAAAAGGAGATATTTCCAAGGCCTTTATTCAAATTACATCTTGTGATAACCCTATCTAGGTCTTATTATTGTAAATAATAATAATAATAAAGATAATATACTAAACAACTATGCCAGATAATATAGTACATGCATATGAAAACTAATCTAGTGCTAACCAAAGCTTGTGGCATAAATGGGGAAGATAATATAGATGCAAAGATAAATCTATATATAAAATATAAATGATTAAGGAAAGTTACAATCTAATATATATTAACTTTTAAACATCTACTTATTGAAATATGAAGTGCTAAGAATATACTTACCTTTATTGAAGTGGATCCGTTGTGACTCAATATCTCCCTTGGATAATGATGCTTTGAAATAGGTTTTTGTGGGATTGTAAGGATCACAAGTATAAATAATATCTAGGCTATAATATTTCTCTCATGCATTCAAGAATTCCACAAGACAAGTGTTACTTCTCCAAGGTAAAAACCTAAATAGTAAAACCTCCTATTGATTGTATAAGCAAATTTGTGAGTAGTAATGATGCATAATTAATTGATCCTCTATTTATAAATGAAGTTAAGGGGTATTTATAGCCAAAAATTGACCATAAACCCTTCTATAAATTTAACCAACAAGGTCAGTTGGGTCAACCTTGTTAGAATTTCAAATAGAGCTGTTAGAACTTTTAAAACTAGGTTTATTAGGTCGATAGAGTTCAATAATGTGTATTGAATTCCTAGTAGGATTGAATTGGTTAATTGAATTCATTTTTAAATACCTATCTGACAAAGTAGGATGAGATAAATGGTAGAGTCAACCTAGTTGACATAATAGGATGAGATTAATGATAAATTTAACTTGGTCGACATAGTAGGAAAATAGGTATTATAAATATAAAATAAATGTTTAAGTATAAATTAACATTTATACATGTCTAAATTTCAACATATAATTAAAGTTATATTTTATATTTATAGTTTCAGGATGTTTGAGAGTGTTTTTGGACCTCTAAGATCTATGATGTAAATTCTAGTTTTAAAGGGTCCTACTAGATTTTAGACTCAACTATATTTCAAAGTTTTAGGATTTTAGACTTAACCATTTTTTAGTATTTCAAGATTTTGGGGAGTCATCATAGGATTTAAATGTATAGATACTCTACATAAGTTATACTAATAGTAGGAATGATACAAAGCCACAAAAATATTAAAAATCACCAATGGTCTACCAACCCCTTTCTGATGTACCCTATAAGGTGTGCACTCAAAGATATTTAAACTTGATAGGTTCTTTTAAGAGATAAAGTATTAGTAAGTATTAAATATTAAAAATATTATGTGTATACATTATCCTTCTAGGTAAAACTATATAATTTATCTTATTTTAGGGGTTAAGAGGCTACTACTAGGTCATTAATAAAAATATAAACATAGGGTAGAAAATGAACACAACCAAAGCAACAAAATAAAATAAACAAGGACACAATAGATGCAAACACAAAACATAAGCAAACTAGACTAACTTTAATCTATATTTACATTATCAACCTTTGCATAGAGGGGTATTCTGAGATCATGATGAATGGTATAGGTGATAAGTAGTGCTTCAATAACTATCCATTCATAGGCAATGGGAGATCATTTCCTTAGAGATACTTAAGTCTAAAATCATTCTTCCCGAGTGTGAGGAGATAAATTTTGAGAAATGGAATTTAGTTATGTAATTATATCAAAATCTACTCAAAATACCAATCTACTAGTAAACTCTAGAGCCAAGAGGATTAAAAATACAAATATGAATAAACATTCAAAACTAATATTTCAATTCTAAAGGGAAGTTCTCTAAATAAAGATCAAAATAAGAAAATACTGTGATTATGGATTTTGGAATACCTTTATACTCAAAATTTATGATAGCATGATATTAGCTTGATAATAGACTTAGATAATAACATGGACTAATTTTTCATATAAATTTCTCATTGGACACTTGCATGGAAGATGGGTTGTTTATTTATAGAGAGGGAAGAAGGAAGATCAACGGCCAAAATTCAAATTTGGGTGTAGGAAGATCAATGGCAGAAAATTATTCAAAGAATTAAAAATTCCTTGGATGATTCTCGAGGAGGGAATGTTCTAGAGGTAGAAGCCTCTAGAGTCCTTTTGGATATTTAATCATTATTAGTGGGTGATTAGTCATGTGATTATGGTATTCTAGAGAATCTAGGGGAGTAGAAAAGGTTACCCATAGGCTAGGGTAGGTGGGAGGAATTTCAAATTCCCAAATATTAGATAAATGAATTTAGTTAGTAGATAATGGGGAGTTAAGTGAATTAATTAGGTTATATGATGTTATAAGGTTCCTATGTGACATGAATTATGAAGAGGGGGTATCATAACAAATGGATATAAGGGGATTAATAATATGAATTAGATACAATAAGGTGATATAGAAGATTATTTGGTGAAACTAGCAATAGAGGGAAGCGAAAAAATTTATTTTCATATATTTTTTCCCTCTTTAAAAGGGCATTGTGAGTGGATGATGTGGAAGGATTACTAGTATTTCAAAGAATAAATATATTAATGGATGAATGTTAATAAAATGTGTTAGTGGACATGATTATCCCTCAAGGGGACATGTAGAGAAGAATGAGATGGATTCCCACTTGAAGGAGGAAATGAGGGGTGGGATGTGTGAAGAGATAAGGGGTTGGGATGTTAGATGTGAGATGGATGATGAATTTGACATGAGTTTTGAGAAAAAAAATGATTATGCCCCTAACAAATACATATGCATAGGGAATGGAAATACCCATGTCATGGTTGTTAACAAATCCCAAGAGGGAATCAATCATAACTTGATGATGATAAGATAAAAAGATATCAACTTTTGACGTATCCTAGGAAAAGACACATGCTAGGGAGATATTCAAACCAAGATGATTTATAAAAAAGGCCATGAGATGTTGACATATCCTAAGCAAAGACACATTCATGAGAAATAATTGGGCCAAAATAAGATAATGATTTGATATTATTAATGATGAGTGTTGATGAAAGCTAAATTTGAGTGATATAATGAAGGGTATGAGAGAGTAAATGATATGATCCAATGACAAAAAGATGAAGAGGAAAAATTAGACTATAATGCATTAAATTAATGAGTGAGATATGATAATAAATTTACAGTCCTTATCATGTCCCAACCAAGGGAAGAATCCATAAACATTAAATGGTGAATTGACCAATCAGTGATAATGTATGACTAATGACTTGAGGATGTGACTATAGGGACAGAGATAATTTGGCCCACAAGTGGTGAGATATAGTGCATATAATAAATTATTTGACCATGACACATAAAACTATTTTTCATCATGACACTTTCTCAAGGTGCTAGAATATTAGTTTCCAACATTGGGTAATCTTTTCTTTGACATTTTTAATGGCATCTTGATTTATTAAAAGTGGGTGAAATATAGGATGCAAATTATTTATTGATGTTTCACATAACACTAATTAAGGAGATGTGTGATGCTAGGATAATATTTTTGATGCTATATTCATTGATATCCTTGTGACTTTCATTGGTTCTTGATTTAATATCATCTAGACATCTTAACTAGGTGAATTTATAACCCCTATGAGAGACAATGTTTCTTGAGAAAGTGATGTGTGGTAAGGATCAAATTGGATGGTTTTGATAGTGAGGTAGAGGATGTGGATGAGTGATATGATGATGAATGGTGTGAATAGGTGTAGATAATAAATGGGGTTAAGGGATCCAAGACCTTGTGACTTATTTTCTCTTTGATCTAAGTATTAACATGATTATCAACATATTGTTATTACTTTTAAAATATTTTTGACTTGTTGATATTTGACTTAGATTTTGATTACCCCATGGTTCCTAAATTTGGGTTTCACCAAAGGAATTTGATCTTTGACTTAATATATGATGATTATTTTAGCTTTGATGGTCCTTAGCAAGTCAAGGATATTTTTACTAGGGTATAATGACTTTTGAATTACTCGATTATGAAACTCTTCTTGACTTTTATTTATTATTTTTGGATCATAATTGACTTGATTAATTGTCTTAAATAATTGATTATTTGATTGGATCTTTGTAGACTTGGCACATGAAATTGAATGTTGAGAGGAATCCAATGATGTGTGTCCCTATTTATCCCATCTAGGGAGTGTGGTGGAGGGATCATTAATAGGAGGTAGATGCTGAATTAAGGAGATGATGGGAAACATAGTCCTCATAAAAGCTACTAGGAGACATAGCCTCAATGTTGGAGAAAGCATATTCAAGAATCTCAAAAGGATCACTAAGACTCTTTGTAAAATTAGCTTATAAAGTTGATTCATATCCATCTTAATGATTTTTGACTAATATAGAATTCAAGAATTGTGTTATAGTTTCATCATCCTAAGATGAATCAAGAGTCATGCATTGTGACTAGTAAACATTCAAATTAGAGACATCCTCAAAGAGATAGGTGTTAGCATGAATTTTGTTATTTGTAAAGGATGATGATTCTCATGTGGATTCTAATTCATATGTTAATGTTGGATATCATCTTGACCATTCTAATGTTGACACTAATAGGGATGTTGATGAGATGATGTTACCAATAGATAATTTTTTGATAGTAGCCATAGAGAGGGCCTTTTATATAGCATCACTACCCACTAGTATCTTGTCTAGCTTGGGTTTTTAAATGGATTATTTAAGATTTATTGATTTGTTAAGATGGGGGATTTTATGTGAATATTATATAGAGATGGTTATGGTATGGTGAGGATTAGGTTCATCACCTCCATTAAGGAGGGAAGAAGCTTGATCATACTTAGGAATCAATTCTTGGCATACCTTTTTTTACACACTCCTAGGTGTAGATATATTAGATTCAACCTTAATTTCAATATCACCATCATCAATTATTTTTTGGACATAATATCTTAAATGGAAAAAATTATTAATAGAATGCCCAAAGACTTTATGGTATAGACAAAATTCTTCTAATTGATATCATAAGGGTATATGTTTGGTCAAATCTATAGATCTTTTTTTTGGGTAAACAATCATGCCCGTGGCCTCTAGTTTCCAAAATAGGACTTTTGTGGATATTGGGAGAGGGGTATATTGCTTGTTAATAGTGTTTGATGTGAAAGTGTTGAATTTAGGTGTGGAATAATGTGATGGTGATGTCATGATATTAGGGGATGATTTTGTGTGTGATTGTTTAGGAGATGAATGGGAATTAGATGAGGTTGATAATTTAGGCTTACCTTTGCTAGTAGTATGGGGGATTTGTGATGGACTATGACTCATAAATGGAGGATTCGATAGTATATGGGTGTGAATTGGAGGTAATATTAGTTGAGTGGGGTCTAAGACCATGGGAATTTAGGTACCCATTTCTAATATCCAAAAAAGGATTACATCCTTGTTGGAAAAAATATTTTTATTAAATAAGGTAATCTCTTTATGAGTATACTAATGAGGAGGTCATGACCAAGATTGGACTAGTTGATGGGGATCAGAATGGGATTGGATGATCCAGGTGGATCCATGTACCATTCCATTTTTAAAAGTCTTCAAATTTTGGTCGAATCATTTTCACATCATATAATTCATTGAGAGCTTTCTTGCGCTTCTTTCAGAATGTAAAATAGAGTCCAGATGCTCAAGATAAATCTTGCTAAAGCATTTTTGTGATAGGGGATTAATAGGTGTCAAAAAGTGATGTGGCACTATTTAAAACATGCCAAGTGGTCTAATAACCATTTGACAAGTGGCACTATGAATTGGTGTAAAAAAAATTTTGGTTTGGTGCTTGTTTTTAGCCTCCAGTCTTTGATAGGCAGTCATATGATGATCTGTGGGCCCCGCTATTTACTCACTAGGGGCCCTTAGCAAGGGTCAACACACTCTTGTAGAGGGGTGCCTTGGCCTCTTATACTTCATATGTTATTGTTTAAAACATTGTATTTAAGATACAAAGGATGCTCAAACCCCACCAATGTTAGATAATTTTTTTCCACTTCATAATAAGACTTTTCAAACTTGCCATGCCACCTTGCCATGCAATGTCACACAAGGACCAAGTATTAACCATGTAAGGACCAAGTCCAATGGTAAGTGCCTAAGTTTCCTACAAAATAGGTGTCAAAATTTTAAATGAAGCCAACATACCTATATTAAGCATGAAAAATAGTTATTCCCAACAAATGTGGGATAAAAAAAGATCCAAGGCACCAAAGGAGGAGGCTGATGGTTTCCAAAGTGCCAAAAGAGGAGGATGATGGTTTGAACCTTGCACCTTTGGCACAAAAGGAATATCCTTTGACCACTTGAGATATGGAGGTTGAAATGCTATATAAGGAATGAAATTCTACTTGAAGAGGCAGAAAAAATTGATTGTGTAAAGAACTTTAAGAAGGTTAGACTCTTATTATTGCTTTGTAAGGCCTTCGGCCATTATTTTCAGGTTTGAGAGATATAATTATGGGCAATCAAAGATTAGATAAGGTGAATTGAAGACTTGTATTGATTTTGTAAGCCATTTTTTTGACAAAATTAATGGGAATAGTCCTCACTTCGAACGGACCCAGAGACATAGGCTATTGAAGCCAAACTCTATTATCAATTTGCTAGTGATTTCTTATGATTTTCTCTGATCATTATTTAATTTTGATCTTCATTTTAATACTAGTTTTAATTTCTTTATACCAAATTAAATGAAAAAATCAAGAAATTGAAGGATCTCTTAAACATGAAAGAGTGTTTTTCAGATGTATTACACTTGCATTTTCAGTTGGTATCAGAGTAGTTTTTATTTAATAGTGATTTATAGTGTATTTTGACAAGGTCTAAATCCCAAAAGGGTGAAGGAAAACTCATTGAGTATAATCTAGAGATTGGTTCAAGGTGTGCTTCAAGGATGGTCGAAGAAGAGATGGAATCTGAACAAGCTTTCTACCAAGCTTTCATGGATATGAGAAGCATGGTTGAGGAACTATACCATGACAAAAAAAGGAAATACAAGAATGAAAAAGAAGGTGATTCACAAGAATCAAAAGGTAAAGAAATCAAAAAACCTTCTTCATCAGATGATGGTAAAATAAACTATGGAATCTCTTCCTCTACTAAAATTGGATATTAAGTTTGAATTACCAATTTTTAATGGTGAAGTTAGTGCCAAAAATTTGGATAATTGGGTCAAGTATATTGAAGTTTATTGTAGGGTCCAAAAGATTACAGGGGATGAGTCAAAAATTCATTTGGTTACTCTTCGTATGGGAGGTATAGCTCTCATCTGGTGGGAGAGTAAGTTGAAGGAAGTTGAGCTTCAAAAAGGTAACTCAATTTCTACTTGGAATGAATTTATTGATGAACTTAGAAAGCAATTCTATCCTTTAGGCTATATGCAACGAGCCATGATGGATTGGCAAAGTTTTAGACAAGGAAAAGGCCAAAATGTTCAAGATTATACACAAGAATTTAGGAAAAAATCTTTCCTTTTGAATGTTCCTCTATACACACAAGAAACACTACTAAAATATATAGGTGGGCTACATAGTTACTTAAGACATATGATTCTTATGTTCAATCCCACTAATTTAGATGTAGTATGTGTATAAGTCACTCATTTAGAGGCTAGAGGAAAATAATCAAAAGAATCTTTTCCTAAAGTTAAAAGTAAGCAATCTAATGTTAACCAATCCAAAGGGGAAAGTTCATCAAGAAAGGGTAAACAAAAAACCACTTTTATAGTTACAAAAGAAGAAGGAAAACCATTTTGTAATCATTGCAATAAAAATCATGATGAGTCTAAGTGTTGGAAACTACACCCTGAGTTAAGGCCTAAAAGGTTTCAAAAGAAAGAAAAGAAGGCTAATGCTATGGTTCAGGACTTAGGTTCAGATTCAGGTTATGAAAATAAGATCATAGCTATGGGATTACATAATGATTTTTCTCTTTCAGTTTCTAGCACTAAGTCATCAAATGATGCATCTTCTTCTAAATAGAATTTTGTGCATGTTGATAAGAAAAGAAATGAATTGTTCCACATTAGAGCTATTTCAAAACATAATAAGATTGACACTCTATTTGATAGTGGTTCCAAGTAAATTGAATTAATGAAGAGGTTGTTAAGAAGCTAGGCTTACAAACCAATCCCCATCCAAAGCCTTATCCACTAGATTGGGTGTGTGACAATGCGAAGCTACAAGTCTCACAAACTTGTAGACTAAGGTTTCCCATCACATCCAAGTTCATAGATGAAGTTGAGTTGGATGTTGTCCCATTGGACATATGTGGGATTGTTTTGTAAAGCCCATATCTTTATGATATAAAATCAATCTTTTATAGAGAGGAGAATAAGTACATGCTTGTTAAGGAAGGCATTGAATATATAGTTAGAGCACATCACATTAGAACAAGTCTTTCCTTGGTTATAGTATGGTAAATGAAAAGACTAGTTAATTCAAGCAAGACTTTTTATCTCATGTTGATTAAGTCTAGGGAAAAAGAATATTCTTAGGCTTTGGAAAATTATGATCCTAGACACAAGAATGAATTGGTTGAAAGCATTTCTACTTATGATGATGTATTTTAGGATCCTAAGGTCTTGCCCCCTAAAAGGGGAGTTCAACATGAAATTTAGTTATTACAAGATTCTCCTCTCCCTAACATGCATGTACATGTTATCATTAGTGTAAAATGAGGAAATCAAAAAATTGGTAATGGATCTATTGGATAGAGGTGTTATTCATCCAATTTCATCTGCTCTTGGTTTGCCAATTATTTTGGGGCCAAATAAAGATGACACTTGATGAATGTGTGTTGATTTTCAAGCCTTAAACAAAATTACTATTAAGAATCATTACCCTCTTCCTCGTATTGATGATTTTTTGGATTAATTAAAACATGATATTTATTTTACTAAGCTAGATTTGAGAAGTGGATTTCATCAAGTAAGAATTAATGAAGGTGATGTGTGGAAAACTACCTTCAAAACAAAATAGGGATTGTTTGAATAGATTGTTATGCCTTTCAGGTTGTGTAATGCCCTAGCTACATTCATGAGATTGATGAATGATGTTTCTAGATAGTTCCTTGATGATTTTGTTATAGTTTACTTAGATGATATATTGATTTTCAGCAAGTCTTGGGAAGAGCATGTGATCCACATTAAGAAAGTCATAGATGCATTACGAAAGGAAAAACTTTATCTAAAAATGTCAAAATGTGAATTTGGCAAGACCTCTTTGATATACTTGGGTTACATTGTAGGACATGGTGAAGTGAAAATTGATCTTGCAAAAGTGGTAGACATTGTTAATTGGCCTACACCCACTAACACAACTGAGGTTAAAATTTTTCTTGGTGCAATATAGTTTTAGTGAAAGTTTATTGCTCAATTTTCATATATTTCATCACCTTTACATTCTTTGACAAGTGTGAACTAGGTCTTTCAGTAGGGGCAAACATCAAAAGGGCTTTGACACTTTGAAAGAAAAGATAAGTACTACTTTGGTCTTGGCACTTCTTGATATACAAAAACCATTTGAGATCGAGACGGATGTAGGTGAGTATGCTATGGGAGCTATTTTAATGCAAGGTAAGAAACTAGTTTGTTATCATTCTGAAACCTTTACAAGTGCAGTAAGAAAATATCTAGCTTATGATAAGGAATTATATGCATTGGTTCAAAATGTTAAAAAATGGAAACATTACATAATGGGCAAAAAAATAATAATACATACAGATCATCAGCCCTTACAATATCTCCAATCACAAACCAAACTACAATAATCTAGACATTTTCATTGGATGGGTTTCTTACAAAAATTTCATCTTGTGATCAAGTATAAAAAAGATATTTAGAATAAGGTTACAAATATGCTATCTAGGCCTCTTATGGTTGTTGCATCTATTCTTTTACATTATGGCTCTTTGTCTCATGAAAGTTATAAAGAACAATATGTTAATGATCTTGATTTTTAGGATGTTTATAAAGACTTGGTGAGTAGTAGACAAGTAGAAGAATTAGAATATCATGTACACAATGATCCTTTGTATCATTTGGCTAAACTATGTATTCCTTAAAATGAGAGGGTGCATATGATTAGAGAAGCACATACTTCTCTTATTTTTGGTCATTTTGGAGTTGCAAAAATGGTTGCACATTCGAAAATGTATTGTTATTGGCATCATATGTAAGAAAATGTTGCTAAATATATAAAGGAATATACTCTTTGTGCCACAAGTAAACCTAGTAATAGGAAACTGGGACTTTACACTCCTCTACCTATTCCTACTCACCCCTGGGAAAGTATCTCCATGTATTTTTCTGGGGGGTTGCCTATGACACAAAGAAAACATGACTATTTATATGTGGTTATGGATAGATTTAGAAAAATGTGTGTTTTGATTCCTTTCACTAAGCAAATTATTGGCGAAGGCACTGCACACTTATTCTTTAAACATTGATGGGTTCATTTTGGTTTGCCTACTTCAATTATTTCTGTTCAAGATTCTCAATTTATTAGGGAGTTTTGGTCAACTTTATGGGGACTAATGGACACTAAATTAAAAAAGAGAACTACATTTCATCCATAAACTGACAGACAAATAGAGGTTGTGAACCGCACTATGGTAGATTTTCTTAGGGGTTATAGAAATAAACATCTAAAGTTATGGGATGAAAAATTGTGTTACATATAACATGCATATAATCGAGCACTTCATTCTTCTACTATGAAATATCCATTTGAAGTTTGTTATGGATACTAGCCTAAATCTCCTCTAGATGTTTGTTATGGATAGGATACAGCTGTTGGTGAACCAAAAGAAGCCATTCGAGCTAAAAAGTTCATTGAACAAATACAACTCATACATCAAACTGTTTGTACTCAATTGGAGAAAAGTCAAGCCAAGTATAAAGCTAGACATGACAAACATTGTATTGATCACCAATTTGTTGTAGGTGATATGGTATGGCTTCACATCAGTAAGGAAAGACTGACAAGTGAAGGTAAAAGGTTGAAACCAATCTAGTATGGTTCTTTTTAGATAATGGAAAAAATTGACACAAATGCTTTCTGATTAGATTTACCATCTTACATGCAGATTTATTTAGTTGTAAATGTGGAAAATATGAAATTGTATGAGCCTCCAATGATAATTGATCATGATGAAAGTGTATCCATTCCTTTTGTTGATGATTTTTCTCTTGACTATCTAACATAATTACAAGAAGATACTATATTTGACAGGAATATGCAGACTTTACAAAGAGGTAATGTTGAATATCTTCATGTTAGTCTCAAAGGATGCACCTAAACAAGGCCAAATGGATGGAAGTTAGAAAGGTGAGGGAAAAATACCCTCACCTCATTACCAATTAATTTCAACTTTTGGAGGTCCAAAAGTTCCTAATGGGGAGGAGTGAATTAGGTGGATCCATGTACCATTCCATTTTTGAAAGTCTTCAAATTCTAGTTGAATCATTTGCACATTATAGAATTTGTCAAGAGCTTTTTGGCTCTATTAATATGTGTCAAAAAGTGACATGGTACTATTTAAAACATGCCAAGTGGTCCAATAACCATTTGACATGTGGAAATATGAATTGGTGTAAAAATAAAATTGGTTTGGTGTTTGTTTTTAGCCTCCAATCTTTGACAGGTGGTCATATGAGGATCCATGGGCCACAGTATTTACTCATTGGGGGGCCTCAGTGAGGGTCAACACACTCTTATAGAGGGGTGCCTTGGCCTCTTATACTTCATATGTTATTGTTTACAACATTGTATTTAAGATACAAAGGATGCTCAAACCCCACTAATGTGGGATAATTATTTTCCACTTCATAATAAGACTTTTCAAACCTGCCACACCACTTTGCCATGTAATGTCATGCCAAGACCAAGTATTAACCATGCAAGGACCAAGTACAATGGGGAGCACCTAAGTCTCCAACAAAGTAGGTGTTGACATTTGAAAGGAAGCTGACCTACCTATATTAAGCATGAAAAATGTTATTCCCAACAAATGTGGGATAAAAGAATATCCAAGGCACGAAAGGAGGAGGCCAAAAGTTTTCGAATTGCAAAAATAGGAGGCCAGTTGTTTGAACCTTTCACCTTTGGCACAAGAGGAATAGCCTTTGACCACTTGAGCTATGGAGGTCGAAGTGCTATATAAGGAATGAAATTCTACTTGAAGAAGTAGAAAAAATTGACTGTGTAAAGAACTTTAAGAAGGTTAGAGTCTTATTATTGCTTTGTATGGATTTGGGCCATTATTTTTAGGTCTGAGAGATATAATTATGGGCAAGCAGAGATCAGATAAGGTGAATTTAAGACTTGTATTGATTTTTTAAGCTATTTGTTGCATAAAATTAATTGGAATGGTCCTCACTTCGAATGGACCCAAAGACGTAGGCTATTGAAGCCGAACTCCATTATCAATTTGCTGGTAATTTCTTACGATTTTTATTTAATTTTGATCTTTAATTTAATACTAGTTTTAATTTCTTTATACAAAATTAAATGAAAAAATTGAGAAATTGAAGGATCTCTTAAACGTGAAAGAGTGTTTTTCAGATGTATTACACTTGCATTTTTAGTTTACAGATCAAATTTTTAGTATCAGAGTGGTTGTTATTTAATAGTGATTACTAGTGTATGTTGACAATGTCTAAATCCCAAAAGGGTGAAGGAAAACTCGTTGATTATAATCTAGAGTTGGTTCAAGGCATGCCTCAAGGATGGCTGAATAAGAGATGGAATCCAAACAAGATTTTCACCAAGCTTTCATGGATATGAGAAGCATGGTTGAGAAAATATACCATGACAAATAAAGGAAATATGAGAATAAAAAATAAGGTGATTCACAACAATCATAAAGTAAAGAAACTAAAAAACCTTCTTCATCGGATGATGGTAAAAAAACTGTGGATCTCTCCCTTCACTAAAATTAGATATTAAGTTTGAATTACCAATGTTTAATGGTGAAATTAATGCCAAAAAGTTGGATAATTGGGCAAGAAGATTGAATTTTATTGTAGGGTCCAA
Source organism: Torreya grandis (assembly GCA_037957365.1). Taxonomy (NCBI): domain Eukaryota; kingdom Viridiplantae; phylum Streptophyta; class Pinopsida; order Cupressales; family Taxaceae; genus Torreya; species Torreya grandis. The sequence continues at coordinate 184,372 of JARHVA010003057.1, read as the reverse complement.
AAGATTATAGGGATAAGTCAAAAATTCATTTGGCTACTCTTCATATGGGAGGCACAGCTCTCACCTGGTGGGAGAGTAAGTTGAAAGAAGATGAGATTCAAAAAGATAACTCGATTTCTACTTGGAATGAATTTATTGAAGAACTTAGAAAGCAATTATATCCTTTAGGCTATATGCAAAAATCCATGATGGATTGGCAAAGTTTTTGACAAGGAAAAGGCCAAAATGTTCAAGATTATACACAAGAATTTAGGAAAAAATCTTTCCTTTTGAATGTTCCTCTATACACACAAGAAACACTACTAAAATATATAGGTGGGCTACATAGTTACTTAAGACATATGATTCTTATGTTCAATCCCACTAATTTAGATGTAGTATGTGTACAAGCCACTCATTTAGAGGCTAGAGGAAAACAATCAAAAGAATCTTTTCCTAAAGTTAAAAGTAAGCAATCTAATGCTAAGCAATTCAAAGGGGAAAGTTCATCAGGGAAGGGTAAATAGAAATCCACTTTTACTATTAAAAAAGAAGGAAAACCATTTTGTAATCATTGCAATAAAAATCATGATGAGTCTAAGTGTTGGAAACTACACCTTGAGTTAAGGCCTAAAAGGTTTCAAAAGAAAGAAAAGAAGGTTAATGCTATGGTTTAGGACTTAGCTTCAGATTCAGGTGATGAAACTAAGATCACAGTTATAGGATTACATAATGATTTTTCTCTTTCAATTTCTAGAACTAAGTCATCAAATGATGCATCTTCTTCTAAACAAAATTTGGTGCATGTTGATAAGAAAATAAATGAATTATTCCACATTAGAGTTGTTTTAAAACATACTAAGATTGACACTCTATTTGATAGTAGTCCACAAGCAAATTTAATTTTTGAAGAGGTTGTTAAGAAGCTAGGATTACAAACCAATCCCCATCTGAAGTCTTATCCACTAGGTTGGGTGTGTGACAATGTGAAGCTACAAGTCTCACAAACTTGTAGACTAAGGTTTGCCATCACATCCAAGTTTGTAGATGAGGTCGAGTTGGATGTTTTTCCATTGGACATATGTGGGATTGTTTTGGGAAGCCCATATCTTTATGATAGAAAAGCAATCTTTTATAGAGAGGATAATAAGTACTTGATTGTTAAGGATGGAATTGAATATATAGTTAGAGCAAATCACATTAGAATAAGTCTTTCCTTGGTTATAGTAGGGCAAATGAAAAGACTAGTTAATTTAAGTAAGGCTTTTTGTCTCATGTTGATCAAGTCTAGGGAAAAAGAATATTCTCAAGCTTTGGAAAATTGTGATCCTAGACACAAGAATGAATTGGTTGAAATCATTTCTACTTATGATGGTGTATTTTAGGATCCTAAGGGCTTGCCCCCTAAAAGGGGAGTTCAACATGAAATTTAGTTATTTTAGGATTCTCCTATCCCTAACATTGACATGTACAGGTTATCAGTAGTAGAAAATGAGGAAATCAGAAAATAGGTAATGGATTTATTGGATAGAGGTGTTATTCATCCAAGTTCATCTCTTATTGGTTCACCAATTATTTTGGTTCCAAAGAAAGATGACACTTGGCAAATGTGTGTTGCTTTCATGCCTTAAAAAAAATTACTATTAAGAATCGTTACCCTCTTCCCCATATTGATGATTTGTTGAATCAATTAAAACATGATATTTATTTCACTAAGCTAGATTTGAGAAGTGGATATCATCAAGTAAGAATTAATAGAGGTGATGTGTGTAAAACTACCTTTAAAACAAAATAGGGATTGTTTGAATGGCTTTTTATGCCTTTTGGGTTATGTAATGCCCTGGCTACATTCATGAGATTGATGAAGGATGTTTTTAGATAGTTCCTTGATGATTTTGTTATAGTTTACTTAGATGATATATTGATTTTTAGCAAGTCTTAGGAAGAGCATGTGATCCACATTAAGAAATTCATGGATGCATTACGAAAGTAAAAACTTTATCTAAAAATGTCAAAATGTGAATTTGGCAAGACCTCTTTGATATACTTGGGTTACATTATAGGACATGGTGAATTGAAAATTGATCCTACAAAAGTGGCAGTCATTGTTAATTGGCCTACACCCACTAACACAATTAAGGTTAGAAGTGTTCTTGGTGTAGTACAATTTTGGTGAAAGTTTATTGCTTAATTTTTGTATATTGCATCACCTTTGCATTCTTTGACAAGTGTGAAATAGGTCTTTCAGTGGGAGGGGCAAACATCAAAAAGCCTTTGACACTTTGAAAGAAAAGATAAGTACTACTCTGGTCTTGGCACTTCCTGATATACAACAACCATTTGAGATCAAGACAGATGAAAGTGAGTATGTTATGGGAGCTATTTTAATGCAAGGTTAGAAACTAGTTTGTTATCATTCTGAAGCCTTTACAAGTGTAGTAAGAAATTATCCAAGTTACGATAAGGAATTATATACATTAGTTCAAAGTGTTAAGAAATGGAAACATTACTTAATGGGCAAAGAAACAATAATACATATAGATCATCACCCCTTACAGTATCTCCAATCACAAACCAATCTACAGTAGTCTAGACATTTTTGTTGGATGGGTTTCTTACAACAATTTCATCTTGTGATCAATTATAAAAAGGTATTTAGAATAAGGTTGCAGATATGTTATTTAGGCCTCCTATGGTTGTTGCATCTATTCTTTTACAACATGGTTCTTTGTCTCATGAAAGTTATAAATAACAATATGTTAATGATCTTAATTTTCAAGATGTTTATAAAGACTTGGTGAGTAGTAGACAAGTAGAAGAATTAAACTATCATGTACACAATCATATTTTGTATCATTTGGGTAAACTATGTATTCCTCAAAATGAGAGGGTGCACATGATTAGAGAAGCACATACTTCTCTTATTTCTAATCATTTTGGAGTTGCTAAAATGGTTGCACATTTGAAAATGTATTGTTACTAGCCTCCTATGTAGGAAAATGTTGCTAAATATATAAAGGGATATACTCTTTGTGCCACAAGTAAACCTAGTAACAGGAAACTAGGACTTTACACTCCTCTACCTATTCCTACTCACACCTGGGAAAGTATCTCCATGGATGATGTGGGGGGGGTTGCCTATGACACAAAGAAAACATGACTATTTATATGTGGTTGTGGATAGATTTAACAAAATGTGTGTTTTGATTCCTTGTACTAAGCAAATTACTGGCAAAGGCACTGCACACTTGTTCTTTAAACATGTATGGGTTCATTGTGGTTTGCCTACAATTATTTCTGATCGAGATTCTCAATTTAATGGGGAGTTTTGGTCAACTTTGTGGGGACTAATGGAAACTAAATTAAAAAAGAGAACTGCATTTCATCTGCAAACTGACAGACAAATAGAGGTTGTCAACTGCATTGTGGTACATTTGCTTAGGGGTTATAGCAATAAACATCCAAAGTTATGGGATGAACAATTATGTTACATGTAGCATGCATAAAATTGGGCACTTCATTCTTCTACTATGAAATCTCCATTTGAAGTTCGTTATGGATACTTGCCTAAATCTCCTCTAGATGTTTGCTATGGATAGGATATAGCTGTTGGTACACCAAAATAAGCCATTCAAGCTAAGAAGTTCATTGAACAAATACAACTCATACATCAAACTGTTCATACTCAATTGGAGAAAAGTCAAGCCAAGTATAAATCTAGACATGACAAACATCGTATTGATCACCAATTTGTTGTAGGTGATATGGTATGGCTTCACATCAGTAAAGAAAGACTGACAGGTGAAGGTAAAAAGTTGAAACCAATCTAGTATGGTCCTTTTTAGATAATGAAAAAATTGGCACAAATGATTTTTGATTAGATTTACCATCCTACATGTAGATTTATTTAGTTGTAAATGTGGAAAATATTAAATTGTATGAGCCTCCAATGATAATTGATCATGATGAAAGTGTATCCATTCCTTTTGTTGATGATTTTTCTCTTGAATATCTAACAGAATTGGAGGAAGATACTATACTTGATAGGAATATGCAGACTTCACAAAGAGGTAATGTTGAATATCTTCATGTTGGTCTTAAAGGGATGCACCCAAACAAGGCCAAATGGATGGAAGTCATAAAGGTGAGGGAAAAATACCCTCACCTCATTACCAATTAATTTCAACTTTTAGAGGTCTAAAAGTTCCCAGTGTGGAGGAGTGATCCAGGTGGATCCATGTACCATTCCATTTTTTAAAGTCTTCAAATTCTAGTCAAATCATTTTCACATCATAAAATTCATCGAGAGATTTCCAGTGCTTGTTCTAGAATGCAAAACGAAGTCTGGATGCTTGAGATAAAGCTTGCTAAAGCATTCTTGTGATAAGGGATTAATAGGTGTCAAAAAGTGACATGGCACTATTTAAAACATGTCAAGTTTTCCAATAGCCATTTTACATGAGGTAATTTGAATTGGTGTAAAAAAAAATTTGTTTGGTGTTTGTTTTTAGCGTTTGGTCTTTGATAGTCCATCATATGAGGATCTGTGGGCCCTGTTATTTGCTCGCTAGGGGCCCTCAGTGAGGGTTGATACACTCTTGTTGAGGGGTGCCTTGGCCTCTTATACTTTAGAGTTTTGTTTACAACATTGTATTTAAGATACAAAGGATGCTCAAACCCCACCAATGTGGGATAATTATTTTCCACTTCATAATAAGACTTTCCAAACCTGCCATGCCACCTTGCCATGCAATGTCACGCCAAGACCAAGTATTAACCATGCAAGGATCAAGTCCAATGGCAAGCACCTAAGTCTCCTAAAAAATAGGTGTTAGCATTTTAAAAGAAGTTGACCTACCTATATTAAGCATGAAAAACTATTATTCCCAACAAATGTGGGATAAAAGAAGACCCAAAGAACCAAAGGAGGATGCCAACGGTTTCCAAAGCACCAAAAGAGGAGGCTGGTAGTTTTAACATTGCACCTTTGGTGAAAAAGTAATAGCCTTTGACCACTTGAGCTATGGAGGTTGAAGTGTTATATAAGGAATGAAATTCTACTTAAAGAGGTAGAAAAACTGACTGTGTAAAGAACTTTAAGAAGGTTAGAGTCTTATTATTGCTTTTTACAACCTTGGGCCATTATTTTTAGGTCTAAGAGATATAATTACAAGAAAGTAGAGATCAGAGAAGGTGAATTGAAGAATTTTATTTATTTTGGAATCCATTTGTTGTACAAAATTAATGGGAACAATCCTCACTTCGAAAGGACCTAGAGACGTAGGCTATTGAAGCCGAACTCTATTATCAATTTGCTGGTGATTTATTATGATTTTATCTAATTATTATTTAATTTTGATCTTCATTTTAATACTATTTTTAATCTCTTTATACAAAATTAAATGAAAAATTTGAGAAACTGAAGGATCTCTTAAACGTGAAAGAGTTTTTTTTGGATGTATTACACTTGCATTTTCAATTTACAGATCATTGGATATCAAAATAATTCGATGTGGATAAGGATTAATGAGGCACTTATTTAGTATGTGACCTTAGATTTAGGGATTCAAAATCATTGGGAAGGTAGGAACCCATCTCCAATATCCATAAAAGTCACTTGTCCCTATTGGCAAATATATACTTGTAAAATAGGGTGACATCATCACTTGTATATAGATGGATGTTATGACTATGGTTATGATGAATGCATAATGGGGATGACTATGGTGGATTAACATGTGTCTTAGGTGTATATTGGGATTTTTTATTGGGAAGCACATGGGGTATTACTTTAGGCTTGATGGGATCGAGGTCTATAGGTAGGTGGGTACCCATTTCTAGACTTGTAAAAGGATCTTGTCCTTATTGGTAAATAAGTATTGTTCTGTAAGAACTAGGTCCAAATCCATGTGGGAAAATGAAAAAAGGGTAACAAATGAAAGGTATTAAAATGACAAAATGGGTTTGATGTGAAGGAAGAGTAGGGCTTAGTTAAAAATATGGTCCTTTGACAAATTAAGTTTGAATGATTGAGCTAGTATGACAAGTGATGGCTGAGGATGTGATAGACTAAATGGATTATGATATCATATTGGGATTAAATTTCAAACTAATAGTATGATATGTGCCAATGATCTATCAACAATACCTAGTTCAAGGTAACAAAAGGATGGGGATTCGACTAGTGTTTTGATTCATACTATCAAGATGATGACTATATGGATACTAGTTATAAATAGGCAAGATGACTAGATTAAAGATGAGTAGATTGAGGATGACTGGATGCTATATTACAACCAAAAAAGTGATAGGTTTTTAATAGGGTATTGACTAAGTATTAAATCTAACAAAGTGATGAGTGATGGACTAAATCATGAGTAGAATGATAGGATGATATGGATGGACAACTAAATGACTAGCTCAATCCTTAAACTAATTTACTCAAGGTTGGATGGATATAAGATTATGTGATGAAGGATAAATGGTAATAAATAGAGGGATCAAAGATGATGGGATTAATATTAGGACAATTATATAAAGGTGGTGATGTAATGATGATTAAGGGTAATATTAGTGATGTAGGAAAGGTGGTATGACGTGAGATGAGATAATGATGGGACAAGATGTGATGATAGATAAGATAATATTATATTAGATGATAATACTAAATGTGTTAATGAGGGTATGACTAGCCAAGGTAGTACAAGATAAAATGGACAAGGATATATAAGATAAGGATGTGCAAGATGAGATAATATGCATAAAGATGATTAGGGATGTACAAGATAAGGGTGTTTATACAAGATGATCAAGACAAAATGAGGATATATGAATAAGTGAAGATGGTATAGATAGGATAAGATAGGATAAATAAATGATTATGATGAAGTATTAGGCTTTGTGATAAGACATGATTTAGGGATGACTAGGTATGGGTGCAACTATGATTGGTCAAGACTAGACTATTGTATGATCAACATGTGAGAGGCAAGGGATAGCTATGGTATTACTAGGATGGGATAAAAGTATATGATAAGACTAATGGTGGGGGTAATAATGGTGTGACTAAGACTAGATTGACAAAGATTAGAGGGATGATAAGGTTAAGATGAGATGATAATATTCAAGGTAATAATTTATAAGATTATAAGGATGTACAAGATGCAAGTAAAGGATATAAAAGATGGTGATATAAGTCTTAAATATCAATGTATAAGCTTGGGTGAAGGGTTAACTTGACTCACAAACAACACTAGTCTATCATAACATACACCAAATTAATCAAAACTCAAACCTAAGATTAGTAAATTGATACATGAGTGTAACTCAATGACTACACTATCTAAAAACTTTATGATTGAGGTTGTAGGCTAGTGAACCATTACAAAATCTCCCAAACCATATCAACACTATTTACACTTAATGATCACTTAGAAGCTAATACTTACTCCAAAAATATTTTCTTGTTAATGTCAAATGTCTTATTCTATATTATACAATCTCTCTAAGGGCATCCTTGATATACACTAGGTACATGGGGCTCAAATCCATGTAGGTTACTCTATAGTTTTGGGTTAGAGAATTAACTCTTTACCTTTGCAGAAGACTTGTATGGGATCAAGTGTTTTCCTAATGACAACTCTCCCTAATTTTTAGACTCTACCAAAATATAAAGTGGGTTTGAATTCATGGTGATGAAATCTATGCCATCAAACCCTAATACTATGTCAAGTGCATGGGTGTCACTTACATGTCATGTTGCCCCCTAAAAAAAAGGGAGGATTTAATAGTGCTTTTTAATCATCTAACACTCACCACTAAGATGCAGGGAGGATATAATACACTATTGTATGCCTCAAGTATAAATAAGAAGACAAATTTTTTATTAATATATTAATTAAGTGTGATATATACAATATATTTTTCAAAATTCCAATATCTTTAACAAGTGTCCTACAAAGAAAGTGATTAGTAGTTTTAGTTTGGCAATCTTGAGGGGTGAGTTACATGATAAGACAATAGAAAAAAAATATGACCTGCAAGATAAGATTTTACATAAATACTTATGAAACAAGATTTTAGTATTCTTAATAAATACAAAATTTCCACTAATTTTACCTCTATAAAAATTTGAATAAAGGGTTAGCTTAATAATCCTTAATAAAAACACTCAAAAAATCATGGGTTTTACATTATAAATTTTTGAGTGAGGGGTCATGACATAGATTTATAGGGGTAGAAGACCTCAACATGGAAAAAGGGTAGTGCCCCTTATAGGGATAAGGGGAAACACCCCTTTGAAGGTCAAGTAACAACACAACCCCAACACTAAAATCAATTTGAGAATTGTGAAACCCTCATAATGACTTAAATTTCACCAAAATTTATTTTAAAAGATGCACTAAAAAGAACAAAAATAAGGAAAAAATAAGGTAATTATGAAATCAAAATTGATAATATAGTAAACAAAATCAATTATACACAATGTAGTGTTAAAGCAAAATCACATACAAAGAGTTTAAATCGTAGATTAGGACAAACAATTTTTCTAAGTAGATTGTCACAGTTACTGGATAGTTAGTTAATTCAAAATCACTTATAGAATTTTAAAAATCATGACTATGAAGTAAAATCATAGAAATAGACAACAGATATTGCAAAAATAATTAGACAAACTCATAGCAGTTAATGGAAAAATTATAACTAATATGTGCAAAATCATAATTAGTAGAAGCAAAATCATAAATAGGAAAAGTGATATTGAAAACTATACAAAATTAGAGATATTTTCAATATTTGTAAAGACTAAATTATCTTAAAATGACTTTTTGAGTATGATCTCATAAAATTATGATATTTACACTAGTTCATAAGACTTAAGTAGGATTAGTTAACTTTGTTCAAAATCATAATTAGGAGTTGAGATTTTACTTAAATACTAGATTTTTTTAACTAAAAACAACTTTAGAAAAAAGGTAAGTATCTAAAAAATAGTAATTATATACATAGAAAAAAGTAAGTAGATTACAGATTAAAACCCTTTTAAATTTTTTATTTATTCAAAATCATAACTCAAGTTGTCAAAATCACAACTATAATTCAAAATTACAACTATCAAAAGCAAAATTACATATGGAAATCAAAACCATGATTGTTTTGTTCAAATTTTTAGATAAGAATCAATATTTTATTTATGAGAAGTAATTTTAAATAACAATAATGAAATGGCTAAGTTACCTTGATGGCTAGTGGTTTGGCTGGTGATTTATGTCAAAATCGCCATTGTCGACCTCAAAACTACAAATTTAAAGTTGTTTTTTGTAGAGAAAAACTGCCTTACACCTGGAGGATGATATTTTTAAAATTTTGAGCCCCAAATTTGTTCTAAATCTTTCCTACAAACTAAATTAATCAAAAATGCATCAAAAATCTAGATATAATAAGATCAAAAATGCAAAGATGAATGAAAATTTAAAACCAACATTTTATCTTAAAGATAAACATTCTAAATCAAGATAAAAACAATAAAAATACTATGATTATAGATTTTGGATTACCTTTTACACTTAGATTTAATGATATCATGATATTGGATTGATAATAGACTAATATGATATCATAAGCTAATTTTTAATGGAATTTTCTCATTGGCCCTTTCCATGGAGGATTGTGTATACACATAATGTTTTCAAACTTTTATCAAATACTAATACTTTATATCTTGTAAGAACCTATTGAGTCTCAATCTCTTTCAGTGCATGATCTAAGGGGTGCACCGAGAAAGAGGTGGGTAGACCATTAGCAATTTGCAGGATTGTTTTCCCTTATTTCCACTTATTACTAATCCAACTAGTACCTAAAAAAATTACTCTAAGCTATTAATAATATTTTACACACTCCTCTAATAATTTTCCACCTTTCATACCCCTTTTCCTAACCTAAAACCCCTTTCAATAGTTTACATGACTAGGTTGACTAGGTTGACCTTGTACTCTTATTGGTGAAACTCAATTAGGGTCTAGGTTGGTTCTTAGCTGACCTAGCCTATGACCTAGTGAGTTTTTATCAATAATGATAGTAGGTTCATTAGATTGACCCTATTAGCCAAATACTTTAGAATGGTATAGGGTAAAATATACCTATATAAAAACATCCATTTCATCATTATTAGATAGACATCAAGAGTTATTATTCATTTACACTTCTTTACAAACTGCTCTTCCACCATTCTACTTGAGGAGTCTTGGTTTAGGGTTTCTAACTAGAGAATATAGTATTTTGGAGAAGTCTTGGATGATTTGGCATTTCGTAGTGATCCTTCCAAACCATAATAACCTTTTACAAAGTACCTTTGGCCACAGGAGAGATTGAGTCTCGATAGGCTCATCTTTTAGGTATCTCTAATTTTATTCCTCTCTTTAATAGATAGAAGTAACTTAAGTATTGGCTTCTAAAAAATATAAATATTCTTCTCCATGCATTAGGGTCTTATCTATACATAACTTAATTAGGATTCTCTTATACATGTTTACTTTTACTGTTTACTAACCGCCATATTGTGCCATAAGATTTGGTGAGCACTAGATTAGATTTCTTTGTTTTACTTGATCTTAGTATAGTGAATATGAAAACATAGGACTTAGTTAGGGTTATTACATAGTTTTACTTAAATTGAGGCTTAGGAACCCTCCATAGTGATTTTATTGTGATAAGATATCCCCTAATTAGTTTTAGATGATCTTCATATTAGTCATGTTCCTGACTATTTAATGTATTCCCAATTGGAAGTGTAAGTAGGATCTATCTTATTCGAGATAAGATTGATTTGTGAATTTGATACATTTTTTATTGCATACATTCTGGTGAATCCAATGTGAATCTAACCATTGTAGGTTTTCTTTCACATTTTTCATTTCTATCATTCTATTTATTATTTTTCTATATTTATGATACTAGGTCGACAAGGTTGGTATAGTTTCTAAATTTTATGTGCAAGTTTAACACATAGTCACAAAAAAATGATTGTTATTTTTGTGTAGGTGTTTATTAGATATAGGTTACTAGATCAAATAGGTTAACATAGTATTCTTATTCACTTCTAAACAACAAGCTAGGTTGAATAGGTTGACATAGTATTCTAAATAGCTTTCAGATAACAAACTAAGTTGATAGGGCTAGTATAGTCATCTTAATATGTTTTGGCAAGTAGGGAATTATAGAACTAGGTCAACCCAATTGACATAATTAGTACAATTATCAATCAACATTCAAGCACTTTAATAAAAATTTCATAGTCATCAACATCTTCCAACCCATCAAGGTTCCTTTATTTTTCTCTCTTTCAATTTATTTCTTCCTTATAGTTCTATTTTGTAAAGTTTATGGTCTTTAAAATTACAATCATAAAACAAACTAGGTCATGCATCACCAAGGGGGAAGATGACTTGGTTTTCTAGCTAAGTATAAACATGTGGTTAATGGTATATATTGGCGAAGCACCCAACACCCTTATCATTGTGGTATTATGAATTGAGAGGGTCTACCCTAATACCAAGCTATTACCATTGCCTACACATATTCCTTTCAGCATAAACATCTTGAAACCATCCATAGATTGATTTCTAGTTCCCTACTTTCAGCCAACTTCCCTATCACACTTAAAAATAACACTTTATAATAATAACAACATTTACGATGACCACTCGGCTAGTATTTTCTTTTCAATTGATTGATTTATTTTTTGCTCATTGTATGTTGTATTGAAAAAACTTGCATTTGCCAGTGTTGGTGCAAGGTTTTATGATGTGTGCCTCAATTGGGATCATTCTTATTAACCCAATTGATTTTTTGCTTTCTTCCATTTCTTGATTTCAAGTACATTGTCAATCTATTCAACATAGTCTTTTATAGACTATTTTTCTTCTTGCCTATAGTACTAAGTCAATCCAGTCAACTCTATATCTATTTTACCATTCAAACTATAATACTAGGTCAACCCATTTGACCATGTACCCTAATTAGGCTCTATTTTCCCCAATTTATAGTACTAGGTCAACCTAGTCAACTCTATACTCTTATATTATCCTATCTATCTGACTCAGTTCTCTTTTTCATTCCTTAGCATTCTATTCATTTTTTCTTAAATCATCATGAAGTCCCCTATTATAATATTCTTGGATAACCTAAATCCATTTATATACGATATGTGATGTTCATGTATCCCTCTCTTTTCTTCCCAAGAGAACCCTCACTCTTGGAACACCTCTTTCCCTCCTTCATTTATGGATTATAACATGATTCAAATCACACCTCAAGATGAAGTAGGTGTATATTATCCTTTTTGTACTTATTAATACAATTCTCATCTTTAAACTCTTCAACATAATGTGGTAAAAATTGACACAAGTCTATCTAATAATCCCACTAATAACCCATCTTCTAATAGCCATCCCCTTAGTACCATTCAAGAATTCTCCTATAAGCACCAACCCACCAATTGATATGACTCATATTCTTGCACAAATCATAAAAAACTGAACATAATTTAAAATTTTAGAACCTCAAATGATGCAGTCATAACATCATTTAATCAATATGGCTAATCAATCTCTAGCTATCAATCATCAAGCCAACCCAAATTTTATTCCTCCACCTCTTTGAGATGCCTTAGGAAATGTTATTCCTTAACTTGTTATGAATAAAAAAATGCTTCAAAACATCCAAAATGAGCCTTTATCTCCCTTCATTATATCCATTGATATTGTTAATATATATCCAACTATCAAGTGTGATGGGACTAAAAACCCTTCATCCTTTCTCAAAGCCTTTTGCAATCTTTACAAAGAGTGGATCCAAACTAATACTTTCACCACAAATAAACTTCTAGTTAAAAACTTCATTGGTAATGTATTAGAATGGTACAACCAAATTTCCCAACATTCCATTTGGAAAATTGAGGATTTAGTCAATCCTTTAGTCAAAGAATCCCAACATAATGATCTTCTTGAAAATTGCCTTAGCCATTTCATCAATGTTAATCAATATCCTACTGAATCAGCTCATGATTTTAATAGATATTGTAAATCTCTAGCTCATAAATCTGATCATAACATGACTAATGACAATTTTTTAAAACTCTTTATAAATTCTTTAACTCATTTTCAATATAAGGTTTTCACTTTTACTCAAACACTTAACAAAGCTCTTGACCAAGCTAAATGTCAAGACTTCCTCATGAAGCAATTCAAACCTAATACCAAATTCCTTAAAGGATATTTTCAAAATTATACCAATGTCATCATTGATAATACTCTACAAAAAAATTAAGAGTTTCTAGAGAAAACACTCCCCCATATTTTCACACACCACTAACTGTGAAGTAAATGAAATAATTCTTACTGCCATCTAAACCCTTTACTTATCCTAATAATCCTCCTAAGTGGTATGACCCTAATTAGTATTATTGGTTCCATGTTGAAATTGGTAACTCCCATGAAATTTTTAGAGGTCTTAATAAATTTTCTATTTCATATATACTTGGTTATTCCTTCAATCAGGAAGCCATGATCAACCTTTGTCATCAATAGTATAATATTCCTTCTCAAAAATGACAGGCCTCCAAAGTTTTTTCTTCTAATAACCAAAAATATTTTTCCATAGTTAATACTCAAAAAATACCAAGGATATTTTTTATATTGATGTTGATATGACCAATATTATAATAAGTCTCAATATGTTAATATATCTAAGGTCAATTATCATCTCAACCCAGTTCACAAATATCTTGTCACAAAACCGAAGAAACCATCTTTAGAAGAACAAATTCTCAAAGATAATACCACCACTAATTTAGATTTAGAAAACCATGAAGAGCCACCTCCTTCCTCCAAGTCACCAACAACTTCCATTCTTTCAAAATCTATGTTACCTTCCAAAAATTACATTGGTTCTTCTTCTAAATCCCATTGGAACTTTCTTGAAAAACTTAACTACATGCCTTGAAAAATTCCACTTATGGAGTTAGTTTTTACTTAAGCTTATCATCATAGGTTCCTTATGAAAACATTATAAGAAAATTAAGATCCATCTCTTATAGATGAAGAACCACCTTCTATTGAGCCCCACCCTACCAATATCCATACCATTCAAACTATTTATCCTTCTTCCAAACCATCTATTGAATTTATTGAAGAAGACATGATTAATGATGAAATCCTTTTTCATGTTGATGATCCTCTTTTATCATTAACATACCCATTTATACTACCCTTATCCATAAAGTCTTGGTTGATGAAGGTTATGGTATTAGCGTGACATATTTATGGCTCATCCAACAACTTAGTTGTAATAATTATCATCTCAAGTAAACCCACCCTACATGTCATGGATTTGATCAAACTAATCAAAATCCACTTGGTTGTATTTGGATTCCACTAACAATCAGACCTAATACCATTTAAACTAAACTTATGGTCCTTGAATTGCCCTTATCCTATAACATACTCCTCGATCACCCTTGGACTCGTAGAATGAAGGCCATAACTTCTTTTAGTGGCCATCACTTCTTTCGATAGACAATGCATAAAATTATTACATAATGGAAAATAGTGTAATCATGAAGTTGATCCCAACCCTTGGAGTATTCAACTTCCTAATCCAAAATCTCAATATCGCATCTCTACCATTCTTGCCATAGATAGTGCTCCCTTACCTTAGTTCATCAACATCAATTCAGACTTACAAGTCACTCTTATTTATTCAGATTATGATTAACCTAATGACTTGAAACATAATTACAACACTACTAAGATGCCCCCTATATATCAAAGTGGCGTCTTCCTTCTTTATTACCTCATGACCATACTATTCCTCTCATTGATGATTTCACTGATTTCCCCCTTCTAAGCAATGATTAGGATCTTTATTTAATATAATATGCCTTCACCTACAATGATTATGGAATGGAAAAATTATTCTAAGATCCTCTAATCATGTCTCCAAATAAATTCATTACTATTAGAATTTCACTTACTAAAACTCACCATGAATCTCAATTATGTACCATATCTATAACCTATGGTGATAACTACATAATGGCCTAAGATCAATCTTGAGACTTGGATATTCAACATTATCAAAAAACCTTAGCTCAAATGCATGCCTTCAACTAGGATGTTCATACCATTTCCATAGATTATGAATTATATCCTGAAGGTCATATACCTCATTTTAATACTCAACTTCTTGATTCTCCTTGGGTGGTAGAATAAATCTCACCTTCCAAACCTATGTAAATTCTTTCATCTTCTCTACCACCTATAGTTATCATCATTACATCCAATTATTCCTAAATAAAATAAATTAATGATATAAAAATCCCATCTAATCAATCTACTTCTCCTAATCCTAAAATTACATTAGATATCATGAACACCAATGCCCATTAGATACATTCTGAATATGATTGCCATGGTAATCAAATTATTGATCTCAAGGTAGATGTTGAGTATTATTGTCTTCTCACTTTACCTATAAATGAATTTATTCCCTAATTAATCCATGCTAGAAAACTTCAAGTCCCTCAACAACATCAAAAACTTGGGAATTTCATAAATAAATCCCTTTGTTTCAACAAATTCACTGCTAGCATCAATCTTTAAGCTAATTAAATTTCTTATTTTCCTAATGCATAATACAACTTCCAAGATGGTAATGCTATGATTATTAAAGAAACTACTTGCATTGAATATGGTAATCCATCATGCCCTCACCTAATTACAGTTTCTCATGAACTTTCATCTACCAAACATGATAACTTTAGTTTTTTTTTATAAATATAATGAGATATTTTCTTGGTCTTATGAGGACATTCTTGGTATTAACCCTAGAATTGTGGTGTACAATATCATCACTTATCCCAATGTCAAACCTATGTGTAAAAATTAAGTGAAATTTCCACTTGAGGTTTCCACCCTATGTCACAAATAAATTATAAAACTTCTTGATGCTAAATTTATCAACTTAGTGGATTATTTTGAATGGGTTTCTAACATACTTCTTGTTTAGAAAAAAATAAAAATTGTCATTATCATCCATATCGATTTACATAATCTTAATATTACCTATCCCAATGACAATTTCCCTCTACCTTTAATAGATTCCATTATCAATTCCACGACTAGTTATGAAATGTTGTCTCTTATGGATGGCTTCTTGAGCTGTAATCAAACTCACATTTCTCCTGAGGACCAACATATGACCACTTTTGCCATAGAATAGGGTACCTATTTCTATGGTAAAATTCCCTTTAGCCTCAAAAATGTTAGAGCCACTTATCAATGAGTGATGTCTCATATCTTTCATGATCTTATCCACAATATTTTAGAAACCTATGTGTATAAACTCATCTCTAGGTCTAAAATTTACAAGACTCATCAATCTAAGCTTGCCATCATCTTCGACCATATTCTCAAATACAAAGTTAGAATAAATATTTGAAAATGTGTCTTAGGTATCACATCTAGTAAACTATTAGGATTCTTAGTCTCTCTCCATAGCATTAATGTTGACCCTACTAAAATTAGTTCTATCATCAACATGCCCTAAAATTAGTTCTATCATCAACATGCCCATTCATCATTCCATGCTAAACACTCACATTTATCTTGGTAAACTTAGGGTAATTAGATGATTCATCCATGAAATGGCTTACCATATCCACTTCATCAATTATCTTCTTAAGAAAGGTAATGCTTTAGAATGGATGGACCCTTGTCAAAAAGCATTTGATAACATGAAAGAATAAATGCTTTACCCACTTACACTTCATCCTAGTTAAAATGATTGATCTTTAATCTTGTATACTTATTCCACCCCCATACTAGTTGGGTAATGATTTCCCAATAATATGGTACCAAAAGAAAGTATGTCTTCTACTACATCAACCATAGCCTCATTGATTATGACAAATTTTACACAAAATTTTAATGTGATTGCCTTTCCATCTATTTTGTAGTTGAAAAACTTCAACATTATATGCTTTATTAGACCACTTATGTATCATCCATTTTGATACCTTTCATCACTTCTTATCTAAATCATTTCATCCTAGAGACATAACTAGAAAGTGGATTCTTCTCTTTATGTAATTTTATCTCTGAATTATTACTCAAAAAGTTATCAAAATACAAATCATCGCTGATTAACTTGTCATCGCTCTTGTGCCTACCATTAATCACATTCAGGATAGTCTTATTGATGATAATATTATTTATATTAAAAGTCTCAATCAATCCATATCTCTTAAATATTACTTTCATAACTTCACTACTGATCTTGAATTAAGTAATCTTGACAAATCTACTATCATCCTTGAACCAAAAGTAGTCATCAAATAACTTCCTAAAATTAATGTCAAATTACATGAGGATACTTGTATCCTTAACTTGAATGGTGGTAAATTCCTTTAAAGAGTTGGGTTAGGTTTTATTCTTACAAGTGCTCTTAGCAAAATCATTCCTTTATATTTTTGCTTAACATTTGATGTCATTAACATAGTAAAGTATAAAGCTTTAATCTTAGGCATGATATCTGATCTTGATTTATATATCCAATACCTACATGTTTGATCCAGGTGACAATTTAGGTGGTATAACGAGTGCCAAGATGTGATAGTACAATGGATCATGGCTGCCAAAGCGGTTGTTGTAAGGCCTCAGAGCGGGTGGCTGGTAGACCAAGTAGGGTTGCGCATAACTTTTTATTATTTTAAATCTTGGATGCCAAATTGTCAAATGATAGTTAATTCCTTAAATTTTGTATTGTTTTCATTCTTGGAAGTCACATTGTCAGTGACAGTTATTTCCTCGAGCCATTATGTCCTCGAGCACTATATTGTTTTAATTTAAGGACGTCAATTTGTCAACGACAGTTATTTTTCTCAAGCCACTTAGTCTTAAATCATCACCCATTAATTCCTTGAGCCACTCAATCCCCCGATGTTTTCAAAATATGTATAAATGCATTATAACTTGAAAAGGGAAAGTAGACATCTCTTCTTAGAGATAAGCGTATGTTTTGTATCTACAATTTTTTTGATTCAATAAAACATCTCTTTTCATAGATAAGCCTATATTTTTATTGTGATTGTTAAGTAATATGACATCTCTTCTCAGAGAATCCATTATTATTGTGTTATTTATGTGCTATTGAAATATTCGTTAACTAGAACTTCTAAGTTTTAGATCAGTGGTATCAGAGTAGTTTGTCTTAAGAGTGTATGATCCTAAGGATGAGGCCAAGATACAAGAAACTTGGGTGGGAAGTGACAAAGCTTCCAAAAATTCCACCTATGCACCCCAAACAACTTCAAATGGTGGATGACACTGAGACATCTGATCCTTTCAAGGAAATTGTGAATGAAGCCCTCTAGTGGTAACAAGCACAGATGTTCCAACAATTTGCTCAAATTCTTCAAACACTTCTGATGGGAAATTCTCGCTCCATGGCTACACATCCTGGCTCCTCATCAAGGGAACTTCCTTTCAATTCCCCAACACCCTTCAAGGTTTACGTAAATTTTGATATTCCCACATTTGAAGGCAAAATCAATGCTGATGCAGTGGAAAATTGGTTGGATCAACTGTCTTCCTACTTCTCTGTAAATAAGTTCACCGATGGAGAAAAGATCACTTTTGCTCTTTGAAATCATCATTGCCTATGAAAAATTGGTGGGAAGTGTACACGAAGAGGTTTAGTATTGATATCATTGACCTTAGGGTGAAACCTACATGGGATGATTTTATGGAAGCAGTAAAAGAAGAATACCATCTCATCAGAGTGTATGATGATCTGTACATATAGTGGCAACAACTTCACCAAGGTAAGGAACAATCTATCCAAGATTACACTAACATTTTTCATTCTCTATCTGCAAGACTGGGCATCCAAGAAAGTGAGAAACATAAGGTTCTCAAATATCATGGAAGATTACAATGGCATATATGGGGAGAAATGGAACTGTTTAATTTGGAAACCATCAGTGAGGCATACAAGTTCGCAATAAAGATTGAGCAAAAGCATGGAAGAATGGATATAAAGAATCAGTCTTCAAAATGGAAAAGTGATAAAGGAGGTCAAACACGAGGCCAAAATTAGAAGAAAAAGGAAGGAAAGACTGGGAAGTGGTGTGGTTATCACAAATCTAGAACTCACTCCAAAGAAGAATGTCGAGCTATCAAATCACTACTTTCTGAGTCACCATCCTCAACATCTACTATTCTACCTCATATAGACCCTACAGTTGAAGAGGTTGAAGAAGAAATTATAGATGCTGATCTTGAAGCCATTGTAGCTTCATCACAAACACATGATGAGATGCTAGATGACAAGGAAAGGTTGTTTTACTCTAAGTTATGGGTGAAAGGTAAGCCTTTGCTTTTCATTCTTGATAGCAAAGTCAATAGAATTTAATATCTACTAATGTTATGAAAAGCCTAAATATATCCATGAAGCCTCACCCAAAACCATACAGTATTGGATGGTTGAGTCCAGGGAGAAACCTCTGTGTCACCCACCAATGTCTTCTCTCATATGCAATACAACCTTTCCAAGATGAGGTATTATGTGATCTGGTCAATCTAGATGTTTATGATGTACTCTTTGGTTAGTCATTCATGTATGATTGACATGGTATATAACAAGCAAGAACTAGATAGATCACTCTCACTCTTGGAACACAACACTATAGGGTACCAGAAGTACTACCTTCCACATCTGTCTCTTTGCTTAGCACCAAGAAATTTGTTTTCATGGTGGTCAAGCCACAAGAATCCAAAAGGGGTGATGTTACAACCCTAAAAACACAACAACAAAAGCAAATAGATACCATGTTGAAGAAGTTTATAGCCTTCCATCCATAGATTGACGGTCAGATAGAAATGGTGAATAATCAGGCCCCACACAGTTCCATAAACCATAGTCCCTTCCAAGTGTGCATCAGGAATCAAATCAAGACACAACTACCACACCTGATGGGGAACTGTGATGTAATGGGGACCACTACTTTTCAAGGAGGGAGGAATGATTCAAGTGAAAATTTGGGTGGTATAACAAGTGCCAAGATGCGGTGGTATAATGGA
Source organism: Torreya grandis (assembly GCA_037957365.1). Lineage (NCBI taxonomy): Eukaryota > Viridiplantae > Streptophyta > Pinopsida > Cupressales > Taxaceae > Torreya > Torreya grandis. The sequence continues at coordinate 164,255 of JARHVA010003057.1, read as the reverse complement.
CTACAACTGCTGAAGTGGTTGTTGTAAAGCCCTAGAGCGAGCGGCTGGTAAATCGGGTAGGGTTGCATGTAGCTTTATATTGTTTTAAATCTTATATGTTAAATTGTTAGGTGACAGTTAATTCCTCAAATTTTGTATTGTTTTCATTCTTAGAAGTCACATTATCGATGATAGTTATTTCCTTAAGCCATTATGTCCTTGAGCGTTGTATTGTTTTAATTCAAAGACGTTAATTTATCGGTGATAGTTATTTCTCTCGAGCCACTCAATATTAGATCATCACCCATTAATTCCTCAAGCCACTCAATCCCCTAATGTTTTCAAAATATGTATAAATGCATTATAGCCTGAAAAGGGAAAGTAGACATCTCTTCTCAGAGATAAGCGTATGTTTTGTATCTACAATTTTTTTGATTTAACAAAACATCTCTTTTCAGAGATAAGCCTATATTTGTATTGCAGTTGTTAAGTAATACGACGTCTCTTCTCAGAGAATCCATTGTTATTGTGTTATTTCTATGTTATTGAAATATTCATCAACCAAAACTTTTGAGTTTTGGATCAATGTTTTAGGTGATTATCAACTCATTTTCCACCAAGTCAATGCTGATTATTATTGGTGGTCTATATTACACCCTAGCTAGAAATAGAAGTGTTCAGGTCCTACTTCAAAATCTAGCCCAACATAAGACTGACCCCAGATTGTGGGTATCCTATATTGGAGTCAGACCTCTAGGATTTTTAATAAGTTTAGCTCCTTTGATGCATAATTTTATCTCATTTCCACTACTATAACCTAATAATGACTAGGGAAAAGGGAGAGAGATAACAAGAAAGGGAAACTTAAGCTAACAATGGTGATTCAAATAAAAGATGGTTAATCCACTCCATTTGATATCCTATTAAAAACTAATAAGATAAGAAAAAGACTAGATCTAGGACTATTAGTATCTATCATGCATCAATATTTCATGCAGAGGTTCACCAAATGATCAAAAGCTAAAGGAAGTGATGGTGAGGTCTAATACAAGACACTAACCAATTAGTGTATCCACATGCGAGCCTTGATCAAAAGATATTTGAACACTAAATATGACCTACATAATAAGATAAACTAGTAACTAGGTGAGATTAAGACTTGACAAGGGAGATATTTATATCACATATGCAAATCAAACTGACATCTACACACTATACTAGAACAATGAAAAATGAAAATAGTCTTGTATTCATCTAAAGTGGTTACAAGCTCAATCTTGGTAAAGTCTAGTCATGCCCAAGAGAGGGAATAGACAGATATATTCTTTTGTTCAAAAGCCTCTATATATAGTATAAAGGAGAGAGAGAGATGAGAATAATTCATAGGAGAGTGGAGAAAGGGGCCTAATCATGTGGTGGTATCTCACTAATTGATTTATGCATATGTGCCTTCTTCTAATCAGCTAGCCTCTTCTTGCTCTAATAACCTTTGAGCTCCTTTCATTAGCTGAGAGATCCCATGAGAACACAAGGGTTTGTTTTTCATGATGATAAATTCTATTTTATTGGAATCAATGCCCTTAACTACCTATTCTCCACTTTGGGACCCTAATCCCACTGATTAAATCCTAAAATCTTACAACTAATAGATTCGTGCCATGATTGGTGATTAATACCTAATTTTTCATGGATGGAGTCACATCGATAGATGAGACCCTTTACATTAATCACATATCTTCTATATTTCCATGTTTAGATCATAGGTCCATTTAATAAGCAAAAAAGCAATCTAAGATAATTGGTTTTCCTATAGTCTTTACATTGATGTAGACCTATAGACTACATAGCCTCTTTCATGATATAAATAGGTCCAAATAGACCCACTTTGTCTCTTTAAGGACCAACAATCTACCATATGCATGGATCCTCTTTAATAATGGTACACCTAATCATAGAAATAACCCTACAAGCTATAAAATTTTGAACCAGAGGTCGGTATTAAGTCCCAATGGTGGTCCTTTATGTCATTAATCGTCTTGGCTACATCATTATGTCTTTTTCATGGTGTTCAATTGAGGTTTAATGGTAGCATGTATCCTTTGGAAATATTACCCTATTTTAACCATGGTCATGTGTTTGATCTCCAAGAAGTCCTTTAGCTTCTTGACCTTTAGTTTCATTGGTCATCAATACTAGCTTAGGCCAATCAAATTGTACCAAACTATCTTTGCTCTCATTAGTCCCATAGATCCATATTGTCAGATCTTGACTCTTTGACCTCCTACGCACCATAGATTTATTTGGTGTGAATGAATGTAGTCCATTGATTTAGATCCTCTGACTCCTTTAACATGTTAACTCAAGCTCACACCATTGGATCAAGATCCATGATTGAATGTAGACTATCAGATTTTCCTAGACCCATCATTTGAACCCCAATGGATATTTGATGTGTCTAAATTTGACATTTGCACACTTATCATTTAACATTCATGCAACCATCATTAACATTAACATGACCATAAATATTTTAGACATTAATAGATAATTTATAAGTTATATCTTGATGACTGCATGAACATCCCATTTTATAAGTCAATCTTCAAAGATTTATAACTTAAGATAGAAATCTCACAGAAGGATGAAATTTTCATGATATGATCTAGGTATAAAGATCCCCATGGCACTATAATCCTTTGGATCATGAGGCTTTCTAGCGTGCATTTATTAAATGCTTAAACAAGCTAGTCCATTTATTTTTGGAAGATGTTCTGGTGATGATCTAGTCCTTAAACTTGCCAAATTCATCCTTTGATCAATCTTTCAAAGTTTTGATGGATTCTTAAGATTTGTAAAATCTATTTCATGCCTATAAATGATTATGAACCTCATGAAGACATTCTTTGATCCCTCTATATGTATTGTTAATCCTAATTCAAACTTTTGGTCCACTCAATCCTTCAAACCTTGAAAAATATTTATATGCAGGAAACATTTGGCCAACATCTTTGGTGACTCACAGGGGTTACATGCCTATCTATGCAAGAGGACCAAGTTTATTTTTCTGTATCTAGTCCATTGGGCATGGATTCTCTACTCTAATTCAACATATTGACTTGGATCCAACACTAGATGTCAATCCTTTAGATAACCTCTTTTTGAGACAAACAAATGACCAAGAAAACAATAAAACAAGACAAAGTTCCCAAGGCACTTATTTAAGGAAAACTATCCTAGAATAAAATAGGGACAACAAACAAATGTGCTAAGACATCACATAGAGAATATTTTAAGAACTACCCTAATATATATATCTTAAAACTATGTGTACCTTTCTTCCTAGATCAAAAAGAAAGTTTGTTAACCGTCTTGCATCATGGGATGAGGGATTGAATGAGGCATGCATATACTTGACCCTTGGTTTTGATGCTTTCTTCTTCTTTATTACATTTATCAACTGCTTTAACATGATGTTTAATGAGAACCAAGTATCTCCAAATAGATCAATTATGTACATCTAGATAATATCATCTTTCTCATATGGATCCTCAACTGCAACCTTGAATAATGGTTCAATAAGGCATACCTCTTTGATTTACATAGTGGCTTCTATAAGATTGGAACCTTTTTTAGCTGCAATTTCTTCAAACTCATCAAGGAGCTCTACATAGTCCACCCAATCTTGGTCATTATCCTCCATGGGAAAATCTTTGTCCACCTTCTCAAGTACTTGATCCTCAACTTGACAAAAATCTTCATGCTCTTGAAATAGCTTCATTTGTAGCTGTTAATCATCTTTGTCTTTCTTGTCATATAGAACCACTCCTTCATGATAAGATATGGAGTCTTCTTCAAATTTTTCTTTCTTCAAGTCTTGGTAATATTCCTCATGGACAACTATAAAAGAGTCTCCAATATGTCTCTCCTCATTAAAATGGTTAAGTTTCCCTTGTTTTCACCAAGGGGAGTCCATATGGTGATCTCTTCCTTATAGTCACTTATGGCATCTTTTGTGTGATCAAAGAACTCATGAAAAACACCCTCAATTTATGTAATTATAGTGTCTTCATCTTGGACATTAGTAAAATCCTCATCATGTATTTGTTCCTACACTTGTATCTTAGTCCCTATCTTAGCTTTCCCTTGTAATTATTTTATCAACTCATCCTCTTTGGAATTATGAAAGACTAAAACATAATTGATCTTACCAAGTGGCATTCCAATAATGATCTCCTCTTTGGACTCTAAAAATCCATCATTATCAGTTATGATCTCAACATGGATTTCACTTCTTACCTCTTTAAGGAGTGGCATAAGATATTCTTGAGATGACTCTAAGGGAGATGAGATATATGTGACACCTCTTTGGTCCAACTACTTATCTTTGATAGTCATGTCCTCCTCCTTTTTCATATTTCTCTAGATGGATTTTCAAGAGTGAAAGGACTTAGATTCTTGAAGAGTGAAGGGAGGGGATTGAATGACTTTGGATTTTATTGACTACATGATTTGGTTCTAAGATGGAAAATATAGTGGTTCTTCTTTACCCTTCTAATTTTAGTTCTCTTCCTCTTTCTTTATCTTTAATTCCAACTCTTGAATTTAACTCACAATATTCTTTTAGAGTAGCTTCTCTTTAAGGTGGTCATTGGCTTCATGACAATAATGAATACAAGAATATTCCTAAGGAGGGATGAGAGAGGCTTATAGAGGTCTAGATCCTACTTTAACTTGGGCTCTCAATAATATATTTGCCTTACTTTTCCCATTTTTCTATGAATTCACCACTTGATTCCAAATTTGTAAATTAAAGGACCTCATAAGGGGTTCTTTAGGGAGGATGGAGTCTTGGATCTCAACAGCAGGTTGTTTCACAACAATCTCCTTTTTTTGATATCTTTCTTGGATAGATTTCTAAGAAGGAAAGGACTAAGAAACATATGAAGAACTTGGAATACTCAAATGGTTACTTGGAATGGTCTCTTAAGGAGGGATGGGTGGCACATAAAAAGGTTGAGGTGGTGTATATGAAGGGATATAATATTGGTGAGGTTGGACCTGCTACTCTTTAAGGCATTTTAGCTTATCCTCAATGCTTTGAATGTAACCACTTACATCCATCATCTCTTTTGTGAAACTTTTCCAATTGGCTCTCTCAAAAGGTACCCATATTTATTTGAATTTTTACAATGACTTTCTCACATGAAAAATTAGGTGAGTACGTACATCTTGGCCATAATAATTTTGTGAGAAAAATTCTAATCCATACTTATAAAGGCTCACTAAGGTTTGCCTAAGTGTTGGTATATATGGCTCATGATAGGGCTAGTAGGGAGTAATTTTATGATGCGTTTGTTATTCATATGGAGGATCAGGACAATATTCTTGCATGTATGACTTATATAGGTCCTCATATTGCTAGTGAAAATCATGAGGAAGGTAAGATCCATTCCCTTTATAATAAGGATCATTTGAAACTTGACAAGGATTCTCATAGATTTGATAGAAATCTCGGTAGGGAGGATAGGATTTATATGGATCATGAGGACCAAATTGGGGCTATTGATAAGGAGGTGGATAATAGGGATATTTACCATAGTTTTTCATGTTATACTCATATATTAAATGAGATGTAGGAGTTGACTAAAATTTTCAATGAGACATACCTTGTCTACTCATAACTAGAATCCTTGATTTAGAGTTGCCATTGGTGTTAACTACTTGCTTCCAAAAGTTGATTAGAGTAAAGACATATCAAAACATTTCAATTCTTTTGGACCTTGCACCACCAAGCATGATAGAACTCTTGGTAATCTATATTGCACCCTAGCTGGAAGTAGAAGTCTTCAAGTCCTACTTCATAATCTAGCCCAATATGGGACTGACCCCAATATGTGGGTATCCTATAATGAGGTTAGGCCTCTAGGATTTTTAATAAGACTATCTCCTCAAATGCATCATTTTAGCTCATTTACAATACTAAAACCTATTAATGACCATGGAAAATGGAGTGAGAGATAACATGAAAGGGAAACCCAATTGAAAAATGGTGTTGTAACTAAAATATGGTTGATCCACTCTATTTGAGCTCCTATTAAACACTAATGGGATAAGCAAAATACTTGATCCAAGACTCCAAGTATATTTCATGTATAGGTTCACCAAATGAACAAAATCTAAGGTAAGTAATGGAGAGGTCTAATACAAGACACTAACCATTCAATGTATCCATATGTGAGCCTTGATCAAAAGATATTTAAACACTAAATGTGACCTTCATAATAAGATGAACTAGTAACTAGGTGAGATCAGGGCTTGACAAGGGAGAGATTTCTACCACATATGCAAATCAAAATGACATGTACACACTATACCATAACAATGAAAATTTAAAAAAAAATTGTATTCATCTTAAGAGGTTGTAAGCTCAATCTTGGTAGAGTTTAGGCATGCCCAAGAGAGGGAATAGGGGGATTCATTTTTTGGCTCAAAAACCTCTATATATAGTAGAAAGGAGAGAGAGATGGGAAAAATGCATAAGAGAGTAGATAAAGGGGCATAGTCATGTGGTGGCACTACATTGACTATTTTCTATATATGTGCCTTCTTCCAGTTAGCTAGCCTTTTCTTGCTCCAATAACCTTTGAGTTCCTTTCATTCACAAAGAGATTGCATTAGAAGATAAGGGTTTATTCTGCATAATGAAAAATTCTATTTGAATGGAATCAATGCCTTTAATTACTTCTCCAACTACTTATTCTCCACCTTGGGACCCTAAGCCCACTTAACTTGTTCATGAGGATCAAATCTTCAAATCTTGAAACTGATAGAGCCATGTCATGAGTGGTAGTTAGTACTTACTTTATTGAGGATGGAACCATGACAATAGATGATACCTTTTGCATTAATCACATATCTAATATATTTTCATGTTTGGGTCATAGGTCCATTCTATAGGAATAAAACTAATCTAAGATTATTGGTTTTCTTATAGTCTTTAAGCTAATTTAGACCCATAAACTGCATAGCCTCTTTCTTGATCTAAATATGCCCAAATAGACCTAATTTTTCTCTACAAGGATCAAGAATCCACCATATGCATGGATCCTCTTTAATAATGATAGATAGTAATAAAAATAACCTTGTAAGATATAAATTTTTTAACCAAAGGTCCATATTAAGTCCTAATGGTAGTCCTTTATGTCATTGATCATCTTGGCCTGATCACTATGTCTTTTTCATGGTGCTTGATCAATATTCAATAAAAACATGTGGCCTTTGGAAAAATTTCCCTGGTTTAACATTGGTTATGTTTTTTTATCTCTAATAAGTCACTTAGATTCTTGACCTTTAATTTCATTGGTGATCGATACCAACTCGAGCCAATCAAATTGCACCAAACTATCTTTGCTCTCATTAGTCCCACAAATCCCTACTATTAGAACTTGACTCTCTAACCTAATATGCACCATAAATTTTTTTAGTGTGAATTAATGTGGTTAATTAATTTATATCCTCTAACTCCTTTGAAATGTTAACTCAATCTTGCACCATTAGATCAATATGCATGATTAAACATGGTCCATTGGATTTACCTAGACCCACCATTTGAACCCCAATGGGTATTTGCCATGTCTAAATTTTGATGTTTACATAGCCTTCAATTGAATTCCATATGACCATCATTAACATCTTCATGACCATCAATTTTTGGACACCAATAGATAAATGCTAAGTTTTACTTTGATGTTTGCATGAATGTCCCATTCTATAAATCAATCTTTGAATCTTTATAACTCGATCTAGAAATCTTTCATGGGCATGAAATTTTTAGGATATGATCTAGGCACAAATATCTCCATGCCACTACAATCCTTTGGCTCATGAGACTTTCTATGGTGAATTTATTAAATTTTCAAATAGGCTAGTCCATTCATTTTTAGAAGACATTTTGGTGATGGTCTGGTCTGTAAAGTTTCAAAATTCATCTTTTAATCAATATTTCAAAGTTATAATGGATTATTAAGATTTTTTTAACTTGATTCATGCATATGAATTCTTATGAACATCATGAGGACCTATTTGGATCCCTCCATGTGTAATGTTGATCCTGATTCAAACCTTTGATCCACTCAGTCCATCAAACCATGCAAAAGCTTTACATGTGGGCCAAATTTAGCCAATAATTACCAATGAAAAAGTTAGAACCTCATTTATTATCATAAAATTTAAAATAATCTCCCAAAATATTTTAATTCTTTCACCATCGATCCTATCCCTCGAGATCAAAATTCTACTATAGATTCCCTCACTTATTCAACATCTCTTTTTCATCTGTACCAAGTCTTACCAATCCCACTTTTCTTATCCAAATAAGAAAATATTTGTCTTACATTCAACCACATGATTCACTTATCTACCACATTGAGGTTATTTCCATTCACCAAATCCTATGGTACAAATACGTAATTAAATTTTTGGAACACCAAACACATCCTCCCAATTTCAACTCCCATAAAAGACTCGCATTCAGAAATAAGCTTTTAATTATGTATTTTGATATAATATCCTTTATTATCACAATTATTAAGGTACTTTGCATCATTTTATTATTCAAGATGAGGTTTCTCCTCTTCTTGAACAAGTACATGGGGGAATTCATAATGGACATTGTAGCAAACATGTTATAGCCCATAAATGTTTTTTTATGGGATACTTTTTTCCCAATCTTAAAAAGGATTCCATAAAATTTTATAAAAAGTGTACTCTTTTCCAACTTCATGGTGATTTAATTCATTCACCTCCATCTAATATTAAAATAGTATAATCTCCTTGGCTATTCTACATGTGGGGAATATATCTCATAGGCAAACTACATTGATCTCAAGATGGGCCTGTCTTTATAATCATAGCCATAGAATATTTTACCAAATGGGTTGAGGCTATGCCTCTTTTTAATGTCATTGGTACCACCATATCCAAATTTTTCCTTAATCAAATCATTTTTTTCTTTAGTGTCCCTCATACTATCATTTATAATAATGGTGGTAGTTTTAAAAATAAAGATGCCAAATAGATCTATGCTAAATTTAAAATTAATCATAAATTTTACACACCATATCATCCACAATGTAATGGCCAAGCCAAGGCTACCAACAAAATTCTTAATAAAATTATCCAAAATACAATTCATGAAACCTACACAGATTAACACCTTCATTTGTATTCTACTCTTTGGGCCTATCACACTAGCATACATATTGTCACTAGGGTAATGTCATTTTCTCTTGTATATGGTTTTGAGTTAGTCCTTTGATTAAAATTTGAGATTTACTCTCTTCTTATATATATTCATGGTATCATACCTGATGAAGAATTATGTAAATCTCACCTTTGTGCTCTTGATCTTCTAGATAAACACCATGTTTCTGATTTACAACATAATCACCAATATAAGGCCCATATTGCCAAACAACATAACAAAAAAGTTAAAGTTTGCATGTTTAATGTTGGTGATATTATCCTTAAATTATACTACACTCATGACAAAGAAGTTAAATGTGCCCAAAAATGGTGGGGCCCTTATTTAATCAAAGATATCCTTGGTCTAAGTATTCACTGCTTTGAAACCAATGAAGGTCATGTTTTCAAAGAGCCCACCAATGCATAATTCCTCAAGAAGTATTTTTCCTAATATTTCCATTATTTTTCATGTTTTCTATATGGTATATGATATTTTTAGGTTACTTACATAGGACTCACCCTCTGTAGTAGTTCTCTCTTTTTACAAACCTTAGTCCTTCCTTTTGGTCTTTTGGTTTCTCTTTTTCTCATTAGTTGCATTGTATAATCATGGATAGGACTTGGTCTTAATCATGATGTACTTTTATCCTCTTTATATTCATAGTTTTTACACACTTTTTTACACCCCTTGGGTTTTTTATTTGTGAGTTACAGTGTAAGACCATGGATAGGGCCTGACCTTCCTCAAAAATATCATCCTTTTCTTATCCCATCTTTTTTTCTAATAATTTTTTGGCACCCTTATGGGTTCCTCTTTTATGAGTTATAGCATAAGACCATGGATAAGACTTTTAATTCCTCATTAAATCTCCATCTTGTCATTCCTTTCCAAGAATATGTATAGCAATAGTTAAGATTTTTTTATCTTTGTTATCAGTTTTAGTTTTTGCTTCTTTTTATAGATGAAATTTGCATAAAAATCTATATTAGCATGTTTTCATACATTTGCCTCATTTTTATGATAAGGAATCACACTTTTATATCATTTTATCCCATTTTCACCCCTTCATTACATTTTTTGTGATTTGAAGTAATTCAAATTGTTTCATGTTTCATTACTCTTGATTTCATTTCCTTTCACTCCACATTAGATAAAACAAGGTCTAAGTCAAGATAGAAATTTTATTTCACTTTAATTTATGAGACTCTTAGATGCCATGCTCTCTAAATTTATCTCTCTTAGAAACCAAGTCCCATATCATTAAATGAAATTCATCTTTAACACTCATTTTTTAGTTTTCCAAATCCGTAACGAGGAGGAATAGAAAAATCCATCAAGAAAGATAAAATCCAAATCATTTGAAATAAAAGGAAATGATATATAAAAGGCAACATACAAATCTCAAAATTAAAAATAACACCAAAATACATGATTATAAGCACATCTCCTATCTCTAATTGAAGCTCAAACTCCACATTTGGCCTCAAAATAGATCCAAGGTCCATTGGGGTGCGATAGGCTAGTAGATTGAAACAAGATAATTCAATAAAATCTATAGTGTGACCTACTTTCTCACATAAGTAACCAATCTTAATAGTAGACTAATGGATCTGTAAGGGGTCTTTAAGAATGGGGAACATATTGTGCGAAGGTAGGTCCATTTTAATTTTCATGCATATGGCCTTCATGAGATGATCTACATACTTAATTTGTTTACCTAAGACTTGTGTGGCTAAGATAAGTTTTTCAAATTACTTAAGGTAGAAAGTCCTCATGTTTTGACAAAACTAATTTGAGTGTCTTGACTTCAATAAAGAGTTACTCTACCTTAGTTTTTTCTTCATTCTCCCCTCTGCCCATTTTATTTACCCCCTTCATAGGATTGTATGATTCTAAATATGTTTTCACTCTTCTACACTTCCTTCTTATTCACATCCTAAAAACATGTTAACATTAATTTATTTTAGTTTTATCAATCTTTAGAATAAAACAATATGCTTGAGTAACTATGTATTATTTTCTTTTCACCATGGCTCTACCTTTATAAACATGATTTGATTTATTTTACCATTTATTATTATTGTACCACCATTTTTATGGACACATAAGCCTATTTATACTTTCATGTACTTTTTCCATTATTTAATGAGGTTGGATTGTAACTTCTCACTCATAAATTTTGTTTTCCATTTTATGCACCCTTTTCCCACTAATGATTGAGTAAGGATTGGTACTGCTCACTCATGAATGTTATTTTACCATTTTTACTTGTCCATATTTGTTTAAGGATTATTACTAATTTTACATTGATATTATATTACCATCCTTTTTAACATGTATCCTTCGTTTGACTTTGTGAGTTTTCCTTTCTTAAGTTTTACCTATTTGAATTTTTCAATCTTTAGGTGCCTTAGATTTTTAGTTACCTGATTTAATCTAAATTTTGACTTGGTTATTTGGTTTGACATAACACTTGTCACCCCAACTTGCTAAATTTCCAAGTACATCCCATCCACATAACACTATTTATCTTGACTTTCTTGTGTTTATTTGTTTTTTTCTCATTATTTTTGTATTCTTGGGTTTATTAAAACTAGTATTCACACCTTCCACAATCAAAAATAAAAAAATAATAGATCATCATTAGCAATAAAGGTAATTCAAGGTACACACACATTTACTTTTTCAGTTATTTCCCTTTTAATCATTTAATTTCAATTATTTTTGCTTTAAAACACTACAATGTTTTTTAGCCTCAACATTGTGTGTTACTATGTTATTTTATCGAAGCACCATCCCCTATTGCACCTGAATGTCATGTGATGATATTTGAGTGGGTCATATGTATACACATAATATTTTCAAACTTTTATCAAATATTGATGCTTTCTATCTTGTAATAACCCATTGAGTCTCAATCTCTTTAAGTACATGCCCTAAGGGGTGCACTAAGAAAGGGGTGGATAGACCATTAGTGCTTTACAAGGTTGTTGTTCCTAATTTCAACTTACTACCAATCCAACCAACTCCTATAAACATTACCTTAAGCTATTATTCCTTTTTTATACACTCCTCTTGTTATTTTCCACCTTCTATACCCCTTTTCCTAATGTAAAACCCCTTTTGACAGTTTACATGACTAGGTCAATTGGTTAACCTTGTACTATTATTGGTGAAAATCATTTAGGGTCTAGGTTGGCTCTTGGCTAATCTAGCCCATGAACTAGTGAGTTTTTGTCAATAACGATACTAGTTCAACTTGGTAAACCCTATCAAACAAAACTTTTACAAGGGTTTAGGGTTAAATTTGCCTATATAAACACATTAATTTTTTTTTACTAAAGAGACATCAAGATTTATTATTCATTATTCATATTTATGATCTACTCTTTCACCATTCTACTTGAGGAATCTTAGTTTAGGGTTTCTACTTGGAAAATCTAGTCTTGTAGAGAAGTCTTAGATATGTTAGCCTTTCTTAGTGATCCTTAAAAACCACAATAACCTATTGTAAATAACTCTTAGCCAAGGGAGATGTTAATTCTTGATGATTTTGTCCTCAAAGTAAGTATCTCTAACTTGTATCCTCTTTTTAATAAATAAAAGTAACATAATTATTGGCTTTTGAATAATATTACTCTTCTTTTCCATGCATTAGGGTCTTACCTATACATAGCTTAATTTGGATTCTCTTATGCATGTTTAATTTTATTATTTACTAACCCCCATATTGTGCCATAAGCTTTTGTGACACTAGATTATAATTATTTTCTTTACTTGTTATTAGTATAGTGAATATGAAAACATAGGACTTAGTTAGGGTTACTGCATAGTTTTTCTTGATTGGAGACTTTGGAACCCTCCCTAGTGATCTTATTATGATAAGAGATACCCTAATTGAGTCTAGTAGATTTTCATATTGGTCATGCTACTGATTACATAATGTATCCTCAATCAAAAGTATAAGTAGAATCTATCTTTTTTGAGCTAGGACTGATTTTTGGATTTGATCCATTTCTAATTGCATACAAATGGGTTTGTTAGATATAGAGAAGGAGGATAGAATATCAATGGAAAGTATTCAAATTTTGGTGTAGGAAGATCAATCATAGAGATATATTCAAGGAATTAAAAATTCCTTAGATGATTCTAGAGGAGAGAATGTTTTAGAGATAGAAGCCTCTAGAGTCTTTTTAGATGTTTAATCATGATTACTAGGTGATTAGTCATGTGATTAGGATGTTATATATAATATATATTATTAAGAGAGGTTACTCATAGACTAAGTTAGGTAGGAGGAAATTTTAAATTTTAAACTATTAGATAAATGGGGTTAGATAGTGGATAATGGGGAATTAGGTTATATGATGTTATAAGGTTATTATGCAACATGAATTATGAAGAGGGGATATTAGTCTAAATGGATATAAGGGGAATAATAATATGAATTAGATAAAATAATTCAAGATATAATATTATTAAGTGAAATTAGTGGTAGAGGGAAGTGAGAAAATTTAGATGCATACACCAAGTATCTCAAAAATATGGTAAGGATTAACCTAAAGTGATTATAGTTTGGAATTATTTTTGTGCACCTTGTCCCATAGTAGGAATGGGTCTGATATTCAGAAGTATTTCACATTTACCTTATTATCAAATAATGTTTTAACTATGGATCAAAAATACAAGAGAGATTAGTCAATTTCTAGTGAATAAATCAAAAACAAATGAAAGACATAACTTCTGAAATCTAATCCCTAAGTTGAGCTATGATAACAAACATGAAATGTAATTTAAAAGGTAAAACAAAAATCTTACCTCTCTTGAAGATATACTTGAAAATTGGTTGATTTTAAGATCAGATTATGATCTATAAATCTTTGGCAATGTTCGGACCTTGTGGGAAGCATCTCTCCTTGTCCACCTTAATTGTTGTGAATTTGGCTTGATTTAGAAATTGATAGAAGACTAAAGCTTATAAGGATATTTTGGAATAATAGCCTTGAAAATATTGGATCTTACTAGAGGAATTTTGGCATAGTAAGATTATGATAGAGAAGCCTATCTAAATTGGAGGAAGAACCTCTAATTTATAGACTTTTGAAATGAATGTGAACCATCCATCTTGAGATGAGAATAAAAGATAACTTTTAATTCAAAATGGGAATCTTGAATTAAAAATTAGAGTAGAGAACATGTGGGACTCATAGATGAATATACAATTCAGTTAGGAGGAAGATATAATATAAAATTGGTAAGCAGAATTGAGTGGAAAATGAGGTTGTTTTTTAAAATTAGAAAGATGAGGAAGATAATATTATAAAATTCTAATGATGTGTGACAAGTAGAGCTTAGGGAATATTTAAAATTTATAAATGGAAATGGAGTGGAAGATGACCTCATGAGGTGAGGATAATTACATTTTGGGATTTATATAAATTATGAATATTTAAAATCTAAAAAAAATTATTAGGGAAGGATTAATTAATTTATTTGGATTAATTAACTTAATAAATATGTGAATAGTAAACCATGAATAGTGATAATAAATAAAATTAGAGAACAATAGGGATGATTAAAATCAACATAAAGTATTTGAAGTGTCTACATTTTCCCCCTATTTGAGAAATCATTACAAGACACAACTGAAGTAATGACTTTTCAAAGAATGAAAAAAATGTTAACACATTAGATGAAGAAATAATTAGTGACCCATGATGCCCCCTTGAGAATTCATGAAATATGTGGATGGGACCCCAAAAAAAAGAGGAATAAGAATGGTGAACTTAACTCATGGATAAGCTTAATCCAAATGAGCTAATGTTTTCATGATTTAATCATAATGGTTAATAACAATAGAGTAAAATTATCCCTAAGGTGGGGAGAAGTGGGAAGGATGCATCCCAAAACAAGTGGAACACTTTAATCAACCCCAAGCATGGTGAAATTTTTTGGGATTAGAATTAGAATAATTTTCTCCAATAGGTATAAATGAAGGTACATGGTCTTAAAGATGATGATATAGATTTAGAAATAGATTGCCTTAGTAGAGTGGATGTAATCGTTGATAGGTCCAAATGATTGGGCCCAATAGGGTGAATTTGATTGTTAAATGATGAAAATAATTAAATAATTTATTGGCACACATAGATCAAGGATTTAACCTATCACATAGATTAAAAAGAGAGGAGAAATGCAAATTCAGGTATAGTGGTATAATGACTTAAAAAAAAATAAGCCACAAAACACTATGTGCCTATGAATGGTCAAAGCGATAAGATAAATGATAATCATAAGAAAAATATAATGATTGAATAATGGTGTGATTGGAATGGAATAATTTTAATAAAATGATCATGATTGTTTGTATATGCTTAGATGTATCATGAGGAGCATATAAATTATCCATATGGTCTAGTTGATGGAGATGTAGTGAACAAAGAGATTTTTTGCTACAACATTACTGAGTAAACTCCCAAATCTAGATTTTTGATGTAGCACAAAAAAATATGTAGCATGATATAAAAATCCATGATGACCTATTTGTAATGTTCATAAGGACTGATCCCTGATCTAATAAACAATTTATAACAACACACTAATGATAAAAAAATCATGATGATAATCCTGACAAATGTTAATGGATTGACTCAAGTACAATTGTGTGATAGGAAGCACCATGATGATGACCCTATTAGCACAATAAAATGATTTAAGGCAATAATATAAAAATTAAATAAACAAACAAACACACACACACACACACAAAATTGAAAATATAATCAACAAAAAACATCTTATTGTTTAACCAAGTCCTAATCCATGTGTAAGGGCTCAATGATAATGATATATAGATGGGCCCCTTGAGTAAGGATATATGCATGGGAATGACACATTATAATAATGGTTAAAATAATTTTAATCAATCATGAGGATTCCTTAGTAGGGTAGATTTGGGAAAGACACATCCCAATAATGGTTTAGGACTTAAAAAGAGTGGATTAAGGACTGGATTTAGAGTAAGACAAATGTTTTAAAAAGATATATATATATATATATATATATATATATATATATATATATATATATATATATATATATATATATATATATATATATATATATATATATATATATATCTTATGGAGATTTTATTCCAATTGTTTTTTTTAGGATTTATAGAATATTTTAAATGTTTTTGGAATTTTGGCATCTCAACTCAATCGATAATTACAAGATGCATAATGTTGTAACTTGAAAAACAATGAGTCACTAAAGATGCTCTCCAAATAGTGAGAGCATTAAAATAAGGTGATTAAAATAACCTCAAAAATTGAGTGCTACCTACATAGTCCAAATGGACCTCAGGTCAATGTAGTTCAACCCATAGGGTTCAAACTATATATCAATAGATTAAAATAGATTACAAAAAGCTCAAGAGCCTAGGATAAGGAATGACTGAGCTTACCTCAAAAATTGAGTGTTGCCTACATATTCCAAATATACCTCAAGTCAATGTAGTTAAACCCATAGGGTCTAAACTATTAATAAATAATAGGGTGTCAAATAGGAATGTCACATGATAAAATAAATGGCATAATATTTGATAAAGATTGAATAATAATGGATGATAATGAGGGAAATGTCATGTGAGAGCCAAATGTGCCCCATCATCAAAGTATCATGTGAATATTAGGCCAAAAATGTTTCCAAAATAGGTCTTAATATACCTTCCACTTCCATAACAAGGTCAAAAAGGGAAGACTAATGGTCACAATAAGATGAGTTAGGTTGAATATGATTAAATGGCATAAATGGTTGGAAATGGTAATGGAATTTAATTGGTGAATAATGTAAATAGGTATGCCCCCAAGTGTCAAGGTACTTATAGACAATAATTATTTACACATGATGCTAAAAACTTAGTTTTCATCACGGTACTTGTCCAAGGTACCATCAACATGGTTTTCACCATTGGATGAATTATTTCTCTTTCTCTTTTGATTTTTTATTATTTTTTAAACATCTCAACTCAATGAAGGGTTACAAGATGTGTAATTTATGCCCTTTATTGTCTAACTAATACCTACTCAAAATAACTACTTTGTCTAAATCTTGTTGTTATTATGAATTCCATTGATGTCGTTGTGATCTTCATTAATTTTTTATTTTGCTTCTTTCAAACCTCTAAACAAGATGTATTTTTATCCCCTTTAAAAAGAGTGTTTCAAGGAAGGGTAAATAAGGGTAAGCATGGGATAAATGGCCTATAAAAAGGGGAGAGCATATGCACAAAAATGCTTCACAAGGCAATCAAAAAATAAGAAAAAATTGAAAAAAAAATTAAAGAACATGAAAATGAACATTTTTTTAAAAACCCAAATTGAAGTGTGGATCTATTTGAAATGCCCAAATTTAAATGTGAGATAAAATGATTTGTTTGAATCTAAACACCACTCTTTGTCCAAGGTCCTGCATCAAACCAATTAGTAGTTTTCTTTGTTTTTAGATGGCCTTTGGGAAAGAAAAACCTATAAAATCCAAATATTAAAAATCTTCCAAACACAAAATACCTACAAGTTAAGGTAGATATGTGAAAAATTAACTTGCAAGTTAGAAAACAACCAAATGAGATAAAATAAAATAAACAAATAAAAATAGATAGTTAGTAAAATCACCATATCTCACAAAATATAAACTAAAACATTACAAATTTTGGACAACATTGAGATAATTAATATCTGCATCCACTATAAAAATTATAGATTAAATCAATCTCTGATTATAATATATAGCCTTTTTAATAGTCATTTTTATTTTAAAAAAAGATAGTGATTAATTTAAGCATATCTCCTAAAATTATAATCAAAATGATACAAAATTTGGAGATCATTATGTTAACACAAATATAAATTGTCATACAAAATTTTAGATAAAATAATTAAACCAATTAGAAACTACATCTGTGTTACTATCCATTTTTTCATTTTTTTTTTAATTGGAGGAAAAGAGAAGAGAAAGATTGGAAGAAAAGGAAGACATGGGGTGTGCAGTCAAGTCCCACCAGGGATGCCATTATGTAGATAAGAAATACAGAAAATACTAGTTAATTATTAGTTAATAAATTAAAGACATAAATTCTCAAGTCTAGTCCCTAAGTTGAGCTATGATAATCAAACACGAAATGTAATTGGAAAGATAAAACAACAATATTACCTCCCTTGAAGATATGCTTGAAAATTGGTTTATGTTGAGCTCAGATTATGATCTAGAAGTATTTAGAAATGCTAGTTCTTTGTGGGAATCATATTTCCTTGTTCACCTTTATTGTTGTAACTTTGACTTGATTTGGTAATGATAGAAGATTGAAGTTTCTAAGGCTGCTTTGGCATAATAACCTTGCAAATATTGGATCTTACTATAGAAATTTTGTCATAATAATATTATGATAGAGAAGCCTATATAGATTGGAGGAAGAACCTCCAATTTATATATTTTTGAAATGAATGTGAACCATCCATATTGAGATGGGAATCAAGGGATGAGAAGAAAAGACAATTTTTGATTCAAAATGAGATTTTTGAATTAAAAAATTGTAGTGGAGAACATGTGGGACTCACAAATGAATATAAAATTCATTTGGAAGGAAGATATAATATAAAAGTGGCAAGTGTAATTGAGTGGAATATGAGTTGGATTATTAAATTAGAAATATGAGAAAGATAATATTGTAAAATTCTAATGATGGGGGAAATGTAGGGCCTATGGAATATTTAAAATTTGGAAAGGGAAATGGAGTGGAAGATGACCTCATGAGGTGAGGATAATTAGATTTATGGATTTATTGAAATTGTAAATATTCAAAATCCATGAAATTTTCTATTAAGGAAGGATTAGTTAATTAATTTAGATTAATTAACTTAATAAAGATATGAATAGTGATAATGAATAGTGATGATAAGAAGGCTAAATTAAACATGAAGTATCCAATTTTAAGTGTCTACGTTAACAATATCTTAATGCTTGCTAAAGTTTTGTAGGGATTACTCTCATCCATATTCAATTTGAAAAATGTCTAATAATATTAAGTTTGAATTCAAATTATTCTCCATGTACTCTTGTATGAACTTGTATGTAGGAAACTTGAGATTCACTAAGAATATGGGTTATAGAGCATACACCAATAGAAAAGGAAATTTTTTGAGAGCTAGCTTATACTTGGTATGATCATCCTAAAGTACATATTTCAATAATGAGTACCAGTCTCTTAGTCACTTTTATATAGAATTATTTATGATGTCTATCAAGTCATTATTGGTTGAATTAGCTAGGCCATTCCCTTGTAGGTAATAGTTTGATGAGAACCTTAAGATGATATCATTATCATAGGCCCACTTAGTGAATTCACCTAACTAAAATCAGAGACCATTGTCACAAACTAATGAAGTTTGGGTAAAAAATTACTTGGTTACATTCACCTTAAGGAATTTGATACCTTCCCTAGTAGTGATATTCTTGATCACTATAGACTTTATCCATATTTTTAAATAATTAGTGTCTATGAGTATGAACTTATGTTTTGATAATAAATTTAGGTTGATGAATCTAATGTAGTTACTAATGCTCTTACATCACATGAAGGAGGGGCATTGCTACATGAAATTCCATTTTGGTGAAGTGTTTGCACTTATGGTAGACACAAATATGGGTATGAACATCCTTGAAGATAGTGGGCCTACAGGATCTTGTGGGTTATTTCATTTCCTAAGGGGTGACTATTGCCTAATTTCTCATAAAAGTTGGGCATGACCTTTTTTTTTTCTCTTCTACTATTCATATAAGATATATATATATTCATAATTACTCTATCATAACACTCCTCTATTAATCATGTAATGGGATTCATTTAGCCTAAGAGTTATTTTCTATGTTTTGTTCAATCCTAAGGGAGGATTCATGTAAAGAAGATAATGGACAATTGGATCATACCAATCTTGGTGAACCACTTATAATTGGTCCAATTATACAAAAATAATACTTGGTTCCATTTTAGTGATCAAATGAGTGATACCTTGGCTTGTGCCAACTTGACTGGTTTTATTACTAGGTTATACTCATGCAACTTGGTCATCAATCAACCTCTACACTCTCCCAACTTATTCTATCCTAGAATGAGCTTTATGTTTAGGTTTGGGATGAAGACATGCACATTATTTCTAAGTATGTAATGTTGGAACTTATTCATAGCCTTTACTAAGGCATAGGAATGTTTGTCAAGGGTGGAGTACTCCTTTAAGTCTATACTCATAAAGGCTATTAGATTATCACCTTCATCTACTTTTTGAGTGAGTACTATGGTTATGGTGTGTTCTGAATCAAAGGGAAGAGGTAGATGTCATTCATGTAATCTAGACTTATCAATACTAATGCTTACATGATGGAATATCTAATGTATTACAAGGATTTCCTAGTGTTATGAATTATTTTCACTTTAGACTCTTATTCAACATTACATTCAATGATTTAATAATTTAAGTGAAACTAGATATAAACTTACACACAAAGCTAATATTGCCAAATAGTGAATTTAGTACCATTTTTCTAATAAGAAGAGGTATTTTAGAATTTACATTAGCATGCTTAAGTTAAGTATAAATACCTTCCTTGGTGATAACCTGATCAAGGAGCTTACCTTCCATGATACCAAAGACACTCTTCTTTTGGTTGAGGGAGATACCATACCTTCTACACCTTTAAGATATATTATTTAAATGGAGGATATGATCAGATCTATGCTTTGATAAAATAGTAAAGTCATCTATATAATTAATTACACATTTACCTAATAGTCATTCAAAGGTAAAGTTCATGTCTCTCTAAAAATTGGCTCTTGAATTGATAAGACTAAATGGCATTCATTTATAAGTGAATGTGCCCCACTTTGTTGTGAATGCAATATTTATTCTATCTTTTAGGTTTATTAAAAATTGATTGTATTCCAAGAATATATCCATAAAGAACATCATCTAAGAACTTATTATCATTTTTATTACCTCATATAGGGAGGGTAAAGGGTATTATCTTTATCAAAGTCCATGTTTAGATTTTTGAAATCAAAATACAATCAAATTGCTCCATTATTTTTATAAGTAGCCACTAGTTTGGTGACCCATGTAGAGTGGCAGATTGGGAAAATGGTCCCAAATTAGAGGAACTTATAAAATTTTATGGATAAGGGGCTCTAGAATTGGGTTCATAGGCCACTGCTTCTATCTGAATGGTTTCTAGTTTTGTTTGAGTGGGATGGTGTGCATGATTATAATTGGGTTAAAGACTTTAAGGGCTCCATATGCCCAGTCAATGATATCTTTTTAGCATATCAATAATATTTTGAGTTATTATATTTTAGTGGGAGTGAAATCTAGGCCAATATTTATGTCTCAAGGTTAGTTAGATGATACCAAATTGATATTCCTTAAATGATAGTTTAAGAATATTGGTCTCTATGGTGTATATGTATATCTATCAAGGTAAAATATTCTCTCTTGTGAGATCGTACATTTAGGCACTAATTTTATTTTAGTTTTATAATGAAATATTTATCATAATCCTCTTCTCCATAATAATTCCTATTCAACTCACCTATAACCTGAGCAGCAAATACCCCTAAACTATTGAGGAAATATAATATATTGTAGTCACCTTCAAATATTTGGATTTTTTTCATATTTTTTTAGGATGATGGGCACAAGACAATCTCCACTAAGAAACTATGTATACTTAAGTCATATAAGGGTGTTAGATTCATAGTGGAACTTTCTAGTGAATAGACAACCTAGTTCTATTCTCTAGGAATAGGAATGATGTTGAATACATCAAACGTATCTATCAAGTCCCATGCCCTATGTTTATATTTTGTTTAGTAAGACAACTTACATTAAAACTTAATTTTAATCTAATTGACTACTAATTTATAATTTTCAAATGCATTTATCTCTTTGGAATTGTGTTTTAGGGTAAAATGCACCTAAGATCAAGGCTTCATACATAGTGAGGTTATTCATGCATGGGAACTATAACCTATAGGAGGTTGAGTGTCATTTTACCTATGGGTTAATCAATAGGATCCCATCACCAAAAAATTGTTTAGAATGGGACCCATAAAATTTTAGGGACCATAACCTTGATGATTGAGAATTCTTGTTGGATTTACCTTTTTATTTCTATAGACATGGTATAAATGCCTATGTTAGATGATAATATGTTTATTTTCTCATTGATTGCATTATTTTTTATGATCATCTGTTTCATCCTAGTTTCTTTATGTACACATATTTTATTGGGCATGCCTCTCTAAGATAAACACATATGGGATAATTTTATATATTAATATACTTATTTAGAGTTTTAGACCAGTCTCAGCTAAGCAACATCTCGTAAGCTTATAGGATTTACACCATATAAATGCTTATAAATTATTGTAATTTGGTTCTAGATCACTAATATGTGGATATTTAAGATCTTCCCTACCACCTTGACCTAAAACTTGTCAATTTGATACATTATATTATTTGATTTAATTGGCATTAGCTCCAATCCTTGACAAATTTTAGTAGGCATGACATTCATCGAGGCTCCCAACTCAACTAGATAATTATGAAGGATCTTTTCAAGCAACCTAAAAATCAAGACGAAAGGTATTACCTTGACCTTATTCTTATATATGAGCATGTTAGTGTGCACATGCTGAGGTTTAGGATGAGATTGTTTTTCTGTTAGGTACTTTAAGAGGTCTATTTGCTTAGTGATCTAGGAAATCTCATACAACATGATGTTTTACTTGACCATATTCATGTCTTCTACTATGTTATACCCATTCTTATTAGGAGTGAGTTGGAACTATTTATTAGGCTTGGGTTTGTTGTTTTTTATAGGGGGATCATTTCAGGATCTAGGATTAGGAAGGTTTATACAATTATTAAGAGGAGTGGACATGGTAAATAAATATTGTTATGTCTAATTCCTAAGAGCATAGTTTCTCCATTAAAACTAATATAAAATATGTACCTCATTGGTGATCACTTCTAGTTCATTAACCTCTTGGTTAGGGAACTCTAAGGTATATAATACCATAACAGTGCTCAGGGATATTGAAGTTCTAGGGGCATCAATTTTACTAGTAATATTAGGATCGTTTAGGACCACCTGTATTCTTCCATTTCATTTTGAAATATTTTAAATGCATTACAAAACTCAATACAATCTAGTTTCCCATGTTGGGTTATGTTATTCACATGGCACCAATATGACAAGGCAAAATTATAGATGTTAATTTTAGTAAGTTTATTAGGCAAGGGCTTTGATTGGCTATTAGAATAGTTTTAAAGGTGATTATATGTATGGTAGGTGAAGTTTTTGTTTGAATTTTTACCAACATTATTTGCAACTTGCCTTTGGAGGCCTAAGAAGTCATTATTAAGCTTTTGTACCATGTGTTGTATAACATCCAATTTTTTCTTAGTATATTCTTAAGGTACACTTTAGACATTGTTCAAATTTGAAATTAGTGCTTGATTATGGGATTGAGGTGCTACTTCACTGAAAATTGAAATAAGGAAATCTAGGGGCTGATTAGTGTAGAATTTCTTAAAGGGATCTAGTTTGTCATGGGTACCAGTTGTGGCATCAACACATTTTAGATAATACAAAAGAGGGGGTTAAAGGTAGGAATATTTGGAAAAATATTTGAGATGGTTGGTGCCATTTTGACTTGAGGGTTTAGTTTTTTGTCTAATTTTATGGCCTTAGCATATGTTAGTAGAAAATACATAATGAGAGGATCTCTATGTAAAAACATAGTAGTTCATGGATCTAGGGCATTCTTATACATTTATAGAGATAGATGGGCATCATATCTATATAATGCATTGAACCTACTATATATATTTTGTAATCTATCATTTAATGGCCTAATAGAGTTGTTGGCTTCCCTTTTAATGCTATAAAATTATTGGTATATGATGTTAGGATCAATTACTTTCCTGAATTGGGCCAAGAAGGTGTTGATAAACTCTTCACATTCTAGGATGGTATTTTTAGCGAGGTTTAAACACCAATAATAGGCATCACCCATCAAGTTGAAAGGAAAGAGTCTATAGATAACATATTCACGTTCAACATTTAAAACCCTGTGAGTAGTTTTGTATGAGATCACATGATTCTCAATTTTGCATTCTGCATCAGGTGTGAATCAAGGGATATATTTTATGGGTTCCTAGGTAAATCATGAATAGCTATGGGGACATTAATGGTAGACCCAACTAACCATGCCATGGGGGAAGCCATAGTTAAGGGTCTATTAAGGGTAGACTGAGAGGATGAGTTATTTTGGATAACTAAAGGTCTTGGTCTTCCTCTAGTAGATATATATCTCTTATAGATTTTCAAGGGTGGGATTATTAATCACCTAGACCAAGATTTAGTGATCTATACATTAGGATCTAAGTTGTTCTTAGGTTAACTAGTAGATCAAATCTTCATTAGTTAGTGATAAAGGGGGCCTCCTTTTAGCACCATATTTGTTTTAGTCTAAAAACTCATTATCCCAAATAAACCTATATGCTTAGCTGAACTAAGTGATCCCAAGGAACATTTGGGTTAATTTCATCATCTTGTTTTAGGATTACTATTAAGAAAATTTTAGGAACGAGTTATAGGTATTTATCTCCATTAAATAGTCTTTTTGGGTGGATGTCAAAGAGATGCAACAATATCATTGATGGTCTAATTCCTATTTTATCACTTAACATAAATATTCTTCTTAAATAGCTAAACCAGTTTTAACTAATTTACCACCTAAGCCCTACTTTGCTTCACTTTAAAATTTATAAATAAATGGAAAATGATCATTTGATAATAAAAAAACATCAAAAGAGGACGGTAAGGTGAAAATAAAACTTGTTGGGTGAATATTTTGTCACCAGCTAACTGAGGGCAAAATAGGTGCTTCAATCACAGCATAGGGAGATTGATCGACCAAAACGTGCAGGTTTACCACATCAAAATGGGACAAATCTCTCCTCTCATCAAGGGGAGGTTCCCTATAACTATGATACATATACATATACATATACGTATGTATATACATACATACATACATACATACATACATATATATATACATATATATATATATATATATATATATATATATATGCTGACAATACACTCAGGGGTAGGATAACACCATCCATCTCTCTTTTTTCAAAGATGATGTTCACTGACAAAGGAGGAATCTTAGGTAATTGCTGAAGGTAATTCTCTTCTTTCAGAAGTAATATTTAGTCAACAGCCATATTCCTTCCTGGTAGTAAAATTAACTGGAGAAACCCATGAAAGCATAAAGTCTTTCATTGCTTCCCTCACTGAAACAGGGCGTAGTCAAATCTCTCCTCTCATTAAGGGGAGGTTCCCTATAACTATATATATATATATATATATATATATATATATATATATATATATATATATATATATATATATATATATGTATGTATGTATGTATGTATGTATGTATGTATGTATGTATGTACATACATGCATACATACATACATACATACATACATACATATATATATATATATATATATATATATATATATATATATATGCTGAAAATACACTCAGGGGTAGGATAACACCATCCATCTCTCTTTTTTCATAGAAGATGTTCACTAACAAAGGAGAAATCCTAGGTAATTGCTGAAGGTACTTCTCTTCTTTTAGATTATGAAGGATAATGGGGGCCCAAAGTCTTCCCAAGATCCTTTACAAAAAAATAGAAAACACATACTAAAAACAATTGTAGCAACACAAAGTTTCCCACAGTTGGCTTTTGGACACCTTTCAGATTACTTCCACTAGTTTTGCTTATTTAATTAAATGGAAAAGATTGTATTTATGAAATAAAACATAAGAAAAATCCCCTAAACAATAAAGCTATCTCAATGTAAAGTTTGAAATGTCACTTGCTTTCTCATTCAAATAAAGAAATATGATTAACAATCTGAGCTCAAAGTCTCAAGGAATGCCTTTCAATTTAGGTAGAGTTTTGCTTCTATAATAAAGAGATCTCTTTTGCATAAAATAAGAGATTACAATATATAGCACTCTAATAAAGACTTGGGTGCTTTGTTTCATGGAATGGACCATGCTGCATTCAATGCCTTGAATGCATTTTTAGTTCTGTGAAGGGGTCATGCTAGGATAGGGCATCGGCCTTAACTATGACATGTCAATTCATCTCAAATGTCTCCTTTTGAAGTATGGGCTACCTGGTCCTCTTCCTGATATGTGCACAACTATCCATTTTACCTTTACTCGATGGAGAAAAATAGGCTGCATCCTTGAGTGTCTACGCTCTGATGTCTACTTGGTGGACTATTTCACCTATAGAAATAACTCTCCTAGAGATATTTTTGGATTTCCTATAGTTTTTATCTCTTTTCTTATTGCATTTTGTCTCTTCCTTGTGATCTAAGCTCTTAGGCTATCTCTTCCCTTTCAACTGGATTTTTTGGTAGAGACATACATACACACACACACACATATGTATACATACATACATACATACATACATACATACATACATACATACATACATACATACATATATATATATATATATATATATATATATATGCTAAAAATACACTCAGGGGTAGGATAACACCATCCATCTCTCTTTTTTCAGAGATGATATTCACTGACAAAGGAGAAATCCTAGGTAATTGTTGAAGGTACTTCTCTTCTTTCAGAATTAATATTTAGTCAATAGCCAGATTCCTTCCTGGTAGTAAAATTAACTAGAGAAACCCATGAAAACACAAAGTCTTTCATTGCTTCCTTCACTGAAACAGGGCATAGTAACACAATAGAATGAAGTGTATCACAAAGTCTCCACCTTGACTACCAAAGAGTAAAAGATTATGAAGGATAATGGGGGCCCAAAGTCTTCCCAAGATCCTTTACACAAAAATAGAAAATACATACTAAAGACAATTGTAGCAGCATAAAGTTTCCCACAGTTGGCTTCTGGACACCTTTCAGATTACTTCCACTAGTTCTGCTTATTTAATTAAATGGAAAAAATGGTATTTATGAAATAGAACATAAGAAAAATCGCCTAAACAATAAAGCTATCTCAATGCAAAGTTTGAAAGGTCACTTTCTTTCTCATTCAAATAAAGAAATATGATTAACAATCTGAGCTCAAAGTCTCAAGGAATGCCTTTCAATTTAGGCAGAGTTTTGCTTCTATAATAAAGAGATATCTTTTGCATAAAATAAGAGATTACAATATATAGCACTCTAATAAATACTTGGATGCTTTGTTTCATGGAATGGCCCATGCTGCATTCAATGCCTTGAATGCATTTTTAGTTCTATGAAGGGGCCATGCTAGGACAGGGCATCAGCCTTAATTGTGACATGTGAATTCATCTCAAATGTCTCCTTTCAAATTATGGGCTGCCTGGTCCTCTTCTTGATATGTGTACAACTGTCCATTTTGCCTTTACTCGATGGAGAAAAATAAGTCGCATCCTTGAGTGTCTACACTCTAATGTCTACTTGGTGGACTATTTCACCTACTACAAATAACTCTCGTGTAGATATTTTTGGATTTCTTATAGTTTCTCTCTCTTTTCTTATTGCATTTTTTCTATTCCTTGTGATCTGAGCTCTTGGGCTATCTCTTCCCTTTCAGCTAGCTTTTTTGGCTCCTTCTTTGGCCAGTCGTTGAGTTTGTTCTTTAGGTTCTATGCCATATTTAAAAATAAATGGGCATTTTATTAACTTGAATTTGATGTCCACAGGGACATCATTGGTCACTTGGTTGCTTGAACCATGTTGAACCTCAAACCTTTGAACCATGAGAGTGCATCGGTTCAATGTTTCAATTGTTTGAGCAGTCCTATCAAATCCTTAGTTCAATCAGTTGAACCACCTCTTCGAACTTGTCTCTAGAATATTACACTTCCTTCCTCAACTCGAAGCTTCCTTTTGAATTTTTAAATTTCTTGAACCTTTAAACCTTTGAAATTTGAACCATTTTGGTTTAAGGTTTAATGGTTCATTCTCTTTATTTAAATCTTTTGGTCCTTTGAACTTTCTAGATCCTTTTCATTTTTGTTGAACTCATTAAACCTTTGAACTCTTTTGGTTCAAGGTTCAATGGTTCAATAGTTCATTCTTTTATCTTTGAATCATTTGTTTTTCTAAGTCTCTCAAACTTTATTGAACTCATTTAATCTTTAAACTTTGAACTCTTTTAGTTCAACGATTCAACAGTTCAATCTTTTTTCTTCGAAGTCTTCTTTTCTTTAAGTCCATTGAACTTATTAAAATTTTGAACTTGCCAAAGTCTTCAAACTTGTTGAACTCTTCAAAGTGATTGAACTTCTTTGAACTCGTTGAGCGCTTAACTCTTTTTGAACCTTTGAACTCGTTGAATCTTTGAACCTTTGGAGGCGGGGTTCAATGGTTCATTCCATTTGTTTGAAGCCTGCCAATGGGCCTTTTGGTTGAACCTCAATGTTGAACCAACCTTGAAATGCCTAAGTGTTCAAAGGAATACTTGCTTCTTTGTGAAAGCCCACCGATTGAACCTGTGGAACCCGTTGAACCTATGAGTCCCTTAGCTGAAAAAGCTTGAATAATTGAAGAACTTGGATGCTCAGGACATTTTTGAAAAAGGAAAGGGAGAATTTTGGCTTGTAAGGCCAGAATATTTGATATGTTATCCCCAAAAACAAGTGACATATTTTGGGAACAATAGCTGGCTCCAGTTGGGGAACTTTCATCGATTGTAAAAATAATCGAAAGGAGTAAAATCCAGAATCTCTAGTGCCTTTAAGTATGCCATTGGGCTTCGGAGTCATGCTACCCAAAAAAAAAGGTGCCAAAAATAAATGAAAATGAAAAACACCAAACATAACTAAAGACTATACAAATATACATATGTACAACTGGACTTATTTGATACTTCAAGAATTGATGTGCTTTAGATGCTACCCACTGTGAGGTAGAGAAAATGTCATTGTCTTGATATATCAGCAAGAAACCATTTTCTCCCCAGAAGTGATGATTAGCAAATGGACCTCTTCACCAAGAATCAAATTTTCTATGCATTCCTTTTGGTTCTCTCTTCTTTTCCGATAGCAAATTTGATTTTTAGTTTGAAAATCATGGATCTTTGTTCTCTTGTAGAAGAGTTTCTTCTCTTGATTTTAATGTACAATAGTATGGTCCATTACCATAATTCACTAATCTTTTATTTCAATTAGGCTCATAATTTTATGGTCCCCATTCAACACCTACCAATGGTTGGCACTATTAGGCACACTTGGTTAAAAGACCAGCTTGATAGTGTACTTGTGATCTTTGAAATCTTGGTGAGGAACTAAGAGGGTCACAAAGACAGCTAATGAATCTGCATGGCTATGAAGCTCTCTAGGCACTACAAATATATTTAAAGCATCAAAACTTTCAATACATTCCCATATTAGATTATGGTAATGGTGCAATCTTTTGTTCTTGGTTTGACACAGGTTCCTCACCTGATAAACCATCAGTTCAACATCTCCTTTGGCATGGAGTTTGAGACCTTTGTCTTGAGCAGCCTTCAACCCAAGGAATAGTAATTCATACTCAGTAGTGTTGTTGGTGTTGCTAAACTACAACTTGTATGAAGAAGGAAAAATATCTCCTTGAGGAGATATTAAAACAATCCCAGCTCTAGGACCAGTAGAAGAATAACTACCATCAAATTCCAGAATCTAGACATTATCAAAAACTAATATTTTTTTAGATTCCTCTTGGTTAGGGAGGGAGGATTATTTTGAATCTAAACTTTTCTCTACCAATTCTCCTATTATCCTATCTAAAGTTTTTGGATTGTCACCTACAAGAATTTCATCAAATGAAATAGGGACATCCTTTATAGATAGGAAAAAGTTACCCATTCCTGAAGACTCAAACAAAATTTGAGCTTCAAGGGTCGATGTTTGATTGATAATATACTTTGCCTCCTTCTCAAGAAGTAGCCTCTATATAATTCCTTTGACAGGGATCCTTGCCTTAAACAAGTCCATGCTCAATTCTCCTCCAACATCCTTGCAAAAAAATTGACCAAGAAGGATGTTGTAGGAGGCTGGGACGTTAGCCACCAGGACTGTCATCTTAATTCTATTTTTTGGAAAGGTCACAAATGCAAACTGGGCATCCTTGATTTGTCTTAAAAGTGGCACTTATTTTTTTCATGGAGAAACACCTCCCAAAAGTTTTAGTCAAAGTGAGGTTGAGAGAGTCTGCTACCTTGGCAGGCATGACATTGTCTAAATCTCTAGAATTAATGACACAATTACTCAGCTTGTGACCATTTATCAATAGGGAAACATAGAAAGGCTCTATTCTTCTAGGGGTAGTAGGAGGAGTAATGACAAGATTATTTGGGATGGACATGTTCCTTGGGGGATCATGAGTTACCTTCTTAACATCTTGTCCTGCAGAGATGGCTTTATTCTTCACACACTCAACCAACCTGTCCAACTACTCAGGGTTGGCTTGTAAATATTTAAACTTAGTCATATGAATTTTGGTCTTCTTAACATGGTCAAGAATATCAAATGACTGAAATGAATTGGGATAGGAAGGAAGTTTATCCTTCTAGTTTTCAGGAGGGGTGGTACTGGTCTCCGAATTTGAAGTAGAAGATGAAGGAAAACTTGATGTACTTACCTTTTTAGCGATCACCAGGTCCTTTGATTGAAAGGTAGAGTGGTTCCCTACTTAGCAATTGAAAATTTTGGTTGAGATCGGTCCTCTATTTTTTCCTTATTAGCTTGCTGGGTTGACTAGTTTTGGGACTAGGTGAATACAATGTATGATCCATCAAATGCTTCACCTTTACATCTAGGTTCATCCTGGTAATTTAGGAAACCAATGTTGGAGTCTCCAGTTGATTCATCTTGTTATTCCACAAAGAGATTAGTGCCATCTTCCTAGTTCAACTCAGATTGTAAAGAAAAATTTGATTCTATTTCAAGGTATCCAACTACTAAGTTGGCTAGAGCTACTTCAATAGCAAGTTTCCCCTGATGGGGAGGAACATGATCTAGCTACCCTTGATTCTTGGTAGCATTGCCTTGGTATGACTAATTGGGTAATGTCCTCCTTGGTATATCTCAATATGAAGGAGGAGCAGACATCCCTTATGCCATTTGCTTTTTAAGAGCTAGTAACTCATTTTCTAGCTTTTACACCATGGGATTAGTGGTGCCTATAGATGGATATTCAGAGGATGAAGAAGATTTACCTCTGTTAGGATCTCTCCTTATCTTTTTCGCCAAGATGATATCATCTTCCACCTTAGTAGCCAAATCCTACACTATAGCAAGGTCTATGTGGTTAGCACATCTCAGTAAAAAACTCACTTTAGGCAGCTAAGAGTTCATGAAGAAGAATTTGAGATTCTTAGCTATTGGTTGAGTAATTATAGGAATCGTATTCCTCATCTTGTCAAACTTGGCTATGAAATCTCTCATTGGTTCATGAGGCTCCTTCTTCATTTGTGTGAGCTAAGCTAGTAGGGCATCTGTATCTTCTATAGGCTTGAACCTAGCTTTAAATTTGGCTTTGAGAGTGTTCTAGTCAGTCATTGATCGAGCTTGCAGATGGTAGAACCAGTCTGTAGTAGCACCTTGTAATGTCTCTATGAAGAGCCTGACTGCTACATCTTCATACTCCACACCTATCACACCATAAGCTATGCTGAAGGCTGCAATATGTTCATTAGGATGAACTCTCCCATCACCAAAGAATTTTGGTAAATTCTTCCTTGAATTGCATGGTAGCTCATGTATGGGTAGAGTTAGATTGAGTGGACCAAAAGAGTTACCCCAGGGGCCTCAAGCTACGATTGTATGACTATAGAAAGGGGGGATAACAAATATTGGTGGGGTATGTATGAGCAAAGATCTACTAGCAGAGGAAAAAGAAGCTTTGCCTTGTATTGGTGACATGGTGTTGGTAGGAGGAAGACTCCTAGTTCATTAAAGGTGAGGTTGTGGAAGAAATAAATCAAAATTACTCTATTTCACCAACTCAAAAATAGGGTCAACAACACCTTGAGATTTTTGGCTTCTTGTATAACATGGAGCTGCCAAGTTTTAGAACTAAATTGGATAAGGATAGGGAATACTTCAATTTGAAGCTTGAGGCTTCAAACTACACAAAATAATCCCCAACAGAGTCACCAAAAAACTATTGGTGTGGAGCTGGCAGAGTAGACAATAACAATGAAACATTTGATCCCTAGAATCTCTAGTTTCACAGCTCAAAGTATATAGTGGAAATGGATAAGGCTATAATTATAATGGATAATATATAGGTGATACTTCAATCTGAAGCTTGAGGCTTAAAATTATGCAAAATTGTTATCTCCCCAATGGAGTCGCCAAAAAACTATTGGCATGGAGCTGGCAGAGTAGACAATAGCAATGAAACATTTGATCCAAAAAATATCTGGTTTTGCAAATTAGGGTATATAATAGAAATGGATAAGGATATCAAGATGGAAAAGAATTAGAATAACTCATTTTTTCCCCAACAGAGTCACCAAAAATTATTGGGGTGAATATTTTGTCACCAGCTAACTGAGGGCAAAATAGGTGTTTCAACCACAGCATAGGGAGATTGATCAGCCAAAATGTGCAGGTTTACCACATCAAAATGGGACAAATCTCTCCTCTCATCAAGGAGAAGTTCCCTATAACTATGATATATATATATATATATATATATATATATATATATATATATATATGCTGAAAATACACTCAGGGGTAGGATAACACCATCCATCTCTCTTTTTTTAGAGATGATGTTCACTGACAAAGAAGAAATCCTAGGTAATTACTGAAGGTACTTCTCTTCTTTCAAAATTAATATTCAGTCAATAGCTAGATTCCTTCTTGGTAGTAAAATTAACTTGAGCAACTTATGAAAGCATAAAGTCTTTTGTTGTTTCCCTCACTGAAATAAGGCGTAGTAACATAGTAGAATGAAGTGTAGCACAAAGTCTCCACCTCAACTACCAAAGAGTAAAATATTATGAAGTATAATGGGAGCACAAAGTCTTCCCAATATCCTTTACATAGAAATAGAAAACACACACTAAAGACAATTGTAGCAGCACAAGTCTCTCACAGTTGGCTTCAGGACACCTTTCAGATTACTTCCACTAAGTCTGCTTATTTAATTAAATGGACAAGATGGTATTCAATAAATAGAACATAAGAACAATCCCCTAAACAACACAAGATATCTTAGCACAAATTTTGAAAGGTCACTTGCTTTCTCATTCAAATAAAGAAATATGATTAACAATCTGAGCTCAAAGTCTCAGGAAATGCCTTTCAATTTAGGAAAAGTTTTGCTTATATAACAAATAGATCTCTTTTGCATAAAATAAGAGATTACAATATATAACACTCCAAGAAAGACTAGGGCAATTTGGTTTCATGGAATGGTCCATGCTACATTCAATTCCTTGAATGCATTTTTAGTTCTGTGAAGGGGCCATGCTGGGATAGGGCATCAGCCTTAACTGTGGCATGTCAATTCATCTCAAATGTCTCCTTTAAAAGTATGGGCCACCTGGTCCTCTTCCTGATATGTGCATAGCTATCCATTTCACCTTTACTCAATGGAGAAAAATAGGCCGCGTCCTTGAGTGTCTGCGCTCTGATGTCTACTTGGTGGACTATTTCACCTATTGGAAATAACTCTCCTATAGATATTTCTAGATTTCCTATAGTTATTCTCTCTTTCCTTAACATATTTTGTCTCTTCCTTGTGATCTGAGCTCTCAGGCTATCTCTTGCCTTTCAGTTGGCTTTTTCAGCTTCTTCTTTGGTCGGTCACTGAGTTTGTTCTTTAGGTTTTGCACCATATTTTAAAATAAATGAGCATTTTATTACCTTAAATTTGATGTCTGTGGGGACATCATTGGTTACTTGGTCACTTGAACCATGTTGAACCTCAAACCTTTGAACTGCAAGAGTGCATCAGTTCAATGCTTCAACAGTTCGGGTAGTCCTATTGGCTCTTTGGTTCAATCGATTGAACCATCTCTTCGAACTTGTCTCTAGAATCTTCCACTTCCTTCCTTCACTCAAACCTTCCTTTTGAATTTTGAAATTCCTTGAACCTTTTAACCTTTAAACTTTGAACCATTTTGGTTTAAGGTTCAAGGTTCATTCTCTTTCTTTGAATCTTTTGGTCCTTCAAACTTTCTAGATCCTTTTCTTTTTTGTTGAACTCATTGAACCTTTGAAATCTTTTGGTTCAAGGTTCAATGGTTCAATGGTTCATTCTTTGCTCTTTGAATCCTTTGTTCTTCTATGTCTCTCAAACTTTATTGAACTCATCGAACCTTTGAATTTTGAACTCTTTTGGTTCAAGGTTCAATGGTTCAACAATTTAATCTTTCTTCTTCAAAGTCTTCTTTTCTTTAAGTCCATTAAACTTATTGAACTTTTGAACTTGTCGAAGTCTTCAAACTTCTTTAACTCTTCAAAGTAGTTGAACTTCTTTGAACTCGTTGAGCACTTAACTCTTTTTAAACCTTTAAACCCATTGAATCTTTAAACCTTTGGAGGCAGGGTTCAATGGTTCAATGGTTCATTCCATTTGTTTGAAGCCTGCCAATGGACCTTTTGGTTGAACATCGACATTGAACCAACCTTGAAATACCTCTAAGTTTTTAAAGGAAGACTTGTTTCTTTGTGAAAGCCCACTAGTTGAACTTGTGGAAACCGTTGAACCTGCGAGTCCCTTAGCTAAAAAATCTTGAATAATTGAAGAACTTGGATGCTCAGGACATTTTTGAAAAAGGAAAGAGAGAACTTTGGCCTGCAGGACCAAAATAGTTGATATGTTGTCCCCAAAAATAAGTGACAGATTTTGGGAACAATAAAGCTCTCTAGAAAAAATAAAAACACTAGTGTTAAGATCTAAGTACATTCTCATCTATAGTTTTATCATTGTATGTTGAGTTTCACAAGAGCTCATATTTTAGCCACATAGGGAAAGGATTCAAGGGAGATTAGTGAATGTTCAATTCCTAAAATATTTTTTATAATTAAACACATAAGATATCTATTGATAATCACACACATACCTATACAAGTGTAAGGAAATATTAAATAATTCAATAATCAAACTAGAATAGCTTAAATCTCATCCTAATTAATGCATATTATATGTAAGTGAAAATATATAGTTTTATAACTTATCCTACTCAATAATATTCAATTTTAGAAAAGGTAATCAACTAACAAGTACACTTGGGAATATTTTTAAATCAAGGTTATGACCAATAATAGATCTGCTAAACCTACACTAAGGGATCTCTTATCGCACTATGGAAAGGAGATGTTTCCAAGGCCTCTATTCAAATGTCATCTTCTGATAACCCTAACTAGGTCTTATGATTATAAATAATATTAAATAAGATAATATACTAAATAACTATGCAAGCTAATTTAGTGCACACTAAAACTTATGGAAAAAATAGGGAAGATAATAGACATGCAAAGATAAATCTATCTATAACATAGAAATTATCGAATCAAGGAGAGATACAATCCAATATATATTAACTCTAAAACATCTACTTATCAAAATATGAAGGGCAAGGAATATACATATCTTTGTTGAAGTAAACCCATCATGCCTCAATCTCTCCCTTGGTTAATAGTTCTTTGTAAGAGGTTGTTTTGGGATTGTAATGATCACAAGGATAAATATTATCTAGGATATAAGACCTCTCCTATACATACAAGACTCCCACAAGACACGTCTTACTTCTAAAAGAAAACACCTAAGTAATGAAACCTCTTTGTTGATCTATAAGTAAATTTTTTAGTACTAATGATATATATATATATATATATATATATATATATATATATATATATATATGAATTGACCCTAAACCCTCTTAAGATTTTAACTAATGCAGTCTGCTTGATTGACCTCATTGGGTGGGAAATATAGCCATTAGTTCTCAAATTATGCTATTTTAAGTTGACATAATTCTTTAACATGAGGTAAATCCCCAAATGTGGTCAACCCGATAAATAGGGTTTTAATTCCTATGGAAATATATAGGATTAGATTGTATTAATTTTAAGTGGTGGTATAGGAGCTAACAATCTTGTAAAGCATAAAACATTTGCCAACCACTTTCTTGATGCACCCTTTAACATGTGTGCTTAGATAGATTAGATTCGATGGGTTCTTTCAAGAGAGAAAGCATTAGTAACTGATATAATTTTAAAATTAATGTGTGTATAGATATACCCCAATCAAATATCATCACATGTCATGTAATTGTAACATGGAATGATGCTTCAGTAGAATAACATAGCTACCCACAACACTGAGCTAATAAAAATTGTAGTATGAATCATAAGAGTAATTTAAAATAAGGAAATAAATAAAAGTATCTTGAATTACCTTTGTCATTGAATATTTATCTATTGTATTTATAATTTTGATCATGGAGGGCACATTAATTGCTTTGGACAAAATATAGGGATATAATACTAAAGAGCAAAAATAAATAAAGTAGAGAAATCAAACTAACTATACTTTATAGAATTGAAATAAATTACTTAGTCAATTGGTAAGCTAGGGTGATAAGTGCTAAGTTAGAACCAAAAGGACCAAGGAAAACTAAGAGTAAATCGGGTAACCATAAAAACCAAGGCTAATAAATGACAAAAAAAACTCAAATAAAATATACCTTAAGTACAAAAAGTAGCAAATGATATCAACCTAAGGACATGTGATAGTAGGATGATAAATCTAGTATCAATGTAAAATAATTAACATACCAATATTGAAAAAGTATGGAAAAAGAACATAAAGTAAGACAACATTGATGAGTGAGAAGTAACAATCCAAACTCATTCAACAATGGAAAAAGTAAAATTTAGAAATGGGGCAAGATAATCCAAAAAAATATTGGTAATTTTTTTTTTATAAAATTTAAAAGAAACCAATCAAATCTAATAAGGATAAAGTGATGGTGTAAAGAACTAATGCATAGTCACTCAAAAATATTTTTTTATTCTTAACATAAATAGAACCAAAACAAAATGATTAGTAGCATATTTTAAGAAGATGTGAAGAAGAGGGAATAAAGAAATTGGGAAAATATATTTAGAAACAAACTTGCCTGTCAAGTTGGGGGGGATTGAAAATGGGTGGTGTACAAAATGTAGGTGGCATCAAGATAGAAAATATTTATTAGAATCAAGACACTCAAATTAAGTTAGCAGAATAAGAGGACTTTTGACATTAAGGACTCTAGAGAAATTACCTTAGCCACACAAAGTTGGGTTAAATAATGAAGTATAAATATCATCTTATGAAGGATATAACCATGAAAATTTAAATACACTTGCCTTCCCACAACATTTTCCTCATTCCTCATGACCCCTTATAGAGTTGTCGGTCTACTGTTAATATTGGGTACTTGTGTTAGAAAATAGATAGCACTATATAGTTCTGAATCTTCTATTACAATGTACTAACCTAATGCATCTAAATGGAGATTATCTCTATCATGAGACCAATTATATAATTTGAACTTTGACTAGAATAGAAAGTGTGCTTTAATAATCACATCTTTTGGTGTGATTTTGAATTTTGAATTTCCCTTTTATCATTTCCTTTTATTTTAAATGGTTTAGATTTTAAATTTTTATGATTTTTTTTATTCTTCCTCCATACATATTTGTAAAAATAACATGGGTGTTAAAAATTAATATCACTAAAACACTTAGACATGATGGCTAAGGAAATAACTCAGAGAGCACAGTATTTATGAGTTTTGTACTTAAATGTTAGATGAGAATTCTATCTTGAAAATGAACTTATTGTGCCCAAAGTGGAATGAAATTAAGGGAATAAAGGATAATGAACATGAAATGATTGGATTATCTCAAATCATTAAAAATGTGACAATGTGAGTAGGATACAATGACAGGTAAGTATGACTCTATATCATAAGATGTAATGTATATGTAAGAAAATATGCATAAATAGTTTGTTCTAAATATGTTTCCTTAAAAGAAATAGAAATAATTTAAATAATATGAGATCAAAATCCTTAACCATTTCCTTAATTTCTAATAAAAACACTATGGTTTAAGATAGTTTTAAAAAATAAATAGATTTTATGAGGAACGCCTAGTCTTATCCAAGGTCTCACACTGCAAATCATAAAAGATAAACCAAAGAGGGTAAAAGGAAATGTTTTGGTGAGAAATTATTGGTCCTATCTAATGTCTTATATTGCAAATCACAAAAGAAAATGGAAATAAATAATGAAAATAAACTTGTAAAATGATAAACTTATGATCAAAGATAATATGTTAAGACTAAATTATTAAAATTAAATATCTTCATGAGGATGTCGAGATCCTATCCACATTATTACAATGTAACTCATGAATTAAATTAAATTAATAAAGATATAACCAAGGGCCAATAAGAGGGGCTAAGGCTATTGAATAGAATATACTTACTAAAAATTGGAGATCTTTGGAAGAGACTTACAAAACGTGTTAGTATTTACAATATATGAAAGTATGAAAAGAATTTAAATATTTAAGCAAAATATTTATTTAAAAATTGAGCATTAATAGATTCTTTGAAGACATGTCCTTCATTAGTTTGTAATCTATAGGTACTAGGACCAAGGATATCTTTTACTAAGGACCCCACCATTTTTTAGCATAATTTCCTTATTTATCAAGTGTATAATATAATTTGAGTACTAAATCACCAACATTAAAAATTCATAATTTGACCTTTTTACTATGTTGTTTATCAATGTGAACCTTGTATTGGTGATTATGATATAAAGCATCCATATGGTGCTCATCAAAAAAATATAAAATATGAAGACTAGATTCATGTAATTCTTCATCAAGAATTATACCATGAAGGTATATACGTAAACATGGGATTTCAACTTCTAATGGTAAAACTAATTTAGACACATATACTAATGGAAAAGGTATTGCCTTAGTAGTATTTCTTTTAATTATATGGTAAGCCTAAAGTGTGAGATAGATATGGAGGTGCCAATCAATATAAGTTTCTCTAATAATTTTTTGTAAGATTTTATTCATAATTTTTCTAGTGGATTCTATTTGGATATTAAATTGGGGATGGTAAGGTGTTGAAAATTTGTGGGAAAATTTAAATTTCACATATAATTACTTCATTTTGTTATTTTTAAAGTTACCACTATTGTAAAAAATGATGGTATGGGGAACTCTAAAATGATAGATGATTTGATTGAGAATAAATTTAGCAATGGTAATATCGATGAGATTAATAAGAGGTCTGGATTCTACCCATTTGGTAAAATATTTAGTATTAGTTATAATAAATACATGCCCATCTTGTGATCGAGGTAATTTTCCAATGAGATCCAATCCCCACATAGAGAATGGCCAAGGAGACACCATTGTTTGGATATTGGTTAGAGGAGAATGAATTAGATCATCATGAAGTTGAAAAAGATTAAACTTTTTATCAAAATTAATAGCATATTTTTATAAATTAGTCCAAAATTAACCCATATACAAACATTTGTGTGATAAATCATTACCACTATAGTGACCATCACAAATTCCCCCATGTGCTTGTTCTAAGAGAGTAGGAACTTATTGCATTACACAACATAGTAGGGTTCCTTATAAATTATGATAGTAGAGGGTGTTGTATCTTAGTACATACTTGAAATATTTTTTACATACGAGTCTTTTTCATGAGAATCTATGTCTAGAGGGTAAGTTTGATGTTTAATAAATTAAATTATTTTTTTATACCATGGGCTTTGTCAAATAGTCAAAACCTTGATGTGACAGGTTAGAGAATAATTTTTTCTTTATAAATACTAAGGTGTTTCTCTTATTTGAATAATAAATTGAGAACTATGAAGTACTTGGTGAGGGTAAAATAAATATGATGATGAAGTGAGAGAATTTTCTATAGCATTTTGGTCTCTTATAATTGGTTCAATGGTAAAAGAGGAAAATTATTTTATAAGTGTAGTATAAATTTAATGATATGAAATTAAGTTTTCAATTTTTCATTGATAATAACCATTAAGCTGATGTTATATAAGTTGTTATCACCCAAAGTGTGTAAATATGAGATATTTAAATTGATTGCATCTTGTATGCCTAGTATTAGAGATTCATATTCAACCATGTTATTGGCGACATCAAAAGTCAATCTAAATGCTAAAGGTATAGTTTTACCCTATGGGTTGGTTAGAATACATATTTACCCATCTCATTTGAGGCATATTTTTCCATCAAAGTGAAGTGTCCAAGTATCTTCATGTAAATCGATTGTAACTTCTATTAATTATTTAATAACTACTTTTGATTTAGTGTTAGGAGTGTAATCCTTTTCTTCTAGATTATTTGCTTTTAGATCAATAGTGAAATTATGAAAATAATATTTAAGAGGAATTTATTTATTAATACCTTAAATATAAATAATTTCTTCATCTAGAATTATATCTTAAAGGTGATTTGTAGTTGGTAAGGAAGCCACCATGAGTTGGTCTGTGTTGACTTGTCCTTTGATATATTTATGTGTAACAATTCAAAGGTCAAATTCCATTAATAAGACCAGCCATTTCCCAATAACATCTCTAAGTAAGAAATATTTGGAGAATAAATGATGAATCATATTGTAATGGAAAATGATATAAGTGGTTTGTGTTAGGAATTTAATATTTACATGGTTATTTGTAAGTTACTATCTAGTAAATTTGTACTTACTATATGGTAAATTAGTTAGTAACATTATTATATAACAATAATGTATATTTGGTTAGTTTTTAGAATATATTATTTTTTAGTTGTATTTTTGTA
This sequence comes from Torreya grandis, assembly GCA_037957365.1. Lineage (NCBI taxonomy): Eukaryota > Viridiplantae > Streptophyta > Pinopsida > Cupressales > Taxaceae > Torreya > Torreya grandis. The sequence continues at coordinate 122,998 of JARHVA010003057.1, read as the reverse complement.
TGTTACAATGATATTACGCATATAGTATATTGAGTAATCATAGGGATATGGTGAGACATTTGACAAGATATGAATATAAGAAAGACTTTTCCCATATATGTAATGTCCAATTTATTATGGTAATAGTGAGAAAAATATATTATGTGCTAAATATTCTTTGTCTCCCAATTCACTATCATTCACCTATGTGTAGACCTACTTAGATTCATCGTTCAACCTATCTGCCAATCACCATGTGATAGATAATGCAAAAAATTATTGATCAAGACTAATAATATGTTATTTTTGTACTTAGTTTGGAATCTATATGTTAGGGATACATAATTTAATTATTGACATCAAGCATAGATTTAGCATTTATCTTTAATCACTCTAAACTGAATATTTTTCATGGTCCATATCCTAGTAAGACTCCTAAAGTCAACTTTGCTACATTTCTCCACCAACTACATTGTTTCCATCAACATGGGTCATTTGTTTGGTTTGTCATGAGTTTTGCTTCTTAGTCATTTTATAATAGGTAAAATAGTCTCAAATCATTTGTTATAATATTCTTTTCTTTATTTTATTGACACCTAGTCAATTTTTACTCTTGATTTATGATAATCAATTCATATCTATTTAGATTGACCAATACAAGCTATGTTTATTTTATAAGTTTATTGAAATTTAATTGGAATTAATTTATTTTATATCATTTAATTTTAGTCTAAGAGTTTTCTAATGTCAATGTAGGGTCATTTTATGTCATATAGAGTTATTTTCAAAATTGTAAAAATTTAAATAAATAAAAATTGCCTCACAGATACATTATCACTTGTATGGAACATTTGAATTTAGGGGGAATTATACACATAAGAATAAAATTCAAATTTGATAAGTATCAAACCAACTCAAGCATGTAGGAGGCAACATAGTAATGAGGCATTTCAGTGACCTCTTATAAGTCACTAGAGATAGGGTTGCACATTTAGATTAGTGGTGAATAAATTACATATAAATGACTATGCCAAGGATGATTTTTAGTGGAAATGAATATCATCTATGATATGTGTAACTAAATGGAAATAATTATTTGTAGTGGATACATCATATATGATGAGGACTTAGTCCTCATTTTATTTTTTTAGTATTTTATGTGTTTTGAAATAAGAACAAAAGTATTTTTGTAATCACTTGAATATGTGAGTTATTATTATGTAATCCCCTAGTGTAAAAACATATTAGAGTACTGATCAAGAATTATTGTAACACTTATAGATCTTGAAAGGGTTAGTGGTGATCCAAAAAACTAAATATGGTGAATAGGTTGAAGGGACCCTATTCATGTCCATGTTTTTGGTAAACCTATTAAAAACCATGAAAGTTTGACAACGAGTGACTTTCATTTTGGATCAAGGTCATGAGGTCAGCTTTATTGGCAACACATTATAGTTTGATAATGAGATGTGTTATACCATGTAAAAACTGGGGGGGTTTGAGAATTTAGTATTTGTTAGGAATGGTAAAGACAATCCAACCCAATGAATCTGAAGTGTTGACAACAAAACATCACAAGGAAGCTACAAATATGAAATAAAAAAATAGGGTAGATCATTTACTATTTAAAAATGAATCATATCAAACCATTCTAGTATAAATGAAGTCACTTGCATAAATAGACAAGGTGAAATACTAAACTAGCTAAGCTAACCAATATGGGATAAAGCCTCATATGGACAAACTCACTATAAGATGAAAATGCTAGATAATACACTAGAAAATGTGAGTAAACACATGAAATACATACTCTAACACCCCCCACCCTCAAGTGAATCTAGGGTATAACAAAATCCAAAAAATAAATAGTGGCATATCCATAGTATGAGTCCTTACAACTAGACCTAATAAGGTACTCATGTACAATATGTATCAATGAAATGAAGATGGAAGATGTTCTCATGAACACCCCCCTAGGGAAACTTTTGAAACCCCAATCATGCCATGCAACTCAAGGAAATGAGGTGATTTAAAAGGTTTTATGAAGATGTTTGTAACCATATGTTGAGTCAAAATGTACTCCAAGCTAGGAATGTCATCTTGAATGTGTTGATGAATGAAGTGCATATGTACCTTAATGTGCTTGATCCATTGATGTTCAATTGGGTTATGAGATATATGAATTACACTCTGGTTATCACACTAAATTATAGTGGGTGAATCTTACATGAAGCCAAACTCTGTCAATAATTGATGAAGCCAAAGAAGATGTTGACTCATTATAACTATTGCCCTTTACTCAGCCTCTATAGATGAAAGTGCAATAGCATACTATTTTTTCATAACCAAGTAATAGGTTTATAACCAAGGTAAAATATGTATTTGGAAGTGGAATGCCTATCATCAAGAGAACCTACCTAATTTGAATCACTGTATCTAATTAAATGAGTAGAATACTTGGTGTAGTTTAATCCAAAATGATTAGTGCCTCACATATATCTCAAAATATTCTTGGTAGCCTTCCAATGACTATCATGAGGGTCATGTGTAAACCTAGATATAATCCCAACTAAAAATAAAATGTCAAGGTGAGTATGTGTCAATACATAAGACTCCCAACCATCTACCCATACAATGTAGGAACATAAAGTGGAGTAGTATAAGAGGAAGTGAGATTCACTCTAGACTAAAAAGGAGAAGGACTTGCCTTATAATCAAGAATGCAAAAATGTTTAAGTAAATTAGGTATGTAATTTTGATGACTCAAATAGATCCCTATATCTAACTATGAAATCTATAGACAAAGGAATAAATGTAGAAGGTGAAGATATGTCATGTCAAACTATTCTAAAAGTTTCTATTAACTATTCTAAATATGATATGAGGAGTTTCCTTTGAGAAGAATATCATAAACATACAAGACCAAAATAATAGTTTCCTCCCCAATACATTGAATATACATTATTGAATCAAAGTGGTAATGAAAAAATCTTGTAGAGAGAATAAAGGAGTCCATATTCTCATTCCAAGCCTAAGGGGAATTTTTGAGACCATAAAGACACCTCCTAAGTTGAAAAACAAGAGAATAACCATGAAAAAAACCTAGTAGATTGATCCATATATATTTCATCATACAAGAAAGCACTCTTAATGTCTAGTTAATATACTATCCAACCTTATGATACAATAAGAGAAAGTATAAGGAAAAGAGAATCCATCTTGGAAATGGGCATAAAAGTCTCAGAATAGTCAATACCTTCAACTTTTGAGAATCCCTTTGAAACAATATGTGCTTTATACTTGTCAATCAACCCATGAACTGCATACTTGGTGTGGTAAATCCATTTTCACGTAACTAAATTTCTTTCCTTAGGAAGAGTGACCAAATCCCAAGTGTGATTCTTCATCAATGAAGAATACTCATCTATCATTACATCATCCCACTCCTATATCCCATGATCCTATGAAAAATAATATGGATCCCTAGAGAATACCTAGCACAAAAGTGTAGTACCCATAAAATGGAATGATACTTTCAATGCCTCTCTTCCTTAAATAGTTTAATGCCACAAATAACAAGGTGGTTATTCTTCCAACTCCATGTATAACTCTATAAAACCCTCCAATGTTTCACAAGAGACATCCTAAAACTATTTTGATCTTATGGAGATCTAGAAAAAGACCATGTAGGAGAAAAAAATGTAATAATCTACCAATATACTCAGACTAGTGTTGGTCTCAGCAAATGTGTTGCATAATAATGGTGCATGTCATTAAAAACTTCAATAAAAGCTTGCACAAAAAGAAACATAACATAAAAAAGGCTCCACACTTCTCTAATCCTAGCTATACTTGGATTCTGATGCTTAGCATAGATGTTTTAACATATCAAAGATGGTAGATTTGAGAGAAAAATAATGGCACCAAACTTTAATGCAATAGTGGAAAATGATAATGCCAAGGTGAGATAAATATAAAACATAGAAACAAAGAAATTTAATGCCAAGATCTCAAATTCCAAGTATAGACCATGATGCCTTATATTCTTATTAGTAGATCTACAAACACCACATGTCAAAAATAATGATTTCAAATGATAATGGGTAAATATGTTCTCAAGAAAGAAAAGCATCAAGATGCAATGCTTTACTCCAATGATTTACCAAATTTATTTATCCTTGTAATAAATATACACCTTCTCTAGTGCCAATGTCATACTCATCCACCGTATATATATCTAAATTAAATCATAAAAAACAATGGCAATGCCCTAGATATGAAAACAACAAAAAAATAATGCCTATTTTTTGATCTTTCAATGTTTTGCCAAGGCCAACACCAAAAGATGACAACAAAAATAAGTGTTATTATTTTTCACAAACTAATCATAAATATTCCAATGCCTTTTCTTTGAAATTTCTTCAAATGGAACATTCCACAACATAGAAGCATTCCAACACTGTAGTTCAAAGATAACAAAGGATGCAAAAACACCAAACTAAAAAATGATAATAATGACAAGATCTCCAAGCTAGTTTACTGTCTCAGAAGTAAAAAAGATTTAAAAATAATAATATATTCAAAATATTTGAAAATTATTGAATAAAGGGCACTAAAGGGCACTAATATCTCCTCACATGCCTCTCTTTTATGCTTCTTCTTCATGACAAGGGAAGAAGTAGCATCAAGAGGGAAGTGGAATAAAATTATTGGAATGCAAGCTAAAGGATGGTTGTAACTTATTTAGGAATATGATACCATGATAGGAATTTTAAAGGCATTATAACCTAATGAATTCAAAGTATTGAAAATAAAACATCATAAAAAAGTGATAGATATGAAATGCAAAAATAAGGTAGATCATATACTATTCAAAAATGAAGCATATCTAAGATGCTATTATAAATGAAGGCACTTGCATATATAGGAAAGGTGAATTACTAAACTATCTAAGTTGGCTAATGTGGGATAAATACTCACATGGAAAAACTCACTATAATATGAAAAATATAGCTAAGACACTAGCAAATGTGATTAAATCATTCCTCGTAATTTCTGCTCATTCCTTAATTTTGGAAGAAGATTAAAAAAAACTATTAATAAGGGTGTAGTATAAATACCTATTTGGTGATACACATGTAATACATATGAATATGGATAACTCCTATTTATCTTGGAGGGAATAACCTATAGATAAGAAATCTCTAATAAAGGGGTTTTTAGAAAGATAGTTGGGTGGATTGCCTAACGTGAGCTAGATCCAAGAAGCATAAGCTTTTTAGGAGGCTATCAATCCAATCTTAATAATAATCAAGTTGAAAATGATAAAAATAAATTACTTGCATAAAATAAATGAAATGAAATACAAGAATAAAGTATAATGATTGTTAAAGAAAATGACTAAATATAACAAAAGCAAGTCAATACTCATGCTAAAAGAGGTGAAGTCAGGTTAAGAAAATCAAAAAAAGTCTGTGAACTGGTAAAAACACAAAAAAATAGGTTTGGTTGGGGTTAAGGGGATGAAAATAACTTATTATTTTATTCCACAATGACCATCAGTGGTTAGGTGAATCATCATCAGTAAAGTTGATTATCGGCAGTTGGGTAACCATCAATAATTGGGGGTGACCATTGACAATTATACTAACCATCGATGATTATGTATGAATTTTTGAAGATACTTAGAAAAGAGTTACAAAATGGATGAATGGTCTGATAATGGTTATGTTAAGGATATGGAAGTTGAGAAATAAGGTACATCTAGGTTTGATCAGGTCAGGGGGATTATAAATCTAAGGAAACTAAGAATAAGTAGAATATATCTATAGTTTATTAGATGGATGATGGTTGAAGGCTGGGGTAATTTCACTTGAATTATAGTAATTTGGCCTCAAAATCAAATTTAGTATAGGTTTGGGTCTCTTTTACTATTTTTGAGTTACTAAAAGAAGACTGGATGTTGGAAAGCTTGAATACTTGTATGTAAGAGTGCTTATGATGATCGATTATGGATCCATTTCCCCTCCTACTCCCATCATTTTATAGGAAAAGAGAGATGGAAGATATAAGATTCCCTAGAGGGTGAGCCTATTGATTTCAATTCTAAAGAGTTCATTATCACCGCATAAAGTGAACATATTAAATTATACCTCATTAGTTTAGATATCTAGTTTGTGTAAGTATAAGGAAGAAACCTAAACTTCGATGGTCAAGCCAACTATCACTAGTTAAGATGATCATTATTTGTCGAGTGTCTAAAGGAAAAGGGGTAAAAAAAGGGGTTAAAAAGGTTTAGTTAATGTTGAAATTAGTAAGTTACTGAGTTTTTTTAGCTAAGTAGCTAACTAGACTTAGGGCCTAAGAGTGTCAAGAAGGGTCTCAAGGCATTTCAACACCTAGTATGGTTTTATAGTGTCTACATTTTTCCCTTTTTATTATGAAGCTTTGAATTAACAAGCTACAAAATAAAAAATAGATTAATTGGTTGAAGGTCTATTTGTCTCGAGTATGGGAGGAGGTGTTCCCCCTCAAACTGGAGTTGATGAGGTGAAACCAAAATTGAGTTAAGGTTTGATAAGTGGTATATGATGAGTCATGAGGTTGGTGAAAAAAATATGGGGTTGGTCATTCAAAATGCAAACATGCACACAAAATACAACTAAGTGTGATAGTCAATATTGTGTGAAGGCTAAGATTACCAATGTTGGTAAAAATAAGGTCAGTTCTATAAGTATGAGTGATAGGGTATTTGGTCCACATCATTGGTCATAGCTAATTGGATCACTCTATAAGTCTTCTAGATAGGGTTAGTGTTTTTATATATATCTAAGGTAGGAAGTACTCCCTTGAAAAACATAAATGGTCTAGTCATGCATAAGGTGATGCAAATTCAAATTTTCAACATGGCAAGGTTGGTCGGTGTGGTGAAAAAGACAAATGCAAGGTCCTCAATAAATTTGTGATTGTTTGTGTCAAAATAGCTAAAATCAAGGTGGATGAGCTTTAATGTTGGTTGGAGAAGGGTCATCTCCAATACTTCAAGTTTTGGTTTAGGGAGATTAGGTGATTTCAAAATTTTTGACACCTAGATTAGGTTCTTAAATTTTAAAAAGTGATACCCTAATCATTGACAGTTAAGGTTTTAAAAGTAAACCATCGATGTTCATACTAATTACTGATGGTTAGGGTGAAACCTTAGAGGCACAAAATATAAAAAGTGAAAATGAAATTTCATTTTCACTTTTAAAATTTTGACCTCCATGCTTTTGTGCATTCTAGTGATTTAGAATTTAGAATTTAGCTATGAGAGTTGACTAAACATTTGGGTGAGGCGTCAATTGTGGATTGGTTGAGCATGTGTTTAAATATATTCATTTAAACTAGATATATAGCATAGATGAAGGTGTGGCTGAGTAGTAAGACACAAGATCCAACCTTAATAGTGATTAAAGAATGAGGTAGGTGACATTTTTAAAATGTTAGTTGATTTAGTTATTTTTAAGTTAAATTTGGGTAATTTGTGATTAGTTTGGTAGGGTTTTAGAAGGTTTGACCTAGGTTTAGGTTTTACTTAAAATCAAGAAAATTAGTAAGTAAAAGTGAAATTTAAAGGAGGTTTTAGGTTGGGGATACATTATAGGATAGTTTGAGGTAGTTTAGTTGTTGAAATTAATTATTTTTTGACATTTTGGAAAGATAGGTCTATGGTTTTACTACCAGTGGTCACACACAGTGACCATTGGTAGTTAGACCTGACCATCGATGGTTGACCACCAAAGGAGGAAACTCACTTGATCATAGATACTTGTAAGGACCATTGGTAGTCAAATAATGAGGGAATTTATATTGTAAGTGAAAATGTATAGGAAGTTGTGTTAAAATATTCAAAAATGATGTGGGGTAACTAAAATACTAAGTATAGGTTTAAGATAGGTCCTGTTAAAATGATTAATACTTTTAAAAGGTTTTTGTGTATAGCTAGGTGTTGATTTTGATGGATTGTAAGTTTAGATTTAG